>OY882877.1:11727984-12072984 GCA_963693515.1 Pipistrellus nathusii
TAAAACAAAACAAAACAAAACAAAGTCACAGATGCTAACGCACGTGGGTGCTGAGCGAACCTGGGGCGCCCCGCGCTGCGGGGGTTCCGGAACCACGACACAGGAGGCCTGGCCGCGTTTCCATGACAACCGTGGAGTGGGGGAACGGGCGCCCCTGCTAAGCCCCGCCCGCGCCCTCGTGTTTTGGGGCCCGCGTGGTCCCGTCCCATTGGCCCGCGGATAAGCCCGGGTTCCAGGGAGGGGCGGCGTGGCCTCTGCAGCCACAGGTCCCCGGTTCCCGCCTCCAAGGGCGAGCGACTACAATTTCCGGGGGCGGGACTACAACTCCCACAAGGCCCCGCTCCCGGGGGCGTGCCCGAGCGCGGGGCGGGGCCTGGAGGGGCGGGGCCTCGGGGGAGGTGGTAGGGGCCCCGCGCTCGCCGCTGCCCTCGCAGCCGGGCGCGCGCGCGGACCTCTGGCCTCGGACCCTGGACTCTGGCCGCCGGCGCCGCCGGCAGCAGCCCCGCCGCGGACGTCGCCCGGGCCGCCCTCGGGTCCCCGGGTCCCAGGGGCCCTGCCGGCCGCGGGCAGCATGAGCCGGGCGGCCCGGCGGGCCGGCGCGGGGCGGGGGGCGGCGGCGCTGCGGCTGCTGGTCGCGCTGAGCCTCCTGCGGGGCGTCGTCGTCGAGGCCCAGGTGAGCGGGGCGGCCGGGCGGCCGGGCGGCCGGGCTGGGGGGACGGCGGGAGCGGGAGGAAGCGGGCGCGGGCCGAGGGGTCCGCCGGGAGCGGCGGGGGCGCCCAACGGCCGCTGCGGGGAAGGGCCCGGGGGCGGGGGGCCCGGAGCCGGGGGGCCCGGGGGCTGGGGGGCCCGGATCCTGGGGGCCTGGAGCCTGGGGGCCCGGGGGCTGGGGGCTCGGCGCCCGGAGCGGAGGGACCGCACTTCCTGAACTTGGGCCGGAGGGCCCGCTGTCACCTGCTGGGACACGGCGTTTCTCCGGTTTGTGCCTCTCCCAGTGGGCACGTGGCGGGCTGGGGCAGGGGCAGGGGCAGGGGCAGGGGTTGTGTCTGGGGCAGAGGCTGGGGCAGGTGTTGGGTCTGGAACAGGGTCTGAGGCAGGGGCTGGGGCAGGGGCTGGGGCAGGTGTTGGGTCTGGGGCAGGGGCTGGGGCAGGGGCAGGGCCTGGGACTGGGACTGGGGCAGGTGTTGGGTCTGGGGCAGGGGCTGGGGCAGGTGTTGGGTCTGGGGCAGGGGCTGGGGCAGGGGCAGGGCCTGGGACTGGGACTGGGGCAGGTGTTGGGTCTGGGGCAGGGGCAAGGCCTGGGACTGGGACTGGGGCAGGTGTTGGGTCTGGGGCAGGGGCAGGGGCAGGTGTTGGGTCTGGGGCAGAGGCTGGGGCAGGTGTTGGGTCTGGAACAGGGTCTGGGGCAGGGGCAGGGGCAGGGGCAGGTGTTGGGTCTGGGGCAGGGTCTGGGGCAGAGGCAGGGCCTGGGACTGGGACTGGGGCAGGGGCAGGGGCAGGTGTTGGGTCTGGGGCAGGGGCAGGGGCAGGTGTTGGGTCTGGGGCAGGGGCTGGGGCAGGTGTTGGGTCTGGGACAGGGTCTGAGGCAGGGTCTGGGGCAGGGGCAGGGGCAGGGGTTGGGTCTGGGGCAGGGGCAGGGGCAGGGGTTGGGGCTGGGGCTGGGAAAGGGGCAGAGGCTGGGGCTGGGCTCCCAGTCTGGTGGGAGTGAGGCGTGTATCACACGCAGCGCTGCATCTGCTGGGAATGGGGGGGGGGGGCAGATCTTTGCCCTCCAGAGACATGTTTGCTTTCCGTTTCTCGGCCGAATCGGGCCCCACAGCTGCCGGTGCTGCTGTTCGCACCTGCGCCACCTGCGCCCAGAGGCGGGACGGCCCAGAGGGGAGCGGTGCGCAGGTGGCCGGCCCCCGGGGAGATGTGTTTTGAAGCCATTGATGCTCCTCGCTAAGACAAAGTACAGGCAGTGATGACACTTTTTCTTTTTTTTTTTTTCTTAATATATTTTATTAATTTTGTACAGAGAGGAAGGGAGAGAGATGGAGAGTCAGAAACGTCGATGAGAGAGAGTCATCGATTAGCCGCCTCTTGCACACCCCCCACTGGGGATATGCCCAAAACCAAGGTACATGCCCTTGACCGGAATCGAACCCGGGACCCTTCAGTCCCCAAGTTGACACTCTATCCATTGAGCCAAACCGGTCTTGGCGTGATTACACTTTTCAGACTCGTTTTTCACGGCCTTATCATGCTCTCTGCACTGCATCCCAGAGTGCCTGGATAGTCTACTGTGTCACCGCCACAGGCACCCAGTAAACATCAGTAGTGTTCTCCTGAGCTCTGCAGGCCCTGCTAGCAGGTTATCCCACTGAGAAGGGGTCCTGGGCAAGCCCGCTGAGTGGCCCTCAGTGCAGGGGGCGGGCCTGGGGGGAGAGGGACCCCCATGTGGCTGAGCCCCCAGCTGATAGCAGAGCGGACTCGGGCCCGGTCAGTGCTGGGGAGCTGTTGGTGCTGGAACACGGGTTAGATCTCTGCTCAGGCCTGGGAAAAAGCACGCAGCATCTTTCTTTTTGACCAAGACAAATAGAAATGTCCAGTTCTTCAGAATGGGTGTACCTAATCCTGGCGTTGTTTTTTTATTGAGCTGACCACAGTAAAAAGGGACTACTTTGTTTTGTGTCTTTTTTTTTTTTAAAATATATTTTATTGATTTTTTACAGAGAGAGAGAGGGATAGAGAATTAGAAACATGGGTGAGAGAGAATCATCGACTAGCTGCCTCTTGCACACCCCCTCCTGGGGATGTGTCTGCAACCAAGGTACATGCCCTTGACCGGAATCGAACCCGGGACCTTTTAGTCCGCAGGCCGACGCTCTATCCACTGAGCCAAACCGGTTTCGGCTGTTTTGTGTCTTAATGAGCAAATACTGGCTAATTTGAATGTACAAATTATCTTTTTATGTACTAGCACGGGTTTGTTAAGGTTCAAACATCACTTATATATTTCGAATTTTATATATATATATATATTTTTTTCCCTCCCCTCCCCCCCCAGGTCATTGGAGTCCTGGATGATTGCTTGTGTGATATTGAGAGCATCGATAACTTTAACACCTACAAAATCTTCCCCAAAATAAAAAAGTTGCAAGAGCGAGACTACTTCCGTTATTACAAGGTATGGTTATAATTTTTTATTCTGTTAGTACCAAAGGTTTTTAAAGATTTTTATTTTTTTTATTTTTATTTTTTTTAAATATATTTTATTGACTTTATACAGAGAGGAAGGGAGAGAGATAGAGAGTTAGAAACATCGATGAGAGAGAGTCATCGATCAGCTGCCTCTTGCACACCCCCCACTGGGGATATGCCCGCAACCAAGGTACATGCCCTTGACCGGAATCGAACCCGGGACCCTTCAGTCCCCAAGCCGACGCTCTATCCATTGAGCCAAACCGGTCCCAGCGGTTTTTAAAGATTTTTATATAACTGTGTACAGATGAGACTTTAATCACCCATTTAAAAAAACTCAGGTTTTTGTTTTTTAAAGCTTCAATTTTCTTTTAAATCTTTTTTTTTTTTTTTTTTTTTTTTTTTTTTTTTTTTTTTTTCCAGAGAGGCAGGGAGAGGGATAGAGAGTTAGAAACTTTGATGAGAGAGAAACATCGATCAGCTGCCTCCTGCACAGTTCCTACTGGGGATGTGCTCGCAATCAAGGTCCATGCCCTTGACCGGAATCAAACCTGGGACCCTTCGGTCCGCAGGCTGATGTCTAGCCATTGAGCCAAACCATATGGGGCGAGCGTCGTTTATTATTAATTTAAACATGAACATTACATCGGGGAGTCTGCAGCACGGCAGACGTTTGGTTCTGAGCCATTCAGGCGCCTTGGACAGGAAGCTCCTCACCCCGGCCGGGCCCCGGCACGGGACCCCGAGGAGAGCCTGCAGAGCCGGACGCGTGTGCTCATGGGGCCTCTTTCCTTCCCTCCAGGTCAACCTGAAGCGGCCGTGCCCGTTCTGGGCGGAGGACGGCCATTGCTCCATAAAGGACTGCCACGTGGAGCCTTGTCCAGAGGTAACACGCAGAGCCGGCGCCCGAGGGCGGACGGGCCTGCACCTGCTGACGCGCACTGCATGCTCTCTTGAGTGTGCACCTTGCTTCACAGGCAGAGAACATGCTGTGGACCTCAGTGGCAATTAGTGCCTCAAGTGGGGAAATTCAGGCTTGGAATTAGGTCTCCAGTGGGTCTTCTTACAATAGAAAAGAAATGTTACCTTTAGATTTTGTTTTCTGATATCTAGCATAATTGGTTATGCTCTTTTTCATTAGTAATTTGTTAAGAGCTATATTTTCATTTGACTTTTTGCTTTTCTTACCTAGCCAGTTGGTGTGGTTTGTTGTCCTTAAAGGTATGACAAAACTATCCGAACAGATGTCCTTCCTAATGGGAAACATTTTAAAAAATATATTATCTTTATTTTCCTTTAAGAGTATAGTGTGTTTTTAAAGTTTTTGGTTTGAAATAATTTCACCTAGGGGAAAAGTTGCAATATTCCATTTTCCAAATACTTCTTATTCAGAGTCCCTAAATGTTAATGTTTATCACATTTGCCTTATTATTCTATCTATCTATCTATCTATCTATCTATATTAGTATGAGTATATTCTGAACCACTTAGGTACAAGTTACAAGCCTGATCCTTTATCTCTAAACATTTCAATGTGTATTTTCTTAAAAACAAGATTATTCTCTTACCTAAGCCCAACATAATTAGCCAAACTAGGAAATTGGTGTTATTGACTTTGTGAGAGAAAAGCTGAGCCTACATGCAGTTCTCTTGGTAAGCTCTAGGCGATCATATGGACAGAGAGCTTACTCTGCCATCTGCTTTAACCCAGAATTGCCTAACCTGTGTCAGTTTAGAGCAGAAATAAAAATTGAGCCCTAGCAATTTCAAAAATTTTGAAATTTTGAAAACTTCTGTTTTGGGGGTAAGAACATTTATGGAAAAAGAGATCTGGTCATTTTATAAACCTACAAATTGTCTAAACTGTTAAGTACTGCACGGAGAGTCTATGCTGGAGCTGTTAGCTGCTCTGATTCTGCATGTGCCGTTCCGTTTCTGTCTGAAAGGTATCGCTCCTCACCTTTCCCCTCAGAGGTCGTGTCTGGACAGCATTGGATGACCAGGCATTTCTCCGGTGGAATAAAAACTCCTTCTAGTGGAGCAATAGCATTACTAGTTTGTGGAGAAGTCTCAAAAAAATGAAACTTGCTCTTATAATTGTTGTTGTTGTTCTTTTAAGAGTAAAATTCCCGCCGGGATTAAAGCTGGGATTGCAAACAAGGTGAGTCACCTTCTTCGCTGCCTCTTGCTTTACTGCGGGCAACATGCTTACTGCGGGCGGGCACAGGAGGGCGCCGATGGGGGTGGCTGGAAATGGCTACTTCTTATGTGTATATATATTTATTCTTATTGATGTCAGAGAGGGAGAGACATCAATGATGAGAGAGAATCACTGATCGGCTGCCTCCTGCACGCCCCACATGGGATGGAGCCCACAACACGGGCGTGTGCCCTGACTGGGAATCAAACCATGACCTTCTGGTTCATAGGTCGATGCTCACCCCTGAGCTGTGCCGGCTGGGCAGGGAATGGATACTTCTTTATTAAAATACTGAGCATGCCCAGTTTACTGTGTCACTCACGTACACTTGTAGTTTCCCACCATGTTTTCCTGTCTTTGCTTATTGATTAGGTAGAAATTTGTGACTCGTCTTCATTTGTGTTTCTTACTTACTTCAGTAATAGGGTAGTTCTAGTTAGGTTATCTTGTCACTGGGAGACAGACTGTTCTGCCAGCTGAGCCAGAAATAAAGAAAGAGGAAGGGAGTGATTTTCGCTCAGACTTGTTTATTGTGAACTTCCTTTCAGTACTCGAAAGAGGCCAACACCACCAAAGAGTTCGAAGACTGTGAGCAAGCCAGCAAACTGGGAGCCGTTAACAGCACGCTGAGGTAAGCTTTGTTTTAATATTAAAACTATTATGTTTATATCAGCAGTTTCCTGTTTTTCTTATGATGTAATGACATCAACATCTCAACTAATTTTTATTTATTTATTTGTTTGTTTATTTATTTATTTTGTTAATCCTCACTCAGGATATTTTTCCATTGATTTTTAGAGAGAGTGGAAGGGAGAGGGAGAAACCAAGAGAAACATCGATGTGAGAGAGACACATCTGATTGGTTGCGTCCTGCATGCTCCCTGACTCCCTGGGTTCAGTTCCAATCAAGGGAACAACCAAGGTAGGTTCCCTTGATTGGAACTGAACCCAGGACTCTTCAGTGTGTGGGCCGGTGTGCTATCCACTGAGCCAAACCAGCCAGGGCTCAACTAACTTAAAGGAAGAAAGTATCCTTGAACCTAAATTCCATTGCCTTAAATCTCTAAATCACCCATCGTGCCTCTGTTTACAAAGGAAAAATCTATGATGAGGCTGTTCTTCCTGATTACTATTATTTTTAAAAATATATATTTTATTGATTTTTACAGAGAGAAAGGGAGAGGGATAGAGAGCTAGAAACATCAATGCTGAGAGAAACATTGACCAGCTGCCCCCTGCATAATCCCCACTGGGGATGTGCCCGCAACCAACGTACATGCCAGGAATTGAACCCTGGACCTTTCAGTCCGCAGACCGACGCTCTATCCACTGAGCCACACCGGTTTCGGCTGTTCTTCCTGATTATTATGGGAAAAGGAACTTGAGCCTCTCAGTCTTCTATAAATAGCACTTCAATTTATGTAATACATTTTGAATGATTAAGGTTACTATTAACCATTAAATTTCATAGATTTTTTCCTGTCTGTTTTCCTTATTTGTTCTAAGTACAAGCCTGTTTTTGAGGCCAACATAAATAATTTGTACGTAGTCTCAGATTATGCATTGTAAAGTGACTGAACATATGTAGTGAGTGGGAAATGGAATGTTACAGAAATTCTTTCTAATTTTCCTCTTTGTTCAGAGTTATTCATACATATATATATATATTGTATATATATTATAATTGTTATTTACAATAAATTTAGCAATTTTATTTATAGTATTTAAAGAAAAATTTTAATATAGAAAAGTAGAAAGGATAATCTAATAAACACCTATATATCCATATATCCTCCACTCCAAATGGATAAATATTAATATTTTCTACCTCTTACAACTATTTTTAAGAAAAGAGAAATATCAAAGATATTAAAATGCTCCATTGCTAGCCCACAACCCTGTTTTCGTTCCTTCTTTCTTAGCGATAACTCCTGTCAAGCGTTTGTCGTATATCCAGGCCATGTTTTGTTTTTATCAAACACACACACACACACACACACACACACACACAGGGTTTTGTGCAGACGATTTCATTTCTCCTTTGTGTAAATGACACAATGTTGTGTTTCACATTCTGCGCAGTTTCATTTTACATACCCGTTTTGCTTTCTAGACTTTTCCATGCTAAGCAAAGAGATTGGTCTCACTCTTTTGACGGATGAATAGTTTTCGTGATGTAAATAGACCACATTTTACCTACTTATCCCCCTCCTGAGGGCATGTAGGCTGTCTCAGATGAGTTACCTAAGACACACTGCTGCTTGGGCTTCCTTGGGGATGTTTTGCGATGCACACCAGCAGTTAATATCTGGGGAAATTAATATTGATCTGTTTTTCATGTAACTCCCATCATTCCTGCACGTGACCACTAACTGGATTTGTGGCTCATCTAACTAACACAGAAGTTAATTACACGAGAAAACTCTTGTCATTGTCAACTCCAAGTTTAATCCTTTCCTTCTCTCTCCCTCCCTCCCTAGTAATCAGAGCAAAGAGGCCTTCATTGACTGGGCGAGATACGATGACGCACAGGATCACTTTTGTGAGCTTGATGGTAATAAAATCAACTCTCGTTATTAAATTGTTCTGCCTTTCACCTGTTCACAAGACATTGACACCAATCGGGATGTCAGCAGCTCCGGTCTCTGACGCTGCATGCTGCTCTGTGCAGCTTCTGTCCCCGTGTCCCCACCCCGAGCCCTCAGTGCGTGCCCCTCGCCTCACAGCTTCTCCCCTCAGGACGTGTGGTCACTTCCTGTCTGAGGAGGCGTCTGGGGGAGACACGGGAGCAAGAGGCCAAGACAGGGTTCCCCTCAGATCTGACTCAACCCAAAAACTGTCCTTTCCATGGTGCACAGGGCTGTGAACATACTACACACATGCTCACGCTGGACTGTAGGTCCCAGCGAGCCTTCCAGTAGCAGGCACTGAAGTGGGCTCCCCAGGGCCTCTCCCCAGAACCCCCTGGAGAGAGGCAGACAGCAGGCAGGGCCCCTCCTCCTAACGGAAGGCAATCGAGGCGACTCTGAATCTTTTATCTGTAGGAGGATACTCGCAGGAATTGTGTGAAGTAGGCTTAAGTCCTTCATTAGGCCTTTACCGTAACTCTTACGAGTCGCTTGGAGTGCTGTCGCTTAGCTAAAATCGGGGTTAAAACAGAGTCTAAAGCATCCATCCGGTGCTGGAGCACACCCACACGGCCCTCTCTGCCGTTTGTGTTCTGTTCTGTGAGGAAGGTGATCCCTGCAGATCGGATCGGAGCTTCTTAAATAATTGATCGGCTCACGGTCGGCTGCTGTCCCTCCCTCTCGGTTTATTGTTTTGTAATTGTCTGTATGCCTGGCTTACCTCTTCCTTTACTTAAGGTTTCTGCTCAGATGTCCCCTCGCCAGAGCCGGCTGCCACCCCCTTAAGACAGCAGCCACTGCCACCGAGCACACCGACCAGGGCAAATTAGTGACATTTTTTAAAAAACGAGACCATTGTGTAAGCCTAGGAATGATGAAATTTGAATCACCAAGTGATTGGGCCATTTGCTTTGTAAGTCAGAAGTGGAGTGTAGCAGGACCTCTGTTTTAACACAACATATGCTAGCAAAATAGGTGTTTCTGAGCATGTGTCTACCCAGGCATATACCTAGGGAAGAAATAAACGAAATTATTAAAACAAGCGATGGTTCTGCCCGGTCTTCCCGCCTGGGCAGGGACGCTGAAAACACACTGGGCGCCTCTGAGGAGGCGAGGGCCCCGCATGGCCGCCCAGAAGAGAGGAGGCCGGTCTCTCCTCTCAAGTCCAAGCTCTCCAGGTCCCGGGTCAGGTGCAGTCCCAAGTGCGGTCTCGACGGGCCCGGGCGTCCTGTCTGCTCTGTGATGCCGCCCCCGAGTCCGTGAGCTCACGCCTGTCTCTCGCTCAGACGAAAGGTCCCCGGCGGCCCAGTATGTGGACCTGCTGCTGAACCCCGAGCGCTACACGGGCTACAGGGGGCCGTCTGCCTGGAGGGTGTGGAACAGCATCTACGAGGAAAACTGCTTCAAGTAACCGGGGGAGGGCGGAGGGGTGGAGCGGTGTGGGGAGGGCAGACGGGTTTCTCTTGGGAAAATCACATGACAGATCAAACCGTCTCACGTCTGAGTTTGTGTCTTTTGCTGTTTTTTCAGGCCTCGATCTGTTTATCGTCCTTTAAACCCGCTGGTCCCCAGCCGAGGTGGGTTTTAAATTCATTTTCATGCTTTTGGGGGTCGTTTATGGAATGTCTTTATGACTAGACTTAACGTGAGCACGTTTTCCACTGTGGTATATTTTGCTTAATTTGGATGATCGGAAGGATGTGAAACGCTCAGAGTTAAGTGTCAGGATTTCAGCATGTTTTTACTGAGCACCTGCTATGGCCCTAAGCCAGGAGTTTTATGGAAAATGCGATAGGACACGTGAGTCATCCTCCATCCGCAGTTTCCCGAGGAGCCCAACAGTCGTGGAGCTGCTGGAGGGATGAGGAGGGAAGGAGCAGGGACAGGAAAGAGGGAGGCAGAAGGCTGGCGAGGGAGAAGGCCGCTCCATGAAGAATGAAGTCGCTTTTTTTTTTTTTAAAGAAAAAAAAAGTAAATAAATTTTACTGACTTCAGAGAGGAAAGGAGAGGGAGAGAGAGAGAAGCATCGATGGGAGAGAATCATTGATAGCCGCCTCCTGTACACCCACCACCGGGGACCAAGCCCGAAACCTGGGCATGTGCCCCGACCAGGAATCAAACCTGTGACCTCTTGATGCATGGAGTCGACACCCAACCGCTGGGCCACACCAGCCCGGTGGGAGCAGCCATTTAGGACGGAAGTAATCCCCTATGGAGACCACGGGGAGCAGGGAGGTCCTGGGCGTGGTGACGGAGGCAGGGACTTTGTCTAGTTGTGAGCTCATCATCGAAACCAGTGATCTTTCTGATGGTTTTCAGTTGCCCTCTGATATTCTCTATTGTATGAAACGTGAGAATCTTGTACTTTTTGGCCTATGTTCGTATTAAGAAGTTTCATTTGCAGGATAACTACACACTGACCAAGGTTCATGTGTAATGGATTAGTTTAACACAGTGTGGTTCCATCCCACATTACAGTGAATTGGATTAGAATCGGAGCTTCGTAAGGCATTTTCTAAAACCTTCCTATTGTTTTCTCTTTCAGGAGAAGATGATGGTGAGTTAAACTCTCGTGGCTTCGTTTCAAGGAGAGGAAATGTTTTTCATCAAAAACATCAAAGAAAGTGTTTATCTTACTCTTTCACGAAAAATAGCTACCAATGGATGGAGTGTTATAGTTATCAAAAGCAAATTTAAAATTGTTAACCTCTCCCCCCGTGCTTATGGGTGTTCATATTTATAGTGAATAAGATCTATGTAACATTTTGATTGAAATGTTTTCTCAAAACTTTTACTAGTCAAAATTTCATTTATAGGAACATTGTCCCAAACTTAAATTACCTTTAGGCTTTATTTTCTAGAACCATGTCCCTGTTTTTCTACTTCCCATGAAGTAGTGGACATTCCAGAAATAATCCTTAATCTGCCATAAAATATTTATAGACTTAATTTATTTGAATATATAAATGACTGTTTAAAATATGTTAACCCAGGTCTCTGTGTGTGTGTGTGTGTGTGTGTGTGTGTGTGTTCTTTTTTCAAGGAGAATCATTCTACACGTGGCTAGAAGGTAAATATGTCTGCATTTTAAATGTATTGGGTTCTTGTAAGAAATATATTGATTTATTGAATCTATTTTTTTGTAAGTTTTGGGATGCATTGCCTAGACAGCTGATTCTGAGTGTTGAAAAGAAAAGCACATGTTTTAGGTTTTTTGGCTCAGTGGATAGAGTGTTGGCCTATGGACCAAAGAGTTCTGGGTTAGATTCCAGTCAAGGGCATGTACCTTCGTTGCAGGCTCCTCCTCAGCCTGGGCCCTGGTCCGGGCATGTGCAGGAGGCACCCGATCGATGTGTTTCTCTCACATCGATATTTCTCTGTTTTTCTTTCTTTTCACACTCCCTAAAAATCAATGGAAAAATATCCTCAGGTGAACATTAACAAAAACAAGCAAAAGCAGTATAGATCCCAATGGATCAGGTGCTTTTGCATTCTTATACTTTGTAATATTGAAAATACTAGAAATATAAAACATGTGGAAGGCTGACCCATTCTAGTGGGTCAGATGGTTAAGCAGAGCTAGAGAACCCAGGGCAGAGGGACTCCTAAGACTGCAAGGCCTGGAGGGAGGAGAGAAACCAAACCAGTCTCTTCCTCGTCACCGTGTGAGTGAGAGGAGGGCTCTCTCCGGAAAGGGGAGGAGGAGGCTGCTTAAGCCGAAGCGGGACTTGATCGTTACGCTGGCCCTGGTTTAACCTAGACCATGAAGCGGCTGTGCTGCTGCATTCTGGGTAACTTGGGGGCCTGCCAGTGCATCCATAGTGTCTGAGCCTCCAGCCGCCAGCACGTTCTTGTTCTTCCTTCAGTTATCATCCAGTTCACTGCTCGGAAGTCGGAACTTATTTTCTCTTGAGAGAATCTCGACCTCGTTACTTCATACCATTCCCTGATTTATTCTTCATGTTCTTGAATCTTAACTTTAAAAATAAGCCTGTGTACCGAGTCCTCAGTATTTCTGTTATCTAAATGGATGGTGATAGCTTTTTCAATATTTTCCTGAACAGGTTTATGTCTGGAGAAAAGAGTCTTCTATAAGCTCATATCGGGACTTCATGCCAGCATCAATCTGCATCTCTGTGCGAATTACCTTCTGGAAGGTAATCAGATTTTTATGTAGAAACTTTTCTTCTATCCGTGTGAAAACTGGGGGGGAACATACACATTCTCTATTTTAAAAAATCTATTAAGCCCTAGCTGGTTTGCTCAGTGGATGGAGCGTCGGTCTGCGGACTGAAGGGTCCCGGGTTCGAATCTAGTAAAGGGCACATGCCGGGTTTTGGGCTCGAGCCCCAGTAGGCAGCTGATCCATGATTCTCTCTCATCGCTGATGTTTCTCTCTCTCCCTCTCCCTCTCTGGAAGCAATGAAAGTAACGTATTAAAAATCTGCCTACTAAAAGCACATCCTGCATTTCTCCCTCTCAGAAACCTGGGGCAAGCCTCGCTGGGGACCTAACCTCAAGGAGTTCAAGCGGCGCTTCGACCCCGTGGAGACGAAGGGCGAGGGCCCGCGGCGCCTGAAGAACCTGTACTTCCTGTACCTCATCGAGCTGCGCGCCTTGTCCAAGGCGGCCCCCTACTTCGAGCGCTCGGTGGTCGATCTGTACACGGGCAGCGTGGGCGAGGACGCCGACACCAAGGCCCTCCTCCTGAGCATCTTCCAGGACACCAAGTGAGGCTTGGGTTGGGGTTGGGAGGCCCGCCCTGCGTCTAACGAGGCGGCGCCCGAAGGACACACACACACGGACACACACACACACACACACACACACACACACACACACACCACACACACACACCACACACACCACACACACCACACACACCACACGCACACCACACACACACACACACACACACACACTCTCACACACACCACACACCACACACACCACACACACACACCACACACATATGCAGACACATGGGCCTCAGGTGGTTCTTTAGCAGAAGGGGAGTCGGAAGCCAGATGAAGAGGGCCAGGACAACAGCAGTCTTTGATGTTGTTTTTTTAAAATGTTATCTGAAAATCGTCTAATAACGTGTCATTGTGCTTTCATACTTGAGAATAGGCTATGTTTTTAAATATGACTTTACATTTTATGTAGCAACATTGAATGCTACTTTAATGTTCTTTCTTCCCATTTTGTATTCCAGTTGCTATTGAAGTTTAGGTGACATCATGTTAGATACCTGTGTATGTTAGATATCAATCGATACTTAAGGGAACATTATTAGCCTTACCTTCTAAGAATTTAACCCTTTTTAAAAAAAAAAAAAAATCTGGGTCTAAAACCAGTTTACGGGTTAAGATGAGCATGGAACAATGTTGGATTAAGAAATGCTAAACATAAATTGCGATTAACTGTTAAAAGATGCAGTAAAATATTAAGAGAGGGATTGTTCACATCAATTGTTTTCATTAATTTTTTAGATTATTTTTTATCAGACAATCTCTTTAAAACATTACAAACTTGTACATTCTGAAGCTATCTCTATACGTTATAAAGCTTGCTTTAGTCTTATGGAATAGTGTACATGTAAACTGCCGGCCACTTTCCTAAATCTTACACGTGAGTAAGTTAGGATTGTAAGTGCCCATAAGAGTTCTACCAGGGCTCTGGTACCCGGCGCTGGAATAGTTCGCCTGCCACTTACAGTCCGGTGTTTGTGTGTCCTCAGGTCCTTCCCCATGCACTTTGACGAGAAATCCATGTTCTCCGGTGACAAGAAGGGGGCCAAGTCGCTCAAGGTAAAGCTTGCTGATTGGGGAACCAGGTGGGAGCGTTTGCTGGTTGTTTCTTGGTGTTCCTGAAATGAAATGATTTAGCCACAACTCTATTTTAGTTTTGGAAATCAGTTTTCTGCTATACAGTTTCAAATAATTTTCTTCTTCATGGTTGAAAAACAACTCATCCTATAGAATAAAAGCCTAATATGTGAATCATCCGAATGACCGGTGAAACAACTGGTCAACACGATGCACGCTGACCACCAGGGGGCAGACGCTCAATGCAGGAGCTACCCCCAGCCTGCAGGACCTAGACCAGCCAAGACGGGTGCCAGCAGGGGGTCCTTCTCTCTGCTCCGATTGCCCCGCTGGTTGGTCGCCCTGCAGATCAGCCCTGATCACAGGCCAAGCCTAGGGACCCTACCCATGCACGAATTTCATGCATTGGTCCTCTAGTTCACTAATAAATTTCAAAACTTTTATTTCTTATAATTCAGACTAACAACAGTTTCCTGTTAAATGTCTGATTAGAATGCACATGTTTTCTGCACGTTAGGAGGAATTCCGGCTGCATTTCAAGAACATCTCTCGCATAATGGACTGCGTCGGGTGTGACAAGTGCAGACTCTGGGGCAAGCTGCAGGTTTGTGTGTTGCCTTCTGCTTGAAACCATTGCTAACCTTTCATTTTCCCAGAGGAGTTGAAACTTTTTATTAAAATGCTCTCATTCATTGGATTAGAGACCCGAAGTGTGGTTTTTCTGTGTTATAGATGAAAAAGTTAGTATTAAACTCTTGGCTTTTATGTGTATGTGTAAGGATTTCCTGTTATTGTATGTTAGTGGTTTGGTTTCAGTGTGTCTGTTTCCATTGGTAGAATCTCAGATTCATTTCTGAAGTTGGGGGTTATAAATAAAGTACATTAGTATTTCATATACCCACATCATAGGTAAATATCTATCTATCTATATATATATAAAAGCCTAATATGCAAATTGTCTACTCAGGAGTTTGATTGGGAGACTGGGAGTTTCATCACTCACTATGATGTGCGCTGACCACCAGGGGGCGGTGCAGGACAAAGGAAAGTCTGGCTGGCAGATGGCAGCCAGGAAAGGAAGGCCCTGGCCGGCAGATAGAAGTCCCTGATTGCCAGCCAGCCAGGCCTAGGACCTACCCACGCACAAATTTCGTGCACCAGGCCTCTAGTAATAATAAAAAAAGATTGAATCATGAAGTTTGGTTACTGAGTCTGTTTCAGTGATGAAAAGAAGGTCACCTCGTCACAAAAGAGGAAAGTTCTGCCAAGCAGGCTCATTTCTCTCCACATCCTGCCTAAAAAGGATTGATATTTTGTGGGGTTTTGTTTTGTTTTTTTTTTTTACAAAGATGACAAGTCAGAACATCAGCCAACAGAATTATTCTAAGGGCAGCTACACAGAAATCAGAATCTTTATTCTTTCTCTAGTGTTTATAATTAAGAAATTACTGAGTGTAGGTCCGCTAATAATTTTTAAGTTGAGAGTTGCTAGGGCCTAGAAAGGAGGCTTTCGGGATTACTTACTGAACATTGTAATCCTGCTGGGACGCTTTTAAGTAAAAAAAAAAAAAAAAAGGCATGTTAGTGATCTGGGATGGAAGGGTACGCGTGAAGCCATTCAGCACATAAACTTACACGCGCCGTCTTTGAGGAGGCAGAGGCTGCACTTTGTTTTTCGATAAAATGGGGAAGTAAAGTTGATGTGCATTTCCTGACTCCGCCGGTCGCTGAGTTTTCCTTTAAACCTCGAGTAGTTTCGACATGAATGGATCGTCTGTCTCTCTCCCCTTTAGACTCAGGGTTTGGGGACTGCCCTGAAGATACTGTTCTCTGAGAAGGAAATCCAGAAGCTCCCGGAGAACAGCCCGTCTAAAGGCTTCCAGCTCACGAGGCAGGAAATAGTCGCTCTTCTAAACGCTTTTGGGAGGTGAGGACTGACCCTCCGCGCTCATCTCCGCTCAGCTGGGGGCTCTGCTCGGTTGCGTGGACGAGAGAGGACTTTACTGTCAGACCTGTATCACCAGCCCACTCTCCACCGCTCTCCGCATCGGAGTTTGCCCGGGACCCCCGTTTGCCTTCTCCAGTGGGAGGCGGTGGTAGGAGGACGCTCCCCCCCAATAGCACGTTAGTTGAGCGTCACTTGTTCGAGAAAAAGAATGGGGACCGAGAGCTTGGTTGAGAGGTGAGGAAAGAGAGATGAAACTGTTCTTCTTTCTTTTGTTTTTAATCCTCACCTGGGGATGTGCTTATTGATTTTTAGAGAGAAGGAAGCTGGGGGGTCGTGGGGGAGAGAAACATCAGTCGGTTGCTTTCTGCCCCAACGGGGGATGGAACTCTCACCCTAGTCTATGGGACGACATTCCAGCCAACGGAGCCACACCGGCCAGGGCTGCTCCTGTTTCTTAAACCAAAGAGGCATTTTTCTCTTGCTTGTTCTCTTCCCGCTACTTCTGTACACAGATAGACATTCTGCTTTTTGTTGATGTCACAGATGGTTTCCAAATTAATTTGAATTTGCCTACAGAATTACATGCAACACCAGCCTCCTGAGGAATACAGAGCAGGACCAACTAACTGAGTCAGAGAAAATAATACTAAGCTGCCCTGGGAAAAAATGCACAAAAGTCAAGAATTAAAAAAAAAAAAAAAAATAGGGAACCAAGTGATACGGGAATTATTTCTTATATATTCTTAACATGCCTTTTTAAGCTAAATTAAAAATAAGTTAATTGCCCTTTCCCCATATTAGTGGCAAAGTTTCACCATGATGCCTCCCTGCGTTTAAAGTTGGCATGTAAGCAGAGGTTTCAAACAAGGTAGACACAGAATGTCCATCGGCAACTGACATTTCATGAAAAATTCAGTCCACCCACTTATGGGACATGTAGTGAGATAAAGCAGGAGAAACTGAGTTAAATTTAAATTATTCAAAATTAAAAGTAAATGAGAAATATTTTAAAGAATTTAATCATTTTCAATCCAAATAAAAATAACTGAGAAAAAAATTAAACTTCCACCTTCCCCCTGTGGTTCTTCCTGAGAGCCTGCTGTTACCTCTGTTGTTCTCTAGAGGGCGCCAGACTCAGAGCCAGGGCTGCTCTGGCAAATCTATAGAAAGAAAACATTGGATTTGATTGCATCCGCCTTGAGTTGTACAGAAGGATAGCTGAGCTTATAGATCTATTACGTGATTCCCATTCCAGAGTCTTACTGCTTTCATTCACCCATTGTTGATTAGGCACATGGGCTTCAGGCAGACAATATAAACAGGATCCTCGCCCGTAAAGATGGTGGAGCTGACAGCATAAAACAAACTGGTGTGTGTGGGGAGCAGAGAGAAAAGAGCGGGTATTTGGAGAGAAATGGGCAAAGTGAACTTGCAGACTAAATATAAACATCTTAAGGTTCTTTACTGTAATGAATTATAATCATTATAATATCACTATTCCATCATGAATCTCTAATAGGGAATCACAACTTGTTTTGAAATAGAAGCTTCAATGTTCAGTGTTAAATATATCCTTTTAGTTTGGGTTTTGCTTCAATAGTTGCCACTATACAATGTCAGCCATTTGAAATGTGCACACATCTTATTAGCGGTAATAAGTGATGATAATAAACAGCTTTTCCCCCCTCTTCTAGGCTTTCTACAAGCATCAGAGAATTACAGAATTTTAAAGTCCTACTGCAGCACAGCAGGTAATGAAGGCTTTCCTGTGTCTGGTCAGACATAAAGTGACTGTGAGAACTTTACCTCTTGGACCTTCAGCGGAAGGAGATTTCCCTCCGGGACTTCAAGAATCTGAGCTCTTAAGGAGAAATGTAAATGTTCACTTGAATATTTATGATTCTTAATAGACTGTCAACTAGAGGTATTTATAAATGAAGTATATACTTTTAAAACATGCAAGTTATGCTAATTCCGCGGTTAATTTCGTTTCCATCTGTTGAGTATTTTGCTGTGCTGTTGGTTTGGAATCGGTTTTGTTCTTGCCCTGTTATGTCTCATTTCCGGTTGTCAGGCTGTCTCCACCTGGTGACACTGAGCTGGCTGCGATGGGAAGGCCAGGCCGGGAGGGTCAGGGCTGGTCTCGGTGCGGGGCCGGCCTCGCTCTGTCACCTTCTAGCGGGTGGGAGTGCCCATGGGATGAGTGGCCTTGTCAGTGTCCTGTTTCAGAAGTCCCTGAAGAGTCCCCGGGACTCCACATCGCCGGTTTTTGTTTAGGGTTTTAGTTGCTGTTTTGGTTGGTTTGGTCCAACGGCCCTGCTCGGTGAAGGTAAGTACTGAGTGGAGAGCCGGCCCCATGAGCGTCTTCGCTCAGAACCAGATACCAATTCCTTTGATTTTGTGTTTCTTTGTTTCTACTCCAATTTTATAAATGTTCATTTACTCAAAAACAAAACAAAACAAAAAAAAAACCACAATTGCATAAATATTGAGCATTTTCTATCTTGATAGAATTTGAGTGCGAGTTTGTGGATTTATAATGCCAATTTAAAACATTCTGTGCACAAAACTGTTTTCCCTGAAAGGAAACTTCTTCAGGGGGTTTTCCTTTAGAACACAAGCTATGCAATCCTCAGACAGCCCTCGGGTGGATGGCTAAGCAGGTGCCCAGCTCAGACCTAGGCTGCCCACTCCCCACTCGCTCTCTAGTTCTCGGCAGGTCTATGGTCTGTACCAGCAGACAGCTCACTGGCTTCCGCAGCCATTTCTCAGCCCGGATCCAGGTACCCTACACGTGGGAAATGCTGATTCTTCTCAAAGGTGTTAGGAGACAGAAGGTGGCGTCTGTGCGGAAGGAGTGAGGGGACACTCCTCAGTCTGGTGTGAAGCCATAAGTGCCCTTACCCCATGGCTACTGGGCTCAAGCGGAGCCGTGGCCACTGAGCTGGTGGCACGTGTTACAGCCATTGAGTGGCTCCCCCTCCTTTAAAGAGACGCAGTCACTCTTTTCCTTTGTTTTTGGGGCCCAGTGTTGTGTGGCGGGGGAGGGGACCTTGGGGTGAACTGGTTTACAAGTGATGACATCACAGGTAAATTATGTCACGAGAATTCCTCTTAGTGCACATTCAGAGTTCAAGAAAATGTGAAAGTTCTGCACTTTGTTTATTTTTCCTGTAAGCTTAAAATCCTCCTGGTGGCGTGACTTCCTCACTCCCGCCCTGAAGACAAAGCCTGTTGTTTAAACTCCATTTCCTGCAGAATCCTCGGTCATTTCCACGGATTGCTTTTTTCCTGTACTTCGATTTGTTTCAAACTTGGGCAGCAACTGTACACGAGAGTGCGTTCTAGGCGATTCAGGTCTGGTTGGGGTCAAAGCTCTTTTCAAAGTTTAACCCGATGTTTTCTCACTGCCGAAAAAATAAACAAATGTCTATTTAAGCTGAAGTTCACCTGCTTCCCTTATTTCACCATCATTCAGGCTGTGGGGGCATCTGTGTGTGTTTCTGAAGTGGTTCATGTGCTGTACGAACCTCTGTTTTGTGAGCCTGGTGGTTGGTGATCAAGGGCGGAACCCTCGGGGCGCCATCTCTCCAACCCAAGCTCCCTGCCACCTCCCGCTCCCTCCCAGCCATCCCGGAGCCCCTGCTTCCTCTTCCTCTTCTCACCCCGAAGTGAAGGAGGCACCCGGCTCCCCTGCACCCCCTCTTCCCAGGCGAGGGCTCCTGTACGACCACGTCATTTCTGTTCTGGTCCAGACCACAAGCCAACTAGCCGGCCATCATGGTGGCCATGGCCACGGCCACGCTTAGCTCCTAACACTCCTCCTCCAGTTCCCACTGACCGCACTGTCATTTCCAACATACGATTTCAGATTCCTGCCTAAAGATTTCCAGCACACTCACACACACACACACTCATAACTCACATATACACACATTCACATACACACACACACACACACACACACTCAAATATTCACACATTCACATATGCACTCACACATTCATACATGCATTCACACTCACACAATACACACTCATACATATACAGCTCAATCCCCGGCCCTGGTCAGGGGCTGGTGCAGGAGGCAACCAATTAACGTGTCTCTCGCACATCGATGCCTTTCTCTCTGTCTCTCCCTCTCCCACTCTCTCAAAGACAAGACAAAACAAAACAAAAAAAAACAACAATGGAAAAGCACCCCCCCACACACACACCCCAGGATTCACAAAACAAAAAGATCTCCATGTCGTCAATGTTATTGCATTCCTAGGCGGTATGTGACAACAGCCTTCAGCCCGGCCAGCATAGCTCAGTGGTTGAGCGTCGACCAAGGAACCAGGAGGTCACGGTTCGATTCCCGGTCAGGGCTCAGGCCCGGGTTGCAGGCTCCATCCCCAGTGGGGCGTGCAAGAGGCAGACGATCCATGGTTCTCTCTCATCATGGATGTTTCTCTCTTTCCCTCCATCTCTGAAATCAATAAAAATACATGTTTTAAAAAAAACAAAACAAAACCGGAACTGACACAGAATCCATACACACTTGGGAGACCTGGCAGTGGCGGGTTCTACCAGGTCTCCAAAGTGTGAGTGGCGAGTCCCCGGCTCCAGGGCTGAGCATCACAGGACCGAGAGGGAAAGAGGAGGAAGTAGGGTTGGGGAGTTGGGGTGGGGGGGAAGGCTCTGGAGACCAGCGGGAGTTAGGGGTGTGGGCAGAGAAAGAAGGGTTTGGGGAAGGGAAGAGAGAGGGTCTGACATCCCGCTGGGGATGGAGCCCGCAGCCTGGCCATGGGATTCGAACCGTGACCTCCTGGTTCATAGGTCCCCGCTCCACCCCTGAGCCACGCCGGCCATGCAGCTAATGAGGTCTCCTTTGACCCTGTGAGGTGCGTGCTGTGGACCCTGAGGAAGAAGGCACCTGCTGGGAAGGGTGACGAAGCAGACTCAAACTTCAAAAAGCAGACCCTAGCCAAAACCGGTGTGGCTCAGTGGATAGAGCATTGGTCTGAGGACTGAAAGGTCCCAGGTTCGATTCCAGTCAAGGGCATGTACCTTGGTTGCTGGCACATCCCCAGTGGGGGCTGTGCAAGAGGCAGCTGATCAATGTTTCTCTCTCATCGATGTTTCAAGCTCCCTCTCCTCTCCCTGCCTCTCGGTAAAAAAAAGAAAAAGAAAACAGATGCTGGCCGTCTTTGCCACGGGCCTTTCATGCAAATGGCACCTCGGGGAGAAGCCCGCACGGCGACCCCCCCCTCTCAGCAGCCCCTTATAAAGGAGCTCCTGGCATCCAGTTTCAACCAATAGGAGCAGGGCTTTCTCTCCCCAGCCAATAGGAGCTGCCCCTCAACATCTTCACCGACCAATCAGAGCAGCTCCATGCTGGCCAGGAAAGCACGGTAAGTGCCTGTTGAACCGATCAAACTTTGAGGATACAGAATCCCTGTTTGCATGACAACAGACCGGCAGGAACCAGGGGTAGGGATCTCTCTCTCTCTCTCTCTCTCTCTCTCTCTCTCTCTCTCTCTCTCTCTCAGCCAACTCCCACGGGAGCTGCACTTTCCCTTTCCACCAAAGGGGAAGGACTTTTTCCCAGGCTGAGCAGACCAAGGAGGAGCCAGCAGAGCAGAGCTGTCTGGGCGGAGCGGGCCTGGCCCCAGGGCTGCCTCACAGCTGTGCTGGATCAGAATCGAGCTGGGGTTTTTGTGTTATTTTATTGTTGTTGTTTTTTTTAAGTGTATTTTTACAGGAGGCCCAATGCAGGAAATTCATGCAGGATAGGCCTTCCTTCCCCCGCTGCTGCTGGCACCAGCTTCCCTCACAGCCCTGGCTTCATCCCGAAGGTCCCTGTCCGGTTTAATTAGCATATTACACTTTTAAAAAAATTATATATTTTATTGATTTTTTTTACAGAGAAGAAGAAGAGAGGGATAGAGAGTTAGAAACATCGATGAGAGAGAAACATCCATCAGCTGCCTCTTGCACACCCCCTACTGGGGATGTGCCCGCAACCAAGGTCCATGCCCTTGACCGGAATCGAACCTGGGACCTTTCAGTCCGCAGGCCGACGCTCTATCCGCTGAGCCAAACCGGGTTTTGGCAGCATATTACACTTTTATTATTATAGATTGATTTCAGAGAGGAAGGGAGAGAGAGAGGTAGACACATCCATGATGAGAGAGAATCATGGATCGGCTGCCTCCTGCATGCCCCCAGCTGGGGATCGAGCCCACAACCCGGGCCTGTGCCCTGACCTGGAATCAAACCCTGACCTTCTGGTTCATAGGTTGATGCTCAACCACGGAGCCACCTCGGCCAGGCTGCATTGAGCTGTTTTGCATTAAATATAGTTTCCTTCTTCATCGCACCCCGAATGGGATTCCTGTGGGTGTTGATTGGCACCAACCACCATTCCAGGACAGTAGCATATCGTCCCCATTTTGCAGATGACAAAACTGAGGCATGAGGCCAGGGAGCCTGCCCAGGGTCCGAGCAGAGTGGCAGCGCGGGGACGGGCACCCAGGCCAGCTGACTCCGGACTCTGGTCCCAGTATGGGTTCCCAGTTACCGCTGGGGTGTGGGGTTTAGGGAGGGGAGGGGACACATTCCCTGTTTGCTTTATACATTCCTGAACGTTCGCATGGTGTGTAACAGTCCTGCATTCTTTTTACAATTTGGAAAAGGGAGGGTTAGTGGGTGTGTTTTTTTAAGTCTAAATATTTTAGTGAAAAAATAAACACAATGGCGGGTGGTAATGCTTGAATTTAAAATAAACTAAAAGAAAAAATTTAGCCCTAATTGGTCTGGCTCAGTGGATAGAGTGTCGGCCTGCGGACTCAAGGGTCCCAAGTTTGATTCCGGTCAAGGGCATGTGCCTTGGTTGCGGCACATTCCCAATAGTGGGTGTGCAGGAGGCAGCTGATCGGTGTTTCTCTCTCATGGATGTTTCTAACTCTCTATCCCTCTCCCTTCTTCTCTGTAAAAAAAAAAAAAAAAAAAAAATCAATAAAATAGCCGAAACCGGTTTGGCTCAGTGGATAGAGCATCAGCCTGCAGACTGAAGGGTCCCAGGTTCGATTCCGGTCAAGGGCATGGACCTTGGTTGCAGGCACATCCCCGGTGGGGGGTGTGCAGGAGGCAGCTGATGGATGTTTCTCTCTCATCAATGTTTCTGACTCTCTCTCCCTCTCCCTTCCTCTCTGTAAAAAAAATCAATAAAATATATTTAAAGAAAAAGAAAAAATATATACTTTTCAGAGAAGCAGGAGAGAGGCCCATACCAGCCCGGACATTAGGAGACAGAGTAAAGAGCGGCTGTGACCCTGAGCTGAACAGATGGGACTGAAAAGGCCCCCAGAGGGGCTGTCTCTGTGTTGTCCAAACAACCCGCTGAGCACATTCCTCAGTCCCGTCGTTTGTTTGGCCATACCATAGCTCAGTGTAAACCCAGAGAGAGAAAACCCGCTGAGTCAGCCAGGAACCCCCGAGAGCCAGCTCCAGCTCCGAGTCTAAATATTTAGGGTCCCCCCCCCCTCCCCCCCCAGGAGCGAAAAAGTGCTGACATTCGTAAACCTTCCCGGGACAACCTGGGGGGGCTCTGTCCTGGGCCACAGCGTCACACCATATTTGGGCCGAAATGAGTGGATGGGTGATTGTTTTTATTTTATTTAAACACACACACACACACACACACACAGCCGAAACCGGTTTGGCTCAGTGAATAGAGCATCAGTCTGAGGACTGAAGGGTCCCGGGTTTGATTCCGGTCAAGGGCATGTACCTTGGTTGCGGGCATGTCTCGGGTGGGGGTATGTAGGAGGCAGCTGGTCGATGTCTCTCTCTCATCGATGTTTCTAGCTCTCTCTCCCTCTCCCTTCCTCTCTGTGAAAAATCAATAAAAAATATATTTTTTGAAAAATAATAAAACACACACACATTTTTATTGATTTCAGAGAGGGAGGGAGAGGGAGCGAGGGATAGAAACATCCATGATGAGCCCAGCCAGTGTTGCTCAGTGGTTGAATGTTGGTTCAGGAACCAGGAGGTCACGGGTTCCATTCCAGCTGGTGGCCAGCTCCATCTCCAGTAGGGGGCGTGCAGGAGGCAGCCCTAGAGCAGTGGTCGGCAAACCGCGGCTCGAGAGCCACATGCACTCTTTGGCCCTTTGAGTTTTTTTGCAAAGGCCAGCTTAGGAGTCCCCTAATTAAGTTAATAAACAATGTACCTGCCTATGTAGTTTACGTTTAAAAAATGTGGCTCTCCAAAGAAATGTCAATGGCTGTCCTGTTGATAATTTGGCTCTGTGGACTCAGGAGTTTGCCGACCACTAGGGGATTCTCTCGCATCGTGGATGTTTCTCTCTCTTCCTCTACCTCTCCCTTCTCTCTGAAATAATATATATATATATTTTAATATATTTTAGTGCTTTTGTACAGAGAGGAAGGGAGAGAAATAGAGAGTTAGAAACATCGATGATGAGATTCATCGATCAGCTGCCTCTTGCACACCCCCTACTGGGGATGTGCCCGCAACCAAGGTACATGCCCTTGACCGGAATCGAACCGGGGACCTTTCAGTCCCCAAGCCGACGCTCTATCCATTGAGCCAAACCGGTTTCGGCTAAAAATATATTTTTAAAGAAGAAGAAGCTCTAGTTAGTTTGGCTCAGTGGATAGAGCGCCGGGCTGTGGATTCAAGGGTCCCGGGTTCGATTCCGGCCAAGGGCACATGCCCGGGTTGTGGGCTCAGTCCCCAGGAGGGGGCGTGCAGGAGGCACTCCTAGATGATTCTCTCACATCATGGATGTTTCTCTCTCTCTCCCTCTCCCTTCCTCTCTGACATCAATAAAAATGTATTTTTAAAGAAGGAGAAGCATCACCCACTGAGCATACTGGCCGGCAGGGGAAGGTGTGAGACCTTCCACCCGGACTGGGGGACGTTAGGTTCACACAGTGTGAAGGGACTCGGCGGCTGGGAACCGAGGTTCTGGAAACAGCTGGGTGTGCTCTTGTCCCTGCGGGAGGTTCTGGAAGCTGAAGAGGCTGCCTGGCCACGCCGAGACGTCAGCTTCACTTCCAAAGCGAAGAAGGAAGCCCGCTGTTGTCCTTCCACAGCTCTGTTGGGAAGGACCTCGCTAGAGAGCGGGTGGTGTGTGTGTGTGCATGTGTGCATGTGTGTGCATGTGTGTGTGTGTGTGGGTGGGTGGGTGGAGAGAGAGGAGAGTCAGAGAAAAAGAAAGCAAAAAAGAGAGTCAGTGGACAGAGCATTGGCCTGGGGACTCCAGGGTCCCAGGTTCGATTCCGGTCAAGGGCATGTGCCTTGGTTGCGGGCACATCCCCAGTGGGGGGGTGTGCAGAAGGCAGCTCATTGATGTTTCTCTCGCATCGATATTTCTAACTCTCTGTCCCTCTCTCTTCCTCTCTGTGAAAAATCAATAAAATATATTTAAAAAAAGAAAAGATAAAAGAAAGCAAACGTGGTAAAATGTTAACATTTGAGGACATCTGGCTACCAGGTATCAGTCATACAAAGCATGACCCTTGCAACATTCATGCGCGTCTAAAAATTACCGAAATCAAGATCATGTTTTAAAACAGACCCTAACCGGTGTGGCTCGGTGGATAGAGCGTCGGCCTGCGGACTGAGGGGTCCCAGGTTTGATTCCGGCCAAGGACATGGACCTTGGTTGCAGGCACATCCCCGGTGGGGGGTGTGCAGGAGGCAGCTGATGGATGTTTCTCTCTCATTGACTCATTGATGTTTCAAACTCTCTATCCCTCTCTTTTCCTCTCTGTAAGAAAACAATGAAAGTGGAGGCTTACTAGGTAAGTTCATTTAATAATAATAATAAAAAAAATAGCCGAAATCAGTTTGGCTCAGTGGATAGAGCACTAGCCTGCAGACTGAAGGGTCCCAGGTTTGATTCCGGTCAAGGGCATGTACCTTGGTTGCGGGCACATCCCCAGTGAGGAGTGTGCAAGAGGCAGCTGATCGATGATTCTCTCTGATCGATGCTTCTAACTCTCTATCCCTCTCTCTCTTCTTCTATGTAAAAAAATCAATAAAATACATATTTAAAAAATAAAAAATAAAAACAAAACGACCACCGAAGGCCAGTAGCACGGAGGCAGCTTAGGGCAGAAGTCTGAGGATCGCAGGTGCTGGGAGAGGCGCAGAGAGAAACAGGGCTGAGAGAGCAGAAGGGTTACAATTTATCCCGAAAACTCCCGCAGCTTCCAAACCAAACACACGGCCAGCCATCGCCGCCGTCCCCCAGAGCACCTTGGACCCTGATCTCCTTTGGAAACACAATCCACGGAGCGCCCGCATCCCCGCCCCATCCTCCTGCGAGCTGGCTGTGGCACCTGGTATCCTTATCTGAGATCCCGATGGACCAGCCTCCCGCTGTCTGACATAGCGATCATCTGATTCACGGATCGCAGGCATTCCTCGGGGATCGGAACGCCCACACAATGAGCTCGCCCTGACATCCCGCTGATAAAGGGACCATCTGGAGCCTAGGGCGGTGGGTCGGTGGCCAGACCTCGCAGGGACAGTGAGATCAGGACAGACGTCTGTCTCCTTCCGGGAACGGGCCAGCTGAGTTACCCCCCCCACCCCCCCACCCCCAACGGCCTGGACTTCGGCCTGAGCCACACAGAAGATTCCAGCTGCTTCCTGCATTGTGCTTTTCTGTCCCACCTAAAGGACAGCGGTCCATGGGCGTACAGGTCTCAAAAGGCACAAGGTTCCATCCAAACAAAACCAAACGGGGGTGTTAATAGAGCTGTGGGCCCCCGCAGGTGTGGCTCCGTGGTTGAGCGTTGACCTATACAAACCAGGAGGTCAGGGTTCGATTCCCGGTCAGGGCACAGGCCCGGGCTGCAGGCTCGGTCCCCAGGATGGGGCGTGTGCAGGAGGCAGCAGGTCCATGATTCTCTCTCATCATGGATGTTTCTCTTTCTCTCTCTCTTCTCTCCCTTCCTCTCTGATGTCACACAGCGAGAAGTGAGCCTTCGAAAAAACGGGCTCAGGAAGAAATTAGAGGCGGGAGAAGGGCCCTTGGAACTTAGGAGAGAGGAAGGTGGAGGTCGGTAACAGGCCTGGGAGGAGAGGGGGAGGGGGACGGCGGGTGGGGGTGCACCTGAGAGGGAGAGCCTGCGGGGTCTTGTGCCCTCAGGACTTTTAAGGACAGATTTTGGGGGAGGTTGTCAGCGGAGGATCTCAGCAGATGTGGTGTAGCCGGTCCTGGGTCCTGGGTCCTGACATCGTGGTGACTTCACTTGCCTGTTTTATTGCTTTTCTGGGCCTGGAGCTGGGACCCACCTGAGGCCCAGATGCTATCTCTGGATGTTAATGTTTCCGGGAGCAGCTGGTTGTGCAAAGGCCCAGCTAGGAGGTGAAGGAGGCCACTCTTCGGTTCCTCACTCCCCTCCGACGGGGTCTACTCAGCCCCCTCCAAGGGGGTCTGTCGTGTGGCGAGGGACAAGCCAGGGGAGGGACAATAGAGGAGGGTCCGAACCACAGAAGCTGTGGCATGAAGTGTCAGGGGGTCTGACCCACAAGACCAGCGATGGGCCAGGGAAGGAGAGGTTTACCTCGGGGCCAGGTCTTTGCTCTCCCGGTTTTGTCTGTTCTGTCTTCCCAGATGGCCTTCTGCACCCAGGCCATGTCCTGTCTGCCCTTAGTTACAGCTACAAACAAACACACACACACAGGCAAACCGCAAAACTCACACGGAACAGCCAGAGGAAACGGTCTCATGCGTATGCACACCTAGAAAGTAACCAGAACACACAATAAATTTATTATTCTACTGTGCTGAAGGTTATGGTGGCACACGGCATGTATGTGTGTGTGTGTGTGTGTGTGTGTGTGTGTGTGTGTGTTTTAAATACAGTTTTATCGGTTTCAGAGAGGAAGGGACAGGGAGAGAGAGATGAAAACATCCACGATGAGAGAGAATCAATCACTGATCAGCTGGCTCCTGCACGCCCCATATTGGGGATGCAGCCTGCAACCTGGGCCTGTGCCCTGACCGGAAATCAAACAGGGACCTCCTGGTTCTGAGGTCGACGCTCCACCCCTGAGCCACGCCGGCCAGGCTGTGTGTTTGAAACCATGAGTCCCTAAGAAGGGCCTGGCTCCCAGCCCACATCGTCCCCGCAGGAGGCTCCGCCGGGATGTCACGTCCCCAGCAGCAGGCCGTGTGCAGAGTTAGGACTAGAAATAGGAAATGACAGAGTTTACAGGACACCCTGCGCGTCCTCCAGCAGGACGATGCTGATGAGATGAGGGAAAGGGAGCGTACGGACATGACAACCGGGCAAACACATCTTGTGATGGAGACCGAGGGAGACACCTCTGTGGGAAGGCCAGAGCAGGCGGCACAAAGTGTCAGCTTTGACTCCAGACTCCCTGGGTTCGAATCCCGGCTCTTCCGCTAAAGGCTGGACACCGGGAGCCTCTTCTCACTCCTGCCCGTCTCACTTCCCCGCATCCAGTGTGAGGACACCAGCCTGTACGATTGTTTTGTTTTAAAGACGTTTCTATTGATGTCAGAGAGGGAGAGAGAAACATCGATGATGGGAGAGAATGACGGACCGGCTGCCTCCTGCATGCCCCACACTGGGGATGGAGACCACAACCTGGGCATGTGCCCTGACCGGGAATCGAACCGTGACTTTCTGGTTCATGGGTGGACACTCAACCACTGGGCCATGCTGGCCGGGCTGCCATGGTTAACAGTATTAACTGTGTTAGGACATAGCTAAGCATCCCACCATGTTATTGCTGTCTGTCCTTCTTAACGGATTGTGAGCTGCTCACAAAGGAACTGTGTCTTAATGGTCATGGTATTTCGAATTCCTAAGTCCATGTCCGACCCTGGTGGCATCTTAGTAAAAAAAAAAAAAATGTTGAAATAATAAGAATCAGCCCTAGCCGGTTTGGCACCGTGGTTAGAGAGTCCGCCCTCGGACTGAAGGGTCCTTGGGATCAATTCCAGTCACGGGCACGTACCTCGGCTGCAGGCTTGATCGCCATCCTTGCAGGAGGCAACCCATCGGTGTGTCACTCTCACATCAATGTCCTTCTCTGTCTCTCTGTCTGTCTCTCCCCCTCCTTTCAACTCTCTCTAAACCCTCCGGGGGTGAGGGTTTGCAAACAATAAAAATAAGAACCGTGGGAACTGTACCCTTAGATATGGATGATGGTGTAATAAGGAGGGAAGTCCTTCCTTTGGGCTCGGCTCTGTGCTAGCAGCGTTTCACGGACCATCTTATTTAGTTCACATCACGATCCTCTGATGGTCGGTCTGAGCCTCCCACGCTGATGGGAAGGGACCTGAGACTTAGGAACATCCAGGACAGACCCCAGGGGCAACTCGAGGAACATTCCGGAACATTCCGGAACATTCCGTGGACCAGTAGGATTCCAGGAGCTGAGTACCCACTAGGGTGAGCATTCATGAGGCCTGAGGACATCCCAGCCCCCGTGGCCACTTCGGAGGGGCCTCTGATGGGAGACAGAGGTGGGTGGGAGCCTCTGAGGTGTGCGCTGGGTTAGGGCCGATGCCGGAACAGGGGCTCCATCTGGAGTTCCTGGCCGTTGGACCGGGCAGTGCCAGGGCCCAGGGATGGGTGGCAGCGGGAAGGCTCAGAGAGGGAGCTGAAGGCAGACACCCCTGGATTGGGCAACATTTTGGGGCAACAGATCGCAGGCTCTCTCAGGAGAAGAACGTGAAGCAATACGGAGGCTGTTAGACGGTCATTGGCGCCGAGTCAAGGCAGGGAAGGAGGAGGCTGCGTTCGGCACAGACAACTGAGCGGTGACACGGCACAGCTGCGGGAACGCTGGAGCATGCTCACTACGGTGGCCCAGCATGCAGAGGCTCCGCCCTCCTCTGGCAAGTTGTTATCCCTGCCAGCTGCAGCTAAAGCTTCCACGTAACCTTTGCAGGAGGGGTGGAAAGCCCCCACAGATGTAGGTTCCAGTGTCCTCACTCCCAGCAAAGGGCCACGCTGTGACCTGGCCATGTGGCTCAGCGAGCTGGAGCGTCACTCAGCTGTCTGTGCACCCAAAGGCTGCAGGTTCCATTCCTGCTCAGGGCACCTGCCTAGGTCTAGGGTTCGATCCCCAGATGGGACATACACGGGAATCAACCAATGGATGTTTCTCTCCTACACCCGTGTTTCTCTCTTTCTCTCTCTCTCTCGTTCCAAAATCCATAAAAACATATCCTTGGTTAGGATTTAAAAAAAAAAAAAAGGCCAAGCTATGACTTCTAACCCTGCCTCTTGGGGAGCGTTACAAATCAGGACACCCCCCTTTTTCTGCAACAGAATGCCACTGAGTTACTGGTCTGGAAGGGATATTGTTCCTGGTCCTCGGGATGCTGTCACGGGCAGCCAAGGCTGGAACCCACAGAGCTAACCAAAGAAAGGTGATCAGTGTCTGCACCCCCCAACCCCACCCCCAGCCCCAGAATGGTGACGAGACACCCCCACCCCGAGCCTGGTACCCTCCAAGCGCTGGCCTCACCGAGCACAAAACGATGATGGGCTTATATAAATTGATGAGATTAACAAATTGATGGGTTTATCTAAATTGATGAGATTAAGGAGTTGATGGGTTTATGTAGATCAGTGTTTCCCAAACTTTTGACATGTGTACCCACCTATGTATCCATCATCTATGTATCCATCTATGTATCTGATTTGATTAAGCGCTAATAGAAAAACTCTTGCTTTCAGAAGTTGACTTTTTTTGTGTGAAAAATAATGGCAAATTGGCATCTTTTATTTAAAAAATATTTGTTGTTGATTTCAGAGAGGAAGGGAGAAGGAGAGATGGAAACATCCATGGGTAGTGACTAGCCCGGCTGGTGAGGCTCAGTAGTTGAGCGTTGACCTAGGAACCAGGAGGTCACTGGTTCAATTCCCAGTCAGGGCACATGGCCTGGGTTGTGGGCTCGATCCCCAGGGTGTGTGTGCGTGTGTGTGTGTGTGTGTGTGTGTGTGTGTGCAGGAGGCAGCCAATCAACGATTCTCTCTCATCACTGATATTGATCTTCGGAGTCCCATTAGGGGTGCATGCAGGAGGCCACCAGTCGATGTGTCTCTCTCGTATGGATTCCTGCTGGTGGTTGTGGGATCCCCTGGGTGGGGCTTGCAGGAGGCAGCCGATCAATGATTCTCTCTCATCACATTGATGTTTCTCTCTCCCTCTCCCTTCCTCTCTGAAATCAATAATATATATATATATATATATATATATATATATATATATATATATATATATATATATGGGGTTGGGGAGAGAAAAACTGCCAAGAATAGAGGGAAAGGGATGTGCTCCTGGCCTGGACCCTTCTTGCCAGCCCCCAGAATCGGACGGTGTGGGGTCTGACCTCCTTTACCAGTGGTTGGCAAATTCATTCATCCACAGAGCCAAATATCCACAGTACAACGACAGAAATTTATCTTTTTTAAATTAATTAATTAATTTTTTTATTGATTAGGTATCCCACAATTGTCCTCATCCCCCCATTCCCATCTCAAACCCCTCCCCACTTACGCCCCCACCCCCCTGTTGTCCCTGACCACTGGCCAGGCCCATAGGCATGCACACAAGTCCTTCGGTTGATCTCTCCCCCTTACCCCCACCCTTCCCTGCCTTCCCTCCGAGGTCTGACAGTCTGATGGCTGCTTCCCTGTCTCCGGTCTGTTTTTGTTCAGCCTACACACCATGAGGACAGAAATCTCTTTGGAGAGCCGAAAACCGGCTTCTGCACGCGGGCCACGAAGTGTCCATCGCACGTGGTGTTTTGTGGAAGAGCCGCACTCAGGGGGCCACAAAGAGCCGCAGTGGCTCGCGAGCCGCGGTTTGCCGACCCCTGTCCGACACCACCAGGCACCCAGCCCACTGCTCGGGCCACAGCTGCATCCTCCCCAGGAATCTGCCCTGACCCTGGACACCTTGGGGGGGGCGGGGTTTGGACCGTCCCGGTGGTCTGTTCCCACCTCCCATCCCCGCAGGGACCGTTAGGTGAGGGCCCCGCTGGTTTGGGGGCTCCCTGCCTGGGGCGCCCACCACCCCAGGGAGGGAGACCGTTAGGTGAGGGCCCCGCTGGTTTGGGGGCTCCCGGCCTGGGGCGCCCACCACCCCCGGGAGGGGGGACCGTTAGGTGAGGGCCCCTCTGGTTTGGGGGCTCCCTGCCTGGGGCGCCCACCACCCGGGGTGGGGTAAGGGGGATGGGGGGAGGGAAAGAGGGGAAAGCCCAGCTCTAGGGCGCCTCCTCCCGGGACAGTGGCCACTCCAGCGCGCCCAGCCCGCGGGCCGGCCCTGCCCCGGCCCCTCTCCGCCTCCCCCGCCCCGGGGAGGGAGGGGCCGCCGGGGGCGTCCGGTTCCGTCCCCGCCTCCCGCCCCAGCCCCAGCCCCAGCCCCAGCCCCAGCCCCAGCCGGCAGCCCGGAGCCGGGAGCGCAATCGGCGGCGGACCATGCGGAGCGCGAGGGGCCGGGGCCGCGCGGCGTGGGCGCTGCTGCTGCTGCCGCTGCTGCTGGCGGGGCCGGGCCGCTGCCTGCGCCGCCGCGAGCTCTTCCCCTTCGGGCCGGCGCGCGGGGACCGGGAGCTGCCGCCCGGCGACGACCGCGTGTCCCCGGCGCTGGCGCTGGGCGCGCCGCTGCGCCTCTTCGACCGATCGGACCTGCGCGCCGTCTATGTGAGTGCGCCCGGGCCGGGGTGCGGGTGCGGGGGCGCGGGGGGGGGGGGTCCCCGGAGGAAGGAGGCCAGCGGCCGGGCCCCCGCCGAGCCGGATGGACGGACGTGGGCGTCGGGGGCGGGGACCGACCCACCGGCCGCCCCTTGTGTCCGGGCGCGCGCTCCGCTCCGCGTCTCCAAGGCCCGTGCACCCCCGCCCCGGGGCCCCGACCCCTGCCCCATCGCCCCGTCGAGGAGCTCGCGAGGCCGGGGAGCTCGCCACGAGGGCGCGGCCCTGCGCGCACCCCGCTCCCTCCTCCCTCCCGCCCCCCGGGACCGTTATCCGGGGACCGTTATCCGGGACCGTTATCCGGGGACCCTGCTATCCGGGACCGCTACCCGGGGACCCCGTGGTCCATCGGGCGGGGAAGCGGGGCTCGCCGTTGGTCCCCAGGCTTTGAGGAGGGGACCCTGGCGCAGGGAAGGACCCCGCCTCTCCGCCCCGGGCAGCGAGCGCACGGGTCCCCCCGCCCCGGAATTGGGGTGTGCGACTCCGGCTCCGTCTCAGCCCCGGTTCCTGAGCTCGTTCCAGCCCAGAGGCCAGGGCCAGGGAAGCTGGGCTCCCCGCGGTCCAGTCTCCAATGGGCGCGCATGGTCACCAGGTGACCTCGGGCTCTCGGGAGCCGGCTCTGAACCGGCAGGGGGCGCTGGCGGGGGAGGCCAGGCCTTTGGGGGCGCTGCCGGCCACAGCCGCCACCATGTGGGTTTCATAGAAAGGGGGACCTCCCAGCAGAAGCGGGAGGGATTCTGCCTGGGGCCGGCTGTGCGCCCCGCCCGCTGCGCCCCAGGCCACGCCCGGCCCCGCGGGAGATGGGCGCTTCGTCTAAAAAGGAGGCTTGAAGCCCGGCTGGTGTGGCTCAGTGGTTGAGCGTGGACCCATGAAGCAGGAGGTCACGGATGGATTCCCGGTTGCGGGTTCGATCCCCCCAGTGTGGGGCATGCAGGAGGCAGCCGACCCATGATTCTCTCTCATCATGGATGTGTCTATCTCTATCTCCTTGTTCTTTCCTCTCTGATATCAATAAAAGTATATATATTTTAAAAAGAACCTCCAGCCCTTGCAGGTTTGGTTCTGTGGATGGAGCGTCAGCCTGCAGACGGAAGGGTCCCGGGTTCGATTCCGGTCAAGGGCATGTGCCTGGTTTCGGGCTCCATCCCCAGTGGGGTGCGTGCAGGAGGCAGCTGATCCATGATTCTCATCATGGATGTTTCTCTCTCTCCCTCTTCCTTCTCTGAAATCATGCCGAAACCGGTTTGACTCAGTGGTAGAGGGTTGGTCTGTGGACTAAGGGGTCCCGGGTTCGATTCTGGTCAGGGGCATGTGCGTTGGTTGTGGGCACATCCCCGGTGGGGGGTGTGTAAGAGGCAGCTGGTCGATATTTCTCTCTCATCGACGTTTCTAGCTCTCTATCTCTCTCTTTTCCTCTCTGTGAAAATCAATAAAATATATATTTTTAAAAACAAACTCCCACCCAGCCGTTGACTGCCCTGAGCACCTTGGTGTCTCTAGAAGGACGCTTCTTAGAATAATATCTCCAAATGCGTAACGTGACACGCACAGGGTGGCCGGGGAAATCCAGGAGGTTGAAATACAGATCGAAATAGTAGAGCAAGATGTTTGTGAAGGTATCGATGCGCTTCTTTAAAAATATATATATATATCTGTATATATTGCTTGGTTGCCTCTTGCACGCCTCCTACTGGGGATGTGCCCGCAGCCAAGGCACATGCCCTTGACCGGAATCGAACCTGGGACCCTTCAGTCCGCAGGCCGGCGCTCTATCCACTGAGCCACACCGGTGTCAGCTCCCCCGTTGCTCTGAAGGTGGGATGGTCTCTTGTTCCCAGGAGAGGACAGGGCCGGGCCCCTGGGCCGTGGCAGTGACCAGTCCCCAGCTAAGGGCTGAGGGGATGGAGGTGGGACCCTGGCTGACACCGGAGGTGACGGGGACCCGGGGACCCAGCCCAGCGTCCACCCCGTCCTGTAGCCGCTGTGTCGATGCGCGCTGAGCTGGTGGGCACCCCGCCTGAGACACGGAGCTGCCCGGGGCGGGGTGTGTGTGTGTGTGTGTATGTGTGTGTGTGTGTGTGTGTGTGTGTGTGTGTGTGCAGGACCCAGGAGGCCTGCAGGGCTCTGGGCCCAGCCTGGGACCAGCGGGAACACCCACGGAGGGAGAAAACCCTGAGCCACCAGCCTCTCCGCCCCCGTCAGGGACTCCCTGGTTTTGCAATGTTTAATCCTCGGACAGAAGAAATAGTAATGACAATTAGTCACCGCTCCAGGCCATCCCGCCCGCTCAGTGCCCAAACTGGGGTTCCCTCGGGAAGCTTTCTGGCCTCAAGCCCCGCACGGTGGGGATGGGCATTGGGGGGGGGTTGCTGTGGGCCGGGGGCTCAGGGGATGCTTACAGGGGAGGTTACGGGAAAGGCAGATCCCATTTCGGTGGGTGGAGGGGGATGGAGAGGCTGTTCTGGGGTTTGGGCCGGAAGGGGGGGGGGGGGGACTGCCAGTGCATGCGGCTGGGACCTGGGACCCAGGCTGGCATGTGCCAGGAACCGGAGCCAAGCGAAGTCTGGGCACGGCTCTGTGCCTGCCAGGGTGCAGGAGACTGCCGCCTGGTCGTGTCCTCTGAGTGATGTTTGTCCCCTGTGAGCAGGGAGCTGACGAAGGGGGGACGGTTTGGCCCAGGCAGCTGTCCCTCCCATCCCCCCTCCCCACTTCCATCCTCACCTCCCACCCCGTCGACCTTTCACCGAACGGGTTTGCACCCACGGATGATCTCTGCCTGAATCGATAGCGGGTGAAGGTTGCCACGTGGTGTGTCTTATCTCGTGTGTGTTGCTGCCATCCTGCTCCCTCCCTTGACTAGCTGGCCTGGCATGCTTCTGTCTGGAAGAGGGTTGGTTTCCTTGCCTTCTCAAAGCAATAAAAATGTTTTTTTTGGGGGGGGGGGCCGAAACCGGTGTGGCTCAGTGGATAGAGCGTCGGCCTGCAGACTCAAGGGTCCCAGGTTCGATTCCGGCCAAGGGCATGTGCCTTGGTTGAGGGCACATCCCCAGTAGGGGGGTGTGCAGGAGGCAGCTGATGGATGTTCCTCTCTCATCGATGTTTCTAACTTTCTATCCTTCTCCCTTCCTCTCTATAAAAAGTCAATAATATATATATATATATATATATATATTTAAAAATATATATTTTTGGGGGGAGGATAAAAGAAGAGCAGCCCTTGCCACAGGGGCTTTTGGGGTACCCTGATGGGGGGGTCCTTCCAGAAAGTGATGGATGCTTACTCCTTTCCCTATAGTGTCAGAGGCAGGGGCTGCGTTCCCAGGAGGGGATCCGTGTCACCCCAATTCAGGAGTCCCAGGGCTCCAGGTGGCATGGCTCCGTGGTTGAGCTTCAACTTATGAACCAAGAGGTCCCGGTTTGATTCCCGGTCCGGGGCACACACCTGGGTTGCGGGTTCGATCCCCAGTGTGGGGCATGCAGGAGGCAGTGGATGCATGAGTCTCTCTCATCATGAATGTTTCTATTTTTCTCCCTCTCCCTTCCTCTCTGAAATATATATATATTTAAAAGTTTAAAGTTTGCTGAAACCGGTTTGGCTCAGTGGATGGAGCGTCCGCCTGCGGACTGAAAGGTCCCAGGTTCGATTCCGGTCAAGGGCATATACCTTGGTTGCGGGCACCTCCCCAGTGGGGGGTGTGCAGGAGGCAGCTGATGGATATTTCTCTCTCATCATCGATGTTTCTAGCTCTCTGTCCTCTCTCTTCCTCTCTGTAAAAACCAATAAAATATATTTTTAAAAAATAAAAATAAAATAAAAGCATAAAGCGTGTTGCCTTTGCATGCTTTACGCTGCATTATTTGACCTTAAGTTGGTGCTTCCTTCCACAGAGGGAGCTTGCTTTTGCAGCCTGGGGGCTGCCATTGTCTTCTGGGGCAGATTTTGTGCCTTTAAGAGGCCCATTTGTTTCCCATTTGCAGGGACCTCCCTCGTTCTCTAACCAAACACATCTGTTTTGGGGAAGGCTTCCCCGCCCCACCCCCTCGCCACCTCCCCTGCCGGCTGCTTTCTGCCCTGGGGACCCAGCGAGGCTCATTGCTGGTTGTTTCCCTTCCACTGTGAGGACCCCAGCCTGTCATTAATTTCCTTCTGTTTTTTAAAAGCACGCTGTTCCTGACTTCAGAGAGGAAGGGAGAGGGAGAGAGAGAAGTTCTTAGCATCCCAGGCCAGCTAATAAAGGTGGGGAGAATGATGGCAACAGCACAAATGAATTTTAGACCTAATTTATAGGTCAAATTAACAGGAGAGAGGAACTTCCGTGATGAGAGAGAATCCTGGATCGGCTGCCTCCTGCACGCTCCACCCTGCAGGGGTTGAGCCTGCAACCTGGGCACGTATGTACGTGCCCCTGTCTGGGCATCACACTGTGACCTCCTGGTGCCTAGGTGGATGCTCAACCACTGAGCCACCCCAGCCACGCCCGTGGCATTTAAAAAATATATTTTAATTGATTTTTTACAGAGAGGAAGGGAGAGGGGGAGAGAATTAGAAACATCGATGAGAGAGAAACATCCATCAGCTGCCTCCTGCACACCCCCCACCAGGGATGTGCCTGCAACCAAGGTATATGCCCTTGGCCGGAATCGAACCTGGGACCCTTGAGTCTGCAGGCCGATGCTCACACCAGTTAGGGCATTTTATTTTATTTTATTTTATTTTATTTTATTTTATTTTTTAAGTAACGCAAACGGGGACTAGAAGGCAGTGCTGGCTGGTGCCTGCTGCCTAATCCTCAGGCTTCATGGCTGTCTCTGCACGCAGGGCCCGGTGCCTGGGGCCGCAAGGCCCCGTAACTCCCTGTTAACTCCCAAATCTGCTGCGCAGGCACCTTCTGCTCATTAGCACAGGCCAGTGCCCCCAGCGCAGGGAACATTCCTGAAAACCGCGGTGGGGCAGGAGGGCCCAGAGGGGATGTGGGCAGGTCTGGGAGGGGGTTGAGGAATTCAGAGGGAACCCCAGGCCCTTCTCCGAATGGATGACCTGCACAAGCCCTCCTGGGGATCGAACCTATAATCTGGGCATGTGGCCTTGACTGGGAATCGAACCACTGAGCCACACTGGCCGGGCAGTCTATGGCTTGTTTTGACTCGTTTCTATTCACTCATTCCCAATACCCGCCCTCACCCAAATGGAGTTATCCTTAAGCAAATCCCAAATAATTTGATTTCATCCTAAGTATTTCATTCGGCCTGTATCTCTTAAAAATGATTCTTTAAGAAATATTTTTGGTGATTTCAGAGAGGAAGGGAGAGAGAAAGAGAGTTAGAAACATCGATGAGAGAGAAATATCCATCAGCTGCCTCCTGCACATCCACTACCGGGGATGTGCCCGCAACCAAGGTACATGCTCCTGACCGGAATCGAACCCGGGACCCTTCAGTCCGCAGGCTGAGATGCTCTATCCACGGAGCCACACTGGTCAGGTTGGAAACTACTAGATGTTGTGCATGACAGGTACCTGTGATGTCATCTGTCTCCATGGTTACAGGCAGTTGAGTTGATGATACAGGAACACTGGCCGACACGCCCGGACCAGCCCTGACCCTGATGAGGGCCAGCTGGGCCCTGACCAGAGTGTCCGCAGGGCTCCGAGGCCGCGGGCTGAGAGCATTCCCTGTGGGAATAAGGACATTCCTGGGCCCCAATTCCCAGTCGTAAAAGGCCCTGGGACTGGCTTCAATGTCGCTCGAAGGCAGATTTTTAGCACGTGAGCTGTCTGCATGTGGCCCTGGCTGGGACTCCCCCGGAGCAGCTGGGGACTGCCAAATGCTGGCATCTAGGGAGCCAGCCCTTTCCCACGCTCTCGCCCGCTGGGAGGTGTCGGGATGGGGGTGGGGCCGGCCAGCTGGGCCCGCTCATCCCTGACCCCTCCTCCCGGCCAGCCCGGCCCAGGATTGCAGAATGTCCGGCCGGTGCCAGGTGATGATGGGAAGCATGTCCCCGTGCGGCTCCCAGCCCGGGGAGCGGGGTGAAAAGGGAGGTGTGCAAAGTTCACTCCCAGAACCCCCCTGTCCACCGGCTCCACCCCACGCAGCCTTTTCACCCAGTTCTGGGCATGTCGCAAGGGCTTGGTCTTCAGTTCCTGTCCTTTTTTTAAAAATTTGTTTTTTAAATTATTTATTATTTTAAAATATATATATATTTTATTGATTTTTTTTTTTTTACAGAAAGGAAGGGAGAGAGAGAGAGTTAGAAACATCAATGAGAGAGTCATTGATCAGCTGCCTCCTGCACGCCCCCTACTGGGGATGTGCCTGCAACCAAGGTACACGCCCTTGACCGGAATCCAACCTGGGACCCTTCAGTCCGCAGGCTGATGCTCTATCCACTGAGCCAAACTGGTTTCGGCCTTTTTTTTTTTTTTTTTTTAAATATGTTTTTATTTATTTCAGACAGAGGGAGAGAGATATATAGAAACATAATCATGGATCAGCTGCCTCCTGCACACCCCCTACTGGGGATGGAGCCCAAAACCCGGGCGAGTGCCCTGACCGGGAATTGAACGGTGACCTCCTGGTTCATAGGTTGATGCTCAACCACTGAGCCACACCGGCCGGGCCAGTTTCTGTCCTTTTGGTCTGTCCTGGACCCCTCCTCCAGGGACGAGGTCGGAAGTGGCTTAGGGGTCAGGATGTGGGTGGAGGAGGGAGGGAGGGAGTGGCCTGGGAAACCCACAGGCCTCCATCTCCGGGACAGATCTGGACGGTGCAGACGAGGCCCCTCCCCTGGCATTCTTCCAACGACAGCCTCTTACGGTGCAAGCCGAGGCCATTTGCTACAACTCTCCCATCTGATTAGGGATTTTAGAAATACGTTTTCTTTTTATTGATTTCAGAGAGGAAGGGAAAAGGAGAGAGAGATAGAAACATCGATGATGAGAGAGAATCCTGGATCGGCTGCCTCCTGCACGCCGCTCCCCACAGAGGATGGAGCCTGCAACCCGGGCCTGTGCCCTTGACCAGGAATTGAACCGTGACCTCCCGGTTCAAAGGATGACGCTCACCCGCTCTAAAAAGTCAATAAGATATATTTTAAAAAACAATAATAGCCGAAACCGGTGTGGCTCAGTGGATAGAGCGTCAGCCGGGCTGAAGGGTCCCAGGTTCGATTCCGGTCAAGGGCCTGTACCTTGGTTGTGGGCACATCCCTAGTGGGGGGTGCGCAGGAGGCAGCTGGTAGATGATTCTCTCTCATCGATGTTTCTGACTCTCTACCCCTCTCTCTTTCTCCCTGTAAAAAATCAATGAAATATATTTTAAAAATAATAATTAATAAATAATGACCTATGTAGAATGGCTCTTTGCAGAACACGGAGCACGCACGTAGGAGAGCCTGGGACTCTCAGACCCTTGATGTCCAGGGTGCAGGGGCCGGGGGATGCTGGCATGGAGCTGTGCCCCTTCTGCAGGACTCTGCCCAGGGAACAGTGCTGCTTCCCACCACCAGTTCCGTGGCTTCCATTCGGTGGCACGTGGCCTCCATTCGGTGGCACATGGCTTTCCATTCAGTGGCACGTGGTTTCCATTTGGTGGCACGTGGCTTCCATTCCGTGGCACGTGGCTTTGTGTAGGCCCCTGTGAGCGTGCACTCCGCCTGCCCCCTGGGACTGGGACTGGCCCCCTGGGCTCCTGTGAACGCCGGTTGCTCTCTGCAGGTCACCACGAACGGCCTCATCGCCACCAGCGAGCCCCCGGCCGCGGAGTCCCACCCGGGGCTCTTCCCGCCCACCTTCGGGGCCGTGGCGCCCTTCCTGGCCGACCTGGACACCAGCGACGGCGTCGGGAAGGTCTACTACCGCGAGGATGCGTCCCCCGAGGTCACCCGGCTGGCCGCCGAGTGCGTGCAGAGAGGCTTCCCGGGCGTGTCCTTCCAGCCGGCCAGCGCCGTGGTGGTCACCTGGGAGGATGTGGCCCCGCTCCGAGGCCCCAGCGAGGACCCTGCCAGGGAGGACGAGGTGAGTGCTCCCCCCACCAGGGCCTGGGGCGTGGAGCCCAGCGGGAGAGGGGGGCCTGGCATGTGCCACTCAGCGGGACACCATGCTGTGTCATTGATCGAGGAAGGCCTGGCAAAGCACAGTCGGGTCCTGGCAGGGCCGATTCCTCCTGCTCCTTGTCTGCAAAGCTCGGGGTCTACATCTCGGGGGTGATTGGGTTGAAGAAAATCAGTTCCTGAGAAACTGCTGGTGGCAAGAACGAGGTTGATGAATCCCATCCCTTAGACAGTAGGAGGTCGTTTCTGGTTAAATAGAGACTATATTTATTTTTTAAAAATTGATTTTAGCCGAAACCGGTGCGGCTCAGTGGATGGAGCGTCGGCCTGTGGACTGAGGGGTCCCAGGTTTGATTCCGGTCAAGAGCATGTGCCTTGGTTGTGGGCACATCCCCGGTGGGGGTGGTGTGCAGGAGGCAGCTGATCAATGATTCTCTTATATCAATGTTTCTAGCTCTCTATCCCTCTCCCTTATTCTCTGTTAAAAAAAAATCAATAAAATATATTAAAAACAAAATTTATTTCAGAGAGGAAGGGAGAGGGAGAGAGAGGGAGAAACATTGATGATGAGAGAGAATCATGGATCGGCCGCCTCCTGCACGCCCCCGATAGGGATTGATAGGCCCTGACAGGAATCAAACCGTGATCTTCTGGCTCAGAGGTTGATGCTCAACCACTGAGCCATGCCGGCTGGTCGGCGAGACATTTTTAAAAATATATATATTTTATTGATTTTTACAGAGAGGAAGGAAGAGGGAGAGAGAGTTAGAAACATCGATGAGAGAGAATCATCCATCAGCTGCCTCCTGCACATCTCCCACTGGGGATGTGCCCGCAACCAAGGCACATGCCCTTGACCGGAATCGAACCTGGGACCCTTCAGTCTGTAGGCTGACGCTCTATCCACTGAGCCAAACTGTCTTTCGGCCAAAGGTCTTTTCTGACGTGCCAGCCTTAGAGATGTGGGCGTGGCGCTGTCTCGGGAATAAGGGGAGGACAGTGCCTCGTGGGCCGTCTCGTCTGCGGAAGGGCCCCCGGGGAGGGGTGGCTCCGTGCCCGCGTGACTGACCTGTGCCCCATCTCCCCACAGAGGAACACGTTCCAGGCGGTGCTGGCCTCCTCGGGCTCCAGCTCCTACGCCATCTTCCTGTACCCCGAAGACGGGCTGCAGTTCACCTCGACCTTCTCCAAGCGGGAGCAGAGCCAGGTCCCCGCCATGGTGGCCTTCAGCCAAGGGCAGGGGGGACGCCTGTGGAGCAGCGACGGGGCGTATAACATATTTGCTAACGACCGGGAGTCGATCAGAAATTTGGCCAAGTAAGCGTCTTTCTGCGTTCCTCCGTAGGCTCCCCCTTAATAATAACATTATTATTGTATTAAGGACGAGAGGCCTGGTGCATGAAATTTTGTGCACTGGCGGGTGTGTGTATGTGTGTGTGTGTGTGTGTGTGTGTGTGTGTGTGTGTGTGTCTGTGCGCGCGCGCAGAATCCGTCAGCCTGGCCTGTGCCCTCTCACAGTCTGGACCCCTTGGGGGATGTCCGCCTGCCGGTTTAGGCCTGCTCCCCAGGGGGGATGGGGCCTAAGCTGGCAGTCAGACATCCCTCTGGCAGTCTGGGACCCCTCGCTTCTTACCACCCGCCTGCAGCACAGGTGGGAGAGGCTTCTGGCTGAACGTCACTCCCTCTGTGGGAGTGCACTGACCACCATGGGGCAGCTCCTGCATTGAGCGTCTGTGCCCTGGTGATCAGTGCCCATCATAGCGACCGGTCGTTCTGCCATTCGGTCGATTTGCATATTAGCCTTTTATTACATAGGATGATGTAATGGGCATCACACAACATTCCCTAACCACATTCCCTTGGGTTGCCGTGTTGTGTTGGATATAGTTTTTCTATTATGTGGTAGTTATTATTTTTGTTTTGTTGTTGTTGTTGTTTTTAATTGAATGTAGAGGGGGAGAGAGAGGTAGAAACATCAATGATGAGAGAGAATCATTGATTGGCTGCCTTCTGCACGCCCCTACCGGGGATCAAACCTGGGCATTGCTATAGGCTTGGAGAGAACCATGGAGGAGAGAATCAGTCAAGGGCATGCAAGAGGCAACCATCGGTGTGTTTCTCTCTGTCTTTCCTTCTCTCTCCCACTCTCCCTAAAAGTCCATGGGAAAATATCCTCGGGTGAAGATGAACAAAAATCCTGTATAATAAAATCCTAATATGCAAAACGACCGAACGGCAGAACGACAGGTTGCCATGACGCGCTCTGACCATGTACTTCGCACGTCTCTATCGAAATAAACCGACGCTTCTGTGAAAATGGAAGCTTTTGTGTTTTGGTGGCCCGCGTACACTTAACCCTTGTTTATTTGGCCTGTGTTAGCCTTCGCGTTTGATGTGCTTGCTTCAGGGGTGGCTGTTCATCGGCCATCGGAGATAAACTTTATCTCCAGCTCCTCTCCCCGCCCTGGAACGCAGGGCGTGGGGCTGAACATTCCGATCCCCTCATCTCGCCTCGGTTTTTCTGTCCAAGAAGCCGGCTAGGGTCCCCAGCGGCCGGTCCTCTCGTTTACATAAAGAGGCCCTCTCATTCCCGCACAGATTCCAGGGGCTCAGGAGCCGGAGGCCAGAACTGGGACAAAGACCAGCCACCCCTGACCCTGGAACAGCCTCGGCTGCAATTGCGGGGCCCACTTCTATGGGATTTATTTTTTTCTTCTCAAAAAACACTGCATTTTCTCTTCCTTAGGATTTTCTTCAAGATCATTTTCTTTCTTTCTTTCTTTTTTTTTTTAAAGGCCTTGTGTTTTGTTTTGTGTGTGTGTGTTTTGTGTATATATATATATATATATATATATATATATATATATATTGATTTCAGAGAGAGAGAAAGAGAGAGAGAGAGAGAGAGAGAGAGAGAAACATCAATGATGAGAGAGAATCATGGATCAGCTGCTTCCTGCACCCCCCCCCCCCCCACTGGGGATGTGTCCACAACCAAGGTATATGTCCTTGACCAGAATCGAACTTGGGACCCTTCAGTCCACAGGCCGACGCTCTATCCACTGAGCTAAACCGGTCAGAGCAAAAAGGGCCTTCTTTAATCAGAACAACACCGTCACGGCTAACAGAGTGAAATTAATATTTCTCACCATTCTCGCTGGTCCCCAATCGTCTGTCTGCGCCCCTATCACAGGGGTCGGCAAACTCACTACCCCTCAGAGCCCAATATCCACAGCACCACGATGGGCATTTCTTTGGAGAGCCGAATTTTTTTAAGCTTAAACTTCTTCTAACGCCACTTTTTCCAAAATAGGCCCAGGCCATGGTATTTTGTGGAAGAGCCACACCCAAGGGGCCAAAGAGCCGCATGTGGCTCTCGAGGTGTTTGCCAACCAGTGGGATGGTGGTTCTGCTGACAGACATGAGTTTGCCGACCACGGTCCTATCCTGAGGACCACGCAAGACCCAGTCGGCGCCGAAACCGGTGTGGCCCAGTGGATAGAGCGTCGGCCTGCGGACGGAAGGGTCCCAGGTTCGATTCCGATCAAGGGCATGGACCTTGGTTGCGGGCGCATCCCCAGTGGGGGGCGTGCAGGAGGCAGCGGATCGATGTTTCTCTCTCACCGACGTTCTAACTCTCCATCCCTCTCTCTTTCTCTCTGTAATAGGAGCAGCAACTCGGGGCAGCAGGGTGTCTGGGTGTTTGAGATCGGTGGCCCCGACACGGCCAGCGGCGTGGTGCCCTCCGACGTGAACCTGCAGCCGGACAACGGCGAGGACTACGAAGAGGACGAAGATTACGACTCGGCGACTAGCCTGGGCCCCGAGGACGTGGGCACCACGGCCTTCCCCCAGGAGACCCCGAGGCGGGGAGACGTGGGCACCGCCAGGCACCGGGCCTCGGCCCCCGGCCGCCTGCCCACCGAGCGGACCCGGTCCTTCCAGCTGCCCGCGGCCCGGTTCCCGCAGCAGCACCCGCAGGTCATCGACGTGGACGAGGTGGAGGAGTCGGAAGTCGGTAAGGCCGTCGATGTGTGTGTGTGTGTGTGTGTGTTGGTGGCCCACGTACACTTAACCCTTGTTTATTTGGCCTGTGTTAGCCTTTGCGTTGGATGTGCTGGCTTCAGGGGCGGCTGTTCAGATCATCGGCCATCGGAGATAAACTTTATCTCTGGGAGGATCCTCTCGGCGCTGGAGGGGGTCCAAGGCATGCGTTCTGGGGGCTGGGGGGTGAGGGCGAGAGCTGGGAAGTAGGGGTGGCAGCTCACGGGCTCCATGCCTTTGGTGGCACAGACATCCCTGGGGATTAGGGGTCCGTGATGGAGATGGTTGAGCACGTCCTGTTTTGTTTTGTTTTGTTTTGTTTTGTTTTGTTTTGTTTTGTTTGTTTTTTGTGTGTTTTTTCTTCATCCTCATCCGAGGATATTTTTCCATTGGTATTTAGTTTTTGTTTTTATTTATTTTTTTAAATATATTTTTATTGATTTTTTTTTTTTTTTTACAGAGAGGAAGAGAGAGGGATAGAGAGTTAGAAACATGGATGAGAGATAATCACCGATCAGCTGCCTCCTGCACCCTCCCCACTGGGGATGCCCCCGCAACCAAGGGACATGTCCTTGGCCGGAATCGAATCCGGGACCCTTCGGTCCGCAGGCCGACGCTCTGTCCACTGAGCCACACCGGTTTCGGCTCCATTGGTTTTTAGAGAGAGTGGAGGAAGAGGGAGAGAAAGACAGAGAGAAACATCGATGGGCGAGAAACACATCGATGGGTTGCCTCCTGCACACGCCCTGACCAGAGCCCAGCCCGGGAGGAGCCTGCCACGGTGGTACGTGCCCTTGACCGGAATCAAACTCTGGACCCTTCAGTCCGGAGGCCGATGCTCTGTCCACTGAGCCAGACCAGCTAGAGCCCTGTGGTCTGTGTTAGGGAGAATGGTGCTTTGGAAGTATTTTGAGAGTCAGATTGTTCTTATTTGTGACTTCTGAGACCAGAAGTGCACTCAGCCACCTGAGAAAACATTGCCGGCGTTCCTCTGGCCGTGGACTCAGTTATCTTTGACGTTTACTTCCTCTCGGCTTTGGCACCAGCGGAGTGCATTATTCCCAGCCCCGGCTAGCTTCAGAGTCGGTCTGAGAAGATTTTAAAATACGGAACCAGTAGAGATCTCCCTCTTAAAGTGCAATATCTTCTCGTCAGGGTTTTGCTACGTTTTGAGGGAAAACCAGCACGCTTTGATTTGTCCAAACTGAAACGTGTTCATTCATTTTTGCTCTTTGGGTTGACTTATAATCCATGGAGAGTCATTTATTTTTAAAACATATTTTATTGATTTTATTACAGAGAGGAAGGGAGAGGGATAGAGAGTTAGAAACATCCATCAGAGAGAAACATCGACCAACTGCCTCCTGCACACTCCCCTACTGGGGATGTGCCCCACAACCAAGGCACATGCCCTTGACCGGAATCGAACCCGGGACCTTTTAGTCCACAGGTCCACGCTCTATCCACTGAGCCACACCGGTTTCGGTGAGATTCATTTCAATGGGATGGTGACTGTTTCTGTTATGAAGTTATCCTACGGCCCTCAGAAACCTACTCCATTCCATGTAGTCACTCACTTTAAAAAAATAATAATCATAGATTTTTATTGATTGCAGAGAGGATGGGAGAGGGAGAGAGAGACACATCAATGATAAGAGAATCATTGAAAAAGAGAGAGAGAGAAAGAGAGAATCATTGATCGGCTGCCTCCTGCACGCCCCACACTGGGGATGGATGGAGCCCACAACCCGAGCCTGTGCCCCCTGACGGGGAATCGAACCCTGACCTGCTGGTTCATGGGCCGATGCTCAGCTACCGAGCCACGCCAGCCTGGCAGTCTAGAGCACTTTTTGATCCTTCTCCCTGTGATGCCTACACCCCTTTCAGCCCCGTGTGCATGGGGTGTGACCGATGGAGCCCCCACGCCATGCACGTGGCTCGGGGCAGCGAGCTGTGCCCCTGAGCCCCCTGGCAGGTGCCATCCTCCCTGCAGGGCCGTGGCGCCCCGTGAGCCCCAAGACTGACTCACAGGCGCCTCTCCTCCCTCCACAGTCTTCAGCTACAACACGGACTCCCGGCCCACGTGCGCCAACAGCCGCCACCAGTGCTCGGTGCACGCCGAGTGCCACGACTACGCCACCGGCTTCTGCTGCAGCTGCGTCGCCGGCTACACCGGGAACGGCCGGCAGTGCGTGGCCGAAGGTCTGCTTTTCCATGCTCGCTCCTGGGCGGGGAGGAGGGAGGGCGGGTATATGTTTAAGACTATATCTTACTGCTTTTTTACAGAGAGGAAGAGAGAGGGATAGAGAGTTAGAAACATCGATGAGAGAGAAACATCGACCAGCTGCCTCTTGCACACCCCCCACTGGGGATGTGCCTGCAACCAAGGTCCATGCCCTTGACCGGAATCGAACCCGGGACCCTTCGGTCTGCAGGCCGACGCTCTATCCACTGAGATAAACTGGTTAGGGCCAGGCTAAATAGTTTTATTGATTTCAGAGAAGAAGGGAGAGGGAGAGTGAGAGAGAAACATCCACGTGGAAAGAGAGAATCACTGATTGGCTGCCTCCTGCATGCCCCACCCTGGGGAACGAGCCCACAACCTGGGCCTGTGCCCTGACTGGGAATGGAACTGTGATCTCTCTCTCTCTCTCTCTCTCTCTTTTTTAAATAATATATTTTATTGATTTTTTTATATATATAGAGAGAGAGAGGAAGAAAGAGGGATAGAAAGTTAGAAACTTCAATGAGAGAGAATCATCGATCAGCTGCCTCTTGCAAACCCCCTACTGGGGATGTGCCCGCAACCAAGGTCCATGCCCTTGACCGGAATCGAACCCGGGACCCTTCAGTCTGCAGGCTGACGCTCTATCCACTGAGCCACACCGGTTAGGGCCAGGCTAAATAGTTTTATTGATTTCAGAGAAGAAGGGAGAGGGAGAGAGAGAGAGAAACATCCATGAGGAAAGAGAATCACCGATCGGCTGCCTCCTGCATGCCCCACCCTGGGGATGGAGCCGGCAAGCCGGGCCTGTGCCCTTAACCGGGGATGCAACCGTGACCTCCCGGTTCCTAGGTGGATGCTTAACCCCGGAGCCACACCGGCGGGCACCATAGTTCAGTGTAGATCCCGGACCCCATGGCGGGGGCCAGACTCCACATGGGATTCCGCTGTCCCTTCTGGGCCAAGACTCAGTCTCTCGGGCCGTGAGCGTCTGGAGGGCCCAGACACAGGTTACTCAGGGAAGCCACAAACGCCAACGAAAACAAACCCGGCAGAAGCCCGGCCGCACGGAACATTGGTCCCTCCCGATGCCAGATTGCTCCCCGGCCGCTGGCCTTTCCCTTTGTGTCCCGAGAGGAAATGCAATCGCTTCCCAGCGTCGGACTCAGGAAAGCGTGGACGCATTTTCCTGCTTCTCAGATCCCCCTGCCCTCGCTGCAATTTTAATTTGCTAAACACACACGCAGACAGCACCAAACAGAAACCACGTTCCCTGCTGGGCCCTCATGCGATCAGAGGGAGGGCGGTTCCACGAATGTTGGCGACGAGAGCGCATGTTTGTGTCTGTGTGTCCGTGTGAGGGGAAGGTTGTCGACATCCGTCGTTGTGTTTCCTTCCACGCTGCACCGCCCAGGGCTGGTGAGCCCGAGCGTTGGGCGGGGGCTTGGCGTGGAGACCCTGGGAGAAGCTTCCAGAATCAGCAGCAAAACCTTTTCCTCTCAAGGAGGCGGTCCTGGGGCTTCGCCCGTGCCAAGTGTCTGAGCCGGGAATGCTGAGTGTGCTTGGCCAGAGCTCAGATTGCACAAACAGTCCGGCCCAGAAGTTGTTTTTTAAAAAAAAATATATATTTTATTGAGTTTTTACAGAGAGGAAGAGAGAGGGATAGAGAGTTAGAAACATCGATGAGAGAGAAACGTCGACCAGCTGCCTCCTGCACACCCCGTCTCGGGGATGTGCCCGCCACCAAGGTCCATGCCCTTGATCAGAATCGAACCCGGGACCCTTCAGTCCGCAGGCCGACGCTCTATCCACTGAGCCAGACTGGTCAGGGCTTGTTTTGTTTTTAAATATATTTTTATTAATTTCAGAAAGGAAGGGAGAGGAAGAGAGAGAAACATCCACAATGAGAGAGAATCATAGATTGGCTGCCTCCTGCACGTCCCCCGCTGGGGATCAAGCCCGCAGCCCGGGCCTGTGCCCTTGACCAGAATTGAAGTCTGCAGGCTGACGCTCTATCCACTGAGCCAAACCGGCTTTGGCCCAGCCCCGCTTTTTAACATTATATACATGCCCTGTAGGAGTCTCGTGGTTTAAGTATTTGTTGGATACTTACTACTTTTTAAAAAGTTTATTGATTTCAGAGAGGAAGAGAGAGAGAGAGAGAGAGAGAGAGAGAGATCAATGACGAGAGAATCATGGATCAGCTGCCTCCTGCACGCCCCACCCTGGGGATCGAACCCACAGCCTGGGCCTGTGCCTTTGACAGGAATCGAACCTGGGACCCTCCAATCCGCAAGCCAACACTCTATCCACTGAGCCAAACCAGCCAGGGCTGATTTTTTTTTTTTTTTTTATTGATTTCAGAGAGGAAGGGAGAGGGATAGACAGAAACATGGATGCTGAGAAAGAATCGTGGATCGGCTGCCTCCCGCACGCCCCACCCTGGGGATGGAGCCCGCAACCCGGGCCTGTGCCCCGACCGGGAATCGAACCGTGACCCCCTGGTTCCTAGGCCGACGCTCAGTCCCTGAGCCTCGCGGGCCTGGGCTTGCCTCTTGCTTCGCTCTCCTGCTCTCCTCTCACTGAGGACCGGCTCCTCCCTCCTCCCTCCGTGTCCCCACAGGGTCCCCCCAGCGCGTGAACGGCAAGGTGAGAGGGCGCATCTTCGTGGGGAACAGCCCGGAGCCCGTGGTGTTCGAGAACACGGACCTGCACTCGTACGTGGTGACCAACCAGGGCCGCTCCTACACGGCCATCAGCACCATCCCCGAGGCCGTGGGCCCCGCGCTGCTGCCCCTGGCGCCCGTGGGTGGCATCATCGGCTGGATGTTCGCCGTGGAGCAGGATGGGTTCAGGAATGGGTTCAGCATCACGGGTAGGGACACTGCCCATTGAACTCTCTGGCCCCGGGGCGCGGGGGAAGGGGGATAGGGACTGGGGATGAGGGGAATGGGAACTCCGCGTCTAAGGACAAACGTACGGACAAGCTTTTTTAAAAAAATATATATATATTTTATTGATTTTGTACAGAGAGGAAGGGAGAGAGGTAGTTAGAAACATCGATGAGAGAAAGTCATCGATCAGCTGCCTCTTGCACACCCCCTACTGGGGATGTGCCCTCAACCAAGGTCCATGCCCTTGACCGGAATCGAACCCGGGACCCTTCAGTCCCCAAGCCGATGCTCTATCCATTGAGCCAAACTGGTCTCGGCCGGACAAGCTTTTTGTTCTGGGAGAAAGACGTGGCGGGGAGAGGACCAGTATTCTTTTTTTTTTCTTTTTTTTTTAATTTTTAAAATTTTATTTATTTTATATATTTTATTGATTTTCTACAGAGAGGAAGGGAGAGTTAGAAACGTCGATGAGAGAGAGGATCATCGATCCGCTGCCTCCTGCACACCCCTTTCCGGGGATGTGCCCGCAACCAAGGTCCCTGCCCTTGACCGGAGTCGAACCCGGGACCTTTCAGTCCACAGGCCGACGCTCTATCCACTCAGCCACACCGGTTTTGGCAGGACCGGTGTTCTTTCGTGAATAATATTTGCGAAGACTGACTGGCATCGGGCTGGCCCGGCTCGCCCATCCTAAAGCTTGGGCGTTGCTCAACGCCCCTTCTCATCATCTGTCGAAATGCCCGTTGTCACCACAAGCCCTGAGCCAGCCCGTCTCAGAGGCTGGTCGGTGGCTGGGAGGCGGCCTCTCTCTGCGGGTGACTCCGTGGGGTACCCCAGCTCTGATCTCAGGGGTCCCCAGCCCCATTCCCACCATCCCCCCCCCCCGAAGCACCCAACAGAGGTGCAACCTCATGGTCCCTGACCAGCCCTGTGAGCCCAGGACGGGCACTGAGGCGACTGCCTGTTTTTGTCTTGTTTTAATTTATTGATTGATGAAGGCAGTGGTTGGCAAACTGCAGCTCCCCAACCACAAACTGTGGCTCCTTGGCCCCTTGAGTGTTTAGCAGAGGCCAGCTTAGGAGGACCCTAAGTAAGTTAATCACAGTGTACCTCCCTAGATAGTTTAAGTTTTAAAGATGTGGCTCTCCAAAGAAATTTCGATCGTCCTGTTGATATTTGGTTCTGCTGACCGATGAGTTTGCCCACCACTGGATTCAGGTGTCACATATGTATCCTTGTTCCCCCAATACACCCCCCTGATCCTCCCCACTCGTGCCCTCACCCCCTTGTTGTCTGTGTCCGTTGGCCAGGCCCATGTGCATGCACACAAGTCCTTGGGTTGATCTCTCCCCCTTCCCCCCGCCCTCCCCTGCCCTCCCTCTGAGGTTTGACGGTCCGGTCGCCGCTTCTCTGCCTCCGGGCCCGCGCGGCGCAGTGACCGCCGGCCTTGCCTTGCAGGGGGCGAGTTCACGCGCCAGGCCGAGGTGACCTTCGTGGGGCACCCGGGCAAGCTGGTCGTCAAGCAGGAGTTCCGCGGGATCGACGAGCACGGCCACCTGACCATCGCCACCGAGCTGGAGGGCCGTGTGCCGCCCATCCCCGTGGGCGCCTCCGTGCACATCGAACCCTACACCGAGCTCTACCACTACTCCCGCGGTGGTGAGGGCGCCGGGCCCGGCTCCCCCTCCCCCCCGCTCCTCCCTACCCCCCCCATCACCACCCCCACTACCACCACCCCCCCGTGCCAGGGGACGGCCCCCACTGCTGCCGGCTCCCGGGCCGCACAGCGGGGGACGGCGGGGGGGGGTGCACACCTTAGCAACATCACCTTCCCCCACTGCCCAAGATACATCACTCCCCCCAGAGAATTTATTATGGTTATTATTATTTTTAGAATATACTTTATTGATTTTTTTTTACAGAGAGGAAGGGAGAGGGATAGAAAGTTAGAAACATCCATGAGACTCTGGGGAGGGAGGGTATGTATGGGAGGGAGGAGGGCAAAAAATAAATAAATAAGAAATAAAGAAAGATTAAAAACTGGTTTGATGACAAAAAAAAAAAGAAAGAAAGAAAAAAAAGAAACATCCATGAGAGAGAAATATCCGTCAGCTGCCTCCTGCACACCCCCTCCTACTGGGGATGTGTCCGCAGGCAGCCGCTCCATCCGCTGAGCCAAACCGGTTTCGGCTATTATTGTTGTTTTTAATTATTGTACTTAAAAAAAAACATATATATATATTTTTAAAAAAATGTATTTTATTGAATTTTTACAGAGAGGAAGGGAGAGGGAGAGAGAGTTAGAAACATCCATCAGCTGCCTCCTGCACGCTCCCCACTGGGGATGTGCCTGCAACCAAGGTCCATGCCCTTGACCGGAATCAAACCTGGGACCCTTGAGTCCACAGGCCGACGCTCTATCCACTGAGCCAGACCGGTTTCGGCCTGAAAGAATATTCTTGGGTGAGGAGGAACAACAACAGAAAGAAAGAAAGAAAGAAAGAAAGAAAGAAAGAAAGAAAGAAAGAAAGAAAGAAAGAAAGAAAGAAAGAAAGAAAGAAAGAAGGAAGGAAGGAAGGAAGGAAGGAAGGAAGGAAGGAAGGAAGGAAGGAAGGAAGGAAGGAAGGAAGGAAGGAAGGAAGGAAAGAGAGAGACATGAACGAGCTCATTGGCCGGCTCCCCTGCAGTCCCCTCTGTTAGCGTGGTGTCCCCCAGGCCCCCGATGGGAGGATCTGACCCTGGAGGAAGCCACCCGCGTCCTCACACCTTCTCCTTCCTCTCATCTCCCCGTCCCTCCCGCGGGCAGTGATCACCTCCTCCTCCACCCGGGAGTACACGGTGACGGCGCCCCAGCGGGACGGCGCGGCCCCCAGCGTCCACACGTACCAGTGGCGCCAGACCATCACCTTCCAGGAGTGTCCGCACCGCCCGGCCGGGCCCGCGCCGCCCGCCACCCAGCAGCTCTCCGTGGACAGCGTGTTCGTCCTGTACAACCAGGGCGAGCGGATCCTGCGCTTCGCCCTCAGCAACTCCATCGGTCCCGTGCGGGGTGAGACCCGGCGCCCGTCTGTGTCTCTGTGCTCTGGGCGCGTCCTTCTTCTTATTTCTTTAATAATATATGCTATTGATTTTATTTTACAGAGAGGAAGGGAGAGGGAGAGAGAGTTAGAAACATTGATGAGAGAGAAACATCGACCAGCTGCCTCCTGCACACCCCCCACTGGGGATGTGCCCGCAACCAAGGTCCATGCCCTTGACCGGAATCGAACCTGGGACCCTTCAGTCCGCAGGCCGACGCTCTATCCACCGAGCCACACCTGTTAGGGCCTTTTTGTGTGTGTGTGTTTTTATTCATTTCAGAGAGGCAGAGGGAGAAAAACATCCATCAGCTGCCTCTTGCCCCTGACCCCACTGGGGGTCGAGCTTGAGAATCACGAATGAGGAGAGAGAATCGTGGATCGGCTGCCTCCTGCACGCCCCCCACCCTGGGGATGGAGCCTGCAACCCGGGTCTGTGCCCTGACCGGGAATTGAACCCTGACCTCCTGGTTCATAGGTTGGCGCTCAACCACTGAGTCACGCCTCATGGCTTGTTAGGGGGGGAGAGGGGGGGGTCTGATGGGGAAGATGCTTTAATAGAGCATCTGCCAGCCGCTGCCCCGTCCCGGGACCACGGCCTCCACCCCGATTCCTCTCTGGGGCGGGGAGAGACCGGGGAGCGTGCCGAGGACTCACCCAATGGCGTCTCTGTCCTCGCAGACGGCTCCCCGGACGCCCTGCAGAACCCCTGCTACCTCGGCTCGCACGGGTGCGACACCAACGCGGCCTGTAGGCCAGGCGCCGGCACCCAGTTCGCCTGCGAGTGCTCCGTGGGCTTCCGCGGGGACGGGCGCACCTGCCACGGTACGGCCTCGCACAGACGGGGGTGGGGGTGGGGGTAACGGGGCGGGGGAGAGGCCGTGGGAGCTGTCTGCATCCTGGGGTCCAGACAGGGCAGGCGGGGACGCGGCCCCGCGATGAGACGGGCATGCCCAGGTGTCCCCTGGCACCGTGAGGGGCAGTGCCCCCTCCGGATGCTCTGATGCTGAACAGCGGAGAAGCATCTGGGAGGCCACAGCCCGCACAGGGACAGAGGGAGCTGACGCCGGCGCTGCTATAACCCTCGGAACACGACGGCCCTGGGCACCTGGGTGTGACTGCAGAGACTCACCCTTTTTTAGAAAAAAAAAAATTAAAAAAAATATATATATTTACTTATTTTCTAATATATTTTATTGATTTTTCACAGAGAGGAAGGGAGAGGGAGAGAGAGCTAGAAACATCGATGAGAGAGAAACGTCGATTAGCTGCCTCCTGCACACCCCCGACGGGGGATGTGCCCACAACCAAGGTCCATGCCCTTGACCGGAATCGAACCTGGGGCCCTTCTGTCCGCAGGCCAACGCTCTATCCACTGAGCCAAACCGGTTTCAGGAAATATATATTTATTGATTTCAGAGAGGAAGGGGGAGAGAGAGAGAGAGAGAGAGAGAGATAGAAACATCAGTGATGAGAAGGAATGGCGGGTCAGCTGCCTCCTGCATGCCCCACCCTGGGGACCGAGCCTGCAGCCCGGGCCTGTGCCCTGACCAGGAATTGAACCCTGACCTCCTGGTTCATAGGTCAACGCTCAACCACTGAGCCAACACTGGCCAGGCGAAAGTCAATTTAAAAAATTAAATTAAATTAAAATTTAAAAAATAATATATATATATATTTTATTGATTTTAGAGAGGAAATGAAGGGAGAAAGAGAAACATCAATGATGAGAGAATCATCGATCGGCTGCCTCCTACACGCCCCTCCTAGGGATTGAGCCCACAACCCGGGCATGTGCCCTTGACCTTCTGGGTCATGGGTCAACGCTCAACCCCTGAGCCACACTGGCCGGGCTGCAGTATATTTTCAGAAAACACCCTCTGGGTTGGGGTTCTGCCCCCGGATTCAGGTCCCCCCGCGGGCAGCACTGCTTTCTGCGTTCTGCACGCAGGGACGTGCGAGCAGGTTTAACCCGGTGATGCTTCGTGATTTCGAACTCTCCGCAGACATCGACGAGTGCTCGGAGCAGCCGGCGGCGTGCGGGAGCCACGCGGTCTGCAACAACCTCCCCGGCACCTTCCGCTGCGAGTGCCAGCCGGGGTACCGGTTCTCCGAGGAGGGGGCGTGCGTGGGTGAGTCCTGGGGGGCGGGCTATTCAGAACCGTGATGCGTGTGGGGTTCGTTGGTGGAAAGGTGTTGCCATGGGTAACCATCCCGGCTGGGGGAGGCGGGAGGGGGAGGCGCTGGGTTCTGGAGTTGGGGGGCCAGGGGGGCAGTTTACGAAGCTGAGTCCGACTCTGTCCCTTTCCCCCCACTTCCTGGGGGGCCCCATATCCAGGGATCCATGTTCTTACTGGTCACCCCAGTACTACCATTGCCTTTTCTGTTGGCAGCTTTGTGTTACTCTCCATTCTTACAAAACGATGTTTCACTCTTTTTTAAAAAGATTTTTTTAAAATGTATTTTTATTGCCCTAACCGGTGTGGCTCAGTGGATAGAGTGTCGGCCTGCGGATCGAAGGGTCCCAGGTTCGATTCCGGTCAAGGGCATGTACCTTGGCTGTGGGCACATCTTCGGTAAGGGGTGTGCAAGAGGCAGCTGGTCGATGTTTCTAGCTCTCTCTCCCTCTCCCTTCCTCTCTGTAAAAAATCAATAAAATATATTTTAAAAATAAATAAAAAAATAAAAAAATAGAGGAAGGGAGAGAGAGAGAGAGAGATAGAAACATCGATGAGAGAGAAACGTCCATCAGCTGCCTCCTGCACACCCCCAATGGGAATGTGCCTGCAACTAAGGTACATGTCCTTGACCGGAATCAAACCTGGGACCCTTCAGCCTGCAGGCCGACGCTTTACCACTGACCCACACCGGTTAGGGCTCGGAGGAACCGTTTATAGGCAACTCGAAGAAAGAACAGGCATGTCAGGCTCAGAAAGCCTGACAGCCTGGAAGCAGGGCTATCGGAGCATGTGTTTATCGTTAGCGGCCGAGCCAGGCACCGCGTGAGCTTTCTCACAGAACAGACATAGGAAACCCGTTCCGCCCAAAGTATTTGCCGAGGGGCCCGTCTGCCAGGTCGGTCAGGCCGCGGGGCCCGCAGGGAAGGCCATGGAGACAGAACATCTGAGAGAGAGAGAGAAAAAAATCAGGCACCGGGCCCGATACGGATCGTGAGAAGCCAGAGGTTGGGAAATGTTTGGACGTTAGGATCCAGGGGCCTGCAGGGCAGGGAAGCGGAAAGCAAAGCTGGAGGCTGTAGTCCATCCCAGGTCTGCAGCCAGGATCTTCAGGAGCCAGCAGGCCCCGGGCCCTGGCAGGTGAGCCAGGCAAACGGATCAGACGCAGGACACCACCTAGGAAGTGGGAGAGCTTTGACCTTCAACTGCACTTGACACCCTTCGCCCACCGGCATTAAAATGAGGCCAATGCCTCCAGAAACTGGTTCTTTTTTTAAAAATTTATATAGATAGATAGATGTAGATATAGATATTTTTTAAATATATACTTTGTTGATTTTTTACAGAGAGGAAGGAAGGAGGGATACAGAGTTAGAAACATCGATGAGAGAGAAACATCCACCAGCTGCCTCCTGCACACCCCCTACCAGGGATGAGCCCACAACCAATGTACATGCCCTTGACTAGAATCGAACCTGGGACCTTTCAGTCCACAGACTGGCGCTCTATCCACTGAGCCAAACCGGTTTCGGCTATTAATATATTTTTATTGATTTCAGAGAGGAAGGGAGAGAGAGATAGAAACATCCATGATGAGAGAGAATCATGGATCGGCTGCCTCCTGCACACCCCACCCTGGGGACGGAGCCCACAACCAGGGCATGTGTGGCCTTGACCAGGAATCGAACCCTGACCTCCAGGTTCATTTATAGGTCGAGACTCAACCAACTGAGTCAGGCTGGCCGGGCATTCCTCCATCAATCCTTCTCCTTATTCTTTTAAAAGCTATTAAAAACAATTAGACTTGTTTTTCCCTTCAATCAATGGCTTTGGGATTCGTATGGATGGTCCATCCTTGTAGGCATGGGTGTCATTACCTACTTTGGGTTGATTCCTTCCTAATGGGGGTCTACAACTCTATTTGGGGCCATTGTGCTTGGGGGGCGGGCTTCTCCGCCTTACCCAAGTCCATGCGTTCACGCTATGAATGAGGCTCATTGTTGCTTCAGGCTGATGGTGATGACGGTGAAGGTGGTGGGCCAGCCACAAAGGAACAGATTGAATCTTTCTGCGTTTGCCCCATGGCTGCACTTTGAACTGCTGGCTCCAGGAATTTAGAGTTCAGGGATTCTTGCATCATTCCAGTCTGGAGGGCAGCAGCGTGCTGAATGGGCCCAATATGAACTCAGCATTTCTCTCCGATGAGAAACAGACTTCTCTCTGACTGCCTCGCTGATCCACGTCCTTGCCCTTTGCTGTTTGCTAAGCCCAAGCCTGCTTTCTGTTTGCTCTGTCTTTAAAACAAAACAAAACAAAACACAAAACAAAAAACTTATATCTTTTTTTTAAATATATTTTATTGATTTTTTACAGAGAGGAAGAGAGAGGGATAGAGAGTTAGAAACATCAATGAGAGAGAATTATTGATCAGCTGCCTCTTGCACAACCCCTACTGGGGATGTGCCCGCAACCAAGGTACATGCCCTCGACCGGAATCGAACCCGGGACCTTTCAGTCCTCAGGCCGACGCTCTATCCACTGAGCCAAACCGGTTTTGGCCTTTTTTTTTTTTTTTTTTAAATATATATTTTTATTGAGAGGAAGGGAGAGAGAGAGAGTGAGAGGGAAAGAAAGAGAGAGAGCGCAACGATGAGAGAGGATCATGGATTGGCTGCCTCCTGCACATTCCCTGCTGGGGATGGAGCCTGCCACCTGGGCCTGTGCCCTGATGGGGAATCAAGCCGTGATCTCCTGGTTCATAGGTCCATGCTCAACCCCTGAGCCACGCCGGCCAGACCGGCCAGACCGTTTGATCTGCCTTGGAGCTCGGAAGTGGCGGCCAAGGTCGCAGGGGGTGGGGAGGCCCCGGGGCTGGAGGGAACAGGCAGTTCTCATAGTTTGACGATGACCCAACATCTGTGCGTGGAAGCAGGCCAGGCCCCTGTGCACAGAGGGGAGAGTTCAGCTGCTGAGGTCACTTTTTTTCCTTTCTTTTTTTTAACGAGAGAACAACAGTTCCTGTGTCTTTGGCCTCATTTCCCTCCCTGCTTTTTGAGATGGAGATTCAAAGATTACAGTCTAGCCGGGACCGGTTTGGCTCAGTGGATAGAGTGTTGGCCTGCGGATTGAAAGATCCCGGGTTCGATTCCGGTCAAGGGCATGTACCATGGTTGAGGGCACATCCCCAGTAGGGGGTGTGTAAGAGGCAGCTAATTGATAATTCTCTCTCATCGATGTTTCTAACTCTCTATCCCTCTCTCCTCCTCTCTGTGAAAAATCAATAAAATATATTTAAAAAAAAAAAAAGATTAGTCTAGCCCCGACCCCCCCTCCCCCCCCGCTGGTGTGGCTCAGGGGATGGAGCAGTGTGGGGCGTGCAGGAGGCAGCCGATCCATGATTTTCTCTCATCACCAATGCTTTTCTCTCTCTCTCTCTCTCTCTCTCTCTCTCTCTCTCTCTCTCTCTCTCCCCTTATCCCTTCCTCTCTGAAATCAATGACAATAGTTTGGGGAAAAAGATTTAAAAAAAAGCCAGGCCCACCCAGGTGTCACTCGGGGAGGCCTGATGGAAGGCGGAGTCCAGGTGGGAGGAGAGAGGCGAGAGGCCTCCTCCGTCCCAGCAGGGAGGAGGGGGTGAAGCCTGTGAGATGCCTGGAGGTCTGGGGTCCGAGGGGACTAAAGCGCTGGCGTGGGGAGGGGTCTGGGAAGGGCACGGGGTCTCCTCGGGGGGCCTCCCTTGCGAACGCCGTGTCCCCCTTGTGTCTGAAGCTGCCGTGGACGAGCGACCCATCAACCACTGCGAAACCGGCCTGCACGACTGCGACATCCCCCAGCGGGCGCAGTGCGTGTACACCGGCGGCTCCACCTACACCTGCGCCTGTCTGCCGGGCTTCTCCGGGGACGGCCGGGCCTGCCGAGGTGCGTGTGCGTGTGTGTGTGTGTGTGTGTGTGTGTGTGTGCATGTCTGTGTGTGTGCATGTCTGTGTATGTATGTGTGTGTGCATGTCTCTCTGTGTGTGTGCATGTCTGTGTGTGTGTGCATGTCTCTGTGTGTGTGTGCATGTCTGTGTGTGTGTGCATGTCTGTGTGTGTGTGTGCGCGCGCGTGTGGACTCTGACGTTTCCCCCTGTATAACCCTGAAGAATGCCTTAGGGCCGTGGTGGGCAAACTCACCCGTCCACAGAGCCAAATACCAACAGGACCACGACAGACATGTCTCCGGAGAGCCACGTTGTTTAAACGTAAACGTCTTCTCACGCCACGTCTTCCACGTAGACCCGCCCAGGCCACGGTGTTCTGTGGAAGAGCCGCCCTCCAGGGGCCAGAGAGCCGCGAGGGTCTCGCGAGCCGCGGTTTGCCGACCACAGTCCGGCCCTACGGGGTCGTGATCATATGCGGATGGCCGTCGGAGCTTGAGTTTGTAATAAGAGTTATTCTTTCAGCTCCGTTGGGAATGTGGGCTCCGCGTCATTCTTACGTAGGCGTCTGAACGACGCGTTTTGTATTTTATTTATTTTCTTCCATTTTGTTTTATTTTTTTTTTAATATATTTTAACGGTTTTTCACAGAGAGGAAGGGAAAGGGATAGAGTTGGAAACCTCGATGAGAGAGAAACATCAACCCACTGCCTCCTGCACACCCCCTACTGGGGATGTGCCTGCAACCAAGGCACATGCCCTTGACCGGAATGGAACCCGGGACCTTTCAGTCCACAGGCCGACGCTCTCTATCCGCGGAGCCACACGGGTGTCGGCGGAGACTCGTTTTGATGACGTTGAGGGGGTTATTGGGATGATGAACGCTGAGGGCGTTATTGTTGTGATCATTAGTGCTGAGTGACTGTTGTGATCATTAGGGTTGGGTGATTGTCTCGGTCGTTAACGTCCAGTGTCCCCAGAGCAGACACAGGGCCCCGTCGAGCTGAGCCGGTGGCTCGGGTGACGGTGTGAACCCCGGAATCCGGAGGAAACTGTGTCCCCGGGACTGTCTTGCAGACGTGGATGAATGCCACCCGAGCCGATGCCACCCAGATGCTTTCTGCTACAACACGCCGGGCTCCTTCTCCTGCCAGTGCAAGCCGGGGTACCGGGGCGACGGCTTCCGCTGCGCGCCTGGAGGTGAGGTGGGGGGTGAGGGGTCGGGGCGCCGGGGGTGGGCCGGCCGGTGCCCTGTCCCTGAGTCTGAGTGCAGGGCCCGGGCGGGGCGGGGAGGGGAGGGGACGGAGGGATGGGTGAGCTCCATGCCAGGCCTGAGGGTCCTTGAGGTAGAACAGAGCAGGGGCAGCCGAAGCCGGTGTGGCTCAGTGGATAGAGCGTCGGCCTGCAGACTGAAAGGTCCCGGGTTCGATTCCGGTCAATGGCATGGACCTTGGTTGCGGACACATCCCCGGTGTGTGTGTGTGTGTGTGTGTGTGTGTGTGTGTGTGTGTGTGTGCAGGAGGTAGCTGATGGATGTTTCTCTCTCATCAATGGTCCTGGCTCTCTGTCTTCTTCTCTGTAAAAAAAATCAATAAGACGTGTGCACCAGACCCGGGGGGGCTCGGGCGGGATCCCCGGTGACCGCGCGGCTGACCTGTCCCCTCTGCCCATCTCCCCGACAGAGGCCGAAAAGACCCGCTGCCAGCTCCAGCGGGAGCACATCCTGGGGGCGGTGGGGCTGGGGGACCAGCGCCCGCTGCCCCCGGGGGTGTTCGTCCCCGAGTGCGACGAGCACGGGGAGTACGCGCCCACCCAGTGCCACGGCAGCTCCGGCTACTGCTGGTGCGTGGACCGCGCCGGCCGCGAGCTGGAGGGCACCCGCACCAGGCCCAGCGTGCGGCCCCCCTGTGAGTCATGGGGGGCGGCGGGTGCTGGGGGCATCACCGGGGGGCCCTGGCCTGCACCCCGTTCCCTCCCTCCTCTCCTCCCCTCTGCACCCCTCTCCTCTGCCTCCCTCGGCATCCCCACGGCTCCCTGTCTCCCCTCTCCTCCCCCGCTGCAGCCCTGCTGGGGTGGGCATCAGAGAGGGCACCTGGCCTGTAGGCGAGCTCCCCGCGGCAGGCAGCCTGGCACGGCAGGGGTGGCAGGGACCCCGGGGCTGCTCCTTCCCGGCTGTGCCCTGGGCCCTGGAGGTCTGAGGTCCCTGATGAGGCAGAGGGTGTCTGAGGCGTCTGCAGCTGGTTCTGCGGCAGCCATGGCCGTGGGACCTGGGTTCCCCGACGCCCATTCCCTGCCCCTTACCCTGTGGCACGGGCTGCCTGCGGGGTGGGGGGGGAGGCCGGGGAGCTGAGGCCACGGCAAGGCCAGCAGTGAGGAGGCAGGGCTGCACCCAGAGATCAGCCCCCGGGCACCCTGAGCTGGGGGAACCCAAGGCCACGCTGCTGCTGTGGGTCTGGGCGCGTGGGGAGGCCACGGGGACGGTCTCCGCCTCACAGCTCAGCAGCCTGGGGGCGTCACATCCAAAGCCGGCGTGCACGGAGAGGCCACACAGTTCTAGCAACCTGGGGGCCTCAAGGTGTTTTGTTCCCGCACTTCCGGTCATTGTGTGCCTGTGGTCTGTGGTGCACGCAGGTGACCTGGCATGTGGGGGTGTGTGCAGGTGTGTGTGTGCACAGACATGTAGGGATGTGTGTATGGGCGTGTGCACACAGGCGTGTACGTGTGTGCGTGCAGGTATGTGTGCACGGGCCTGTGCAGGTGTGCAGGTGTATGCGCATGTGTGTGCACGGACGTGTGCAGGTGTGCATGGGCGTGTGCAGTGTGCATTGGTATGTGTACGGGTGTGTGTGGGCGTGTGCAGGTGTGTGTGCACGGGCGTGTGCAGTGTGCACGGGCATCTGCGGGTGTGTGTATAGGTGTATGTGCAGGTGTGCGTGGGCTGTGCAGGTGTGTGTACAGGTGTATGTGCAGGTGTGCACGAGCATGTGTGGGTATGTGCGCGGGCGTGTGTGGGTATGTGTGTGGGCGTGTGTGGGTGTGTGCGCGGGCGTGTGTGGGTGTGTGGGTGTATGTGCAGATGTGCGCGGGCGTGTGTGTGTGTGTGTGTGTGTGTGCAGGTGTGCGTGGGCGTGTGCAGGTGTGTGTACGGGTGTATGTGCAGGGGTGTGCATGGGCATGTGTGTGTGTGTGTGTGTGCAGTGTGCATGGGCGTGTGCGGGTGTGTGTATGTGCAGCTGTGCGTGGGCGTGTGTGGGTGTGTGTATGGGTATACATGCAGGTGTGAGTGGGCGTGTGCAGGTGTGTGTATGGGTGTATGTGCAGGGGTGTGCATGGGCATGTGTGTGTGTGTGTGCAGTGTGCATGGGCGTGTGCGGGTGTGTGCATGGGTATACGTGCAGGTGTGCGCGGGCGTGTGCAGGCGAGCATCCTGCCGCTCGCAGCCTCCTCACAAACCTCTCCTGCCCGCAGGCCTGAGCACGGTGGCTCCCCCGGTTCACCCCGGGCCCTCGGTTCCTCCCGCCGTGATCCCGCTGCCCCCCGGGACCCACCTGCTGTTTGCGCAGACGGGGAAGATTGAGCGCCTCCCGCTGGACGGCAGCTCCATGAGGAAGGCGGAGGCCAAGGCGCTGCTGCACGCCCCGGTGAGCGGGCGCGGGCGTCCGGGAGGCCCTCTCCCTTCCTCTCTGCTATCGTTAAAAACACAACTCAATAAGACAGTTTAAAACAGACCAACGTGCCGAAACCGGCATGGCTCAGTGGATGGAGCGTCGGCCTGTGGACTGAAAGGTCCCGGGTTCGATTCCGGCCAAGGGCATGTACCTCGGTTGCGGGCACAGCCCCAGTGGGCGGTGTGCAGGAGGCAGCTGATCCATGTCTCTCTCTCTCATCGATGTTTCTAACTCTCTAGCCCTCTCTCTTCCTCTCTGTAAAAAATCAATAAAAATATATATAAAAAAAAAAATAAAAAAAAAAAATAGCCAAAACCGGTTTGGCTCAGTGGTAGAGCATCGGTCTGCGGACTGAAAGGTCCCGGGTTCGATTCCAGCCAAGGGCATGTACCTCGGTTGCGGGCACATCCATGAGGAGAGAGAATCGTGGAATCGTGCAAGAGGCAGCTGGTCGATGTTTCTCTCTCATCGACGTTTCTAGCTCTCTATTCCTCTCTCCTCCTCTCTGTAAAAAATCAATAATATATATATATATATATATATATATATATATATATATATATATATAATTAACAACAACAAAAAAACACAGATCCACGTCTTGCAGACACTGTATAACACAAGAGTGGCAGGGCCCCACCCTCGCGGGCCCCTTGGGTGCTGGTGGGTGGGACCCTCTCACCGGGTCTGTGCTTCCAGGATAAAGTCATCATCGGCCTGGCCTTCGACTGCGTGGACAAGATGGTCTACTGGACCGACATCAGCGAGCCTTCCATCGGGAGGGCCAGCCTGCACGGCGGGGAGCCGGCCACCATCATCCGGCAAGGTGAGCGGGCGTGGCTCCCGGCCCCAGCTGAACGAAACTCCTAGCTCCCAGATGCTGATGGAGACCCAGGACTGCAGGCCTCCTCAGGACTGTTTTGCATGGCTGTGTTTTTACCAACATCCAACCCAGTGAGCCCGCCCAGTGTGGCTCCGGGGTTGAGCATCGACCTGTGAACCAGGAGGTCAGGGTTCGATTCCCGGCCAGGCACATTCCCAGGAGGGGGTGTGCAGGAGGCAGCTGATGGATGTTTCTCTCTCATGGATGTTTCCAACTCTCTATCTCTCTCCTTTCCTCTCTGTAAAAAATGAGTGAAATATCTATTAAAACTATTTTATTGATTTTTTTTTACAGAGAGGAAGGGAGGTGGATAGAGAGAAACATTGTTGAGAGAGAAACGTCGACCAGCTGCCTCCTGCACACCCCCCACTGGGGATATGCCCACAACCCAGGTCCATGCCCTTGACCGGAATCGAACCTGGGACCCTTCAGTCCGCAGACCGACGCTCTATCCACTGAACCACACCCCGTGGCATTTGTTACCGTGTTGCATGCCATGTTCCTGCCAGTTGTCTCCACGTGCAAGGATCGAACATGGGGGAAGCAGCCCACGGGGGCCGGGAGCCCTGATGCCCACCTGCCTCCCTAGTCTGACATGCCCTGCCCTTGCCCCCAGGCCTGGGAAGCCCCGAGGGCATTGCCGTGGACCACCTCGGCCGCAACCTCTTCTGGACGGACTCCCGCCTGGATCGCATCGAGGTGGCGCGGCTGGACGGCACCCAGCGCCGCGTGCTGTTCGACACGGGCCTGGTGAACCCCAGGGGCATCGCCGCGGACTCCGTGCGAGGGTAGGTGTGCCCGTCCGCCCGCGGGTGCGTCCGTCCGCTCTGCTCGTGTCCGTCTGTCCGTCTCTCCGGCTGCTCTCCGGTGGGGCTCCAAGGCCAGCCCACAGCTCCAGCTGGTGGCGATGGGGGTCCACGGGGAAAGGCCGGCCCCCGTGGCTGTCATGGATCTGGTACCACGTCCCACTTTCCCATCTTTTGTGTGTGTGTGTTTTTAACAGATATTTCAGAGGAAGGGAGAGGGGGAGAGAGAGAGAGAAACATCCATGAGGAGAGAGAATCGTGGATGGGCTGCCTCCTGCACGCCCCCCACTAGGGATTGAGCCCCCAACCTGTGCAAGAGCCCTGACCGGGAATCGAACTGTGACCTCCTGGTTCCTAGGTCGATGCTCAACCACTGGGCCACACCGGCTGGATTCATTTTTCAATCTTTTTTTTTTTTAAAAATTATTTTATTGATTTTCTACAGAGAGGAAGGGAGAGGGAGAGAGAGGTGGAAACGTCGATAGGAGAGAAACATCCATCAGCTGCCTCCTGCACACCCTCCACTGGGGATGTGCCTGCAACCAAGTACATGCCCTTGACTGCAATCGAACCTGGGATCCTACAGTCCGCAGGCCGATGCTCTATCCACTGAGCCACACCGGTGAGGGTGCCACTCCCCATTTTCATGCCTGCCACTGTCCTTTTGTGCATGTGTTTTAAAAATAAAGACTTTTATTGATTTCAGAGAAGGGAGAAAGAGAGAGGAACATCCATGATGAGAGGGAATCATGGATGGGCTGCCTTCTGCACGCCCTCACACTGGGGATCCAGCCTGCCACCTGGGCATGGAGCCGGCCACCTGGGCATGTGCCCTGACCGGGAATCGAACCGTGACCTCCTGTGTCTTGGGTCCACGTTCCACCGCTGAGTCCTGCAGGCCGGCCGGGCGGTCTATCCTGTCCTCCTCAGAGGCTCCTTCTCAGTGGTTTCCATGGAACGTTCTCTGGTGCCTCCTCCTCATGTCTCTCCCCCTCCCCCCCTCCCCCGTGCCCCCCTCAGGAACCTCTACTGGACGGACTGGAACCGGGACAGCCCCAAGATCGAGACCTCCTACCTGGACGGCACCCACCGCAGGGTCCTGGTGCACGAGGACCTGGGCCTGCCCAACGGGCTGACCTTCGACCCCTACTCCTCGCAGCTGTGCTGGGTGGACGCAGGTGAGGCCCGGGCAGGGCCGGGGCCACCGTGGGCCGGGCCGTCCCATCTGGACACCGACAGGGTCTGTCCCATGAGGGGGCTTTTTCCTTTTCCTGCACAAAAATAGCTGCATTTTCTCTTTTTTTTTTGGTTTATTTTTTATTTATTTTATTTATTTTTATTTTTATCTTTTTATTAATTACTTTATTGATTAAGATATCACATATTTGTCCTCAGCCCCCCATTAACGGCTGCCTCTTCTTGCTCGGACAGTCGTGGTTTCTCGGGGCCTGGCGCTGTCTGGGGAGGCGTTTCCATCATGGAAGTCGGGGGTTCGCACACTCCAGCCCCTGGCGTCCGGCCTGCCCCTCCCCCAGCCCCAGCTCTGGTGTCACCGGGGCCTGGGATGCTGACATTTCATTTTATTTATTTATTTTTTAAAATATACTTTATTGACTTTTTTACAGAGAGGAAGGGAGAGGGATAGAGAGCTAGAAACGTCGATGAGAGAGAATCATCGATCACCTGCCTCCTGCACACCCCCTACTGGGGATGTGCCCGAAACCAAGGTCCATGCCCTTGACCGGAATCAAACCTGGGACCTTTCAGTCCGCAGGCCGACGCTCTATCCACTGAGCCACACCAGTCAATCGTGACATTTTATTTTATTTTTTAAAATATTTTATTGATTTTTTTTACAGAGCGGAAGGGAGAGGGAGAGTTAGAAACATGAATGAGAGAGAAACATCCATCAGCTGCCTCCTGCACACCCCCCACTGGGGATGTGCCCGCAACCGACGTCCATGCCCTTGACCGGAATCGAACCCGGGACCTTTCCGCCCCCAGGCCGGCGCTCTATCCACTGAGCCACACCGGTTCCGGCTGTTGTGCGTCGTTTTGTTATCGGCTCGGCTCTCGAGAGCCGGGGCCTGGCGGGTTCTCTGCCCCCCCCCCCCGCCCCCCGCCCCCCCTTGCTCGGTGACGCGGGGCCTCTCCCGGGCGGGGACCACAAAGGCTTGTTCTCCCTCCGCAGGCACAGGCCGTGCCGAGTGCCTCTGGCCCGAGCAGCCCGCCCGCCGCCGGGTCCTGGAGGGGCTGCAGTACCCGTTCTCGGTGACCAGCTTCGGCAAGCACCTGTTCTACACCGACTGGAAGACGTGAGTGGGCGGCCGGCCTGGCCACCCTCCCCCTTGGGGCTGCCTAGCCCTGCCCTTCTGGTCCTTGACCTGGACCTCTGGCCTCCGAGATACCCCTTCCACCCCCACCCACCCCCGGCTGGCCTTCTGGTGGCCAGGAGATGGTCCCCTGGACACAGCAGGGTGGGCCGTGGCCTCCAGTCTGTCCCCTGGGGCTTGCTGAGCCCTGAGCACCCCTGCTCTCTCCCCCGGAGCTGGCCTGAGGGTCCCCCGGCTGGCGGGCTCCCTACCCACTCCCTGCCCCTGCTCCCTGCTCCCTCGTTGTTCTCCGGCTGCGTGGGCCACGGGCCCTCGGCCAGCCCTCCCTCCCGGCCACGAGGAGGTTAAGCCGAGCGAGCACTGTGGCTGGGCCACGGGCACAGCGAGCAGTAGGGGCCGGAGGGAACCCCAGCGGCTCCTGTCCTTTACTTTTTAATACATTTTTATGGACTTGAGAGGCAGAGGAAGGGAGAGGGGTAAGGAGACAGAAGCATCCAGGATGAGAGAGAACCATCGACCGGCCGCCTCCTGCGCGCCCTTCCTGGGAATCGAACCATCACCCAGGCATATACCCTTGACCGGAACTGAACCCAGAACCATTCCAGCTAGGACTCTGTCCCTTTTTTTTTTTTTTTTAAGAAGACAGGGAAGCCCAGCCAGCGTGGCTCAGTGGTTGCGTACTGACCTTTGAACCAGGGACTCACAATTCTATTCTGGTCAGGGCACATGCCTGAGTGGGGGGCATACAGGAGGCAGCGGATCGATGATTCTCCCTCATCATTGACATTTCTATCTCTCTCTCCCACCCTCTCTGAAATCAACAAAAGCATATATACACACACACACACACAAATACACACACACACATATACATATACATACTCATATACACACACGCAAACATACACATATGTACACACACAAACACACACATACACACACATATACACACACATACATATACATATACACATACAAGCAGACCCAGCTGTATGGCATCTACACACACACACACACACACACACACACACATCTATGCACACACATATATACACATAGACACACATATATATATACACACACATACATATACATATACACACACAAGCAGACCCAGCTGTATGGCATCTACACACACACACACACGCACACACACGCACACACATATATACACATACACACATATATATACATACACATATATACACATAGCATATGTATATACACATACACATACACACACGCGTACATATAAAAGGCAGGGAAATGCAGGCTGCCCCCCCCCAGCGGAGACAGGGCCGGCTGGGAGCAAGGCCAGGGACCTGTGTCCGCCCCCCGCCGCCCCCCCGCGTCTCCCCAAAACCACGGGAGCAGCTGGCCTGCGGAGAGAAGCGGGAGCCGCCGGCTGCGTGTGACCGCCGCCTCTGGTTCTCGCAGGAATTCCGTGGCCGCCGTGGATGTCGCCGTGGCCCAGGAGACGGACGCCTTCCACCCTCACAAGCAGACCCGGCTGTACGGCATCACCACGGCCCTGGCGCAGTGTCCCCCAGGTAACCCACCCGCCCGGCCCCTCCTGCCCCGGCCGGGCGCCCCGGGGCACGGCACCCCTGCTCGTCCACTGAGCCACACCAGCCCGGGCCGCCACCACGCGTGGCCTCCCTGGGCGCGGAGGCTGCCCCCTGAGCTCACTCCTGCCCCCTCCAGGTCACAGCTACTGCTCCGTGAACAACGGCGGCTGCACCCACCTCTGCCTGGCCACCCCGGGGAGCAGGACCTGCCGCTGCCCGGACAACACCCTGGGCGTGGACTGCATCGAGCGGAAATGAAGACCAGAGTGGGCCTCGGTTCCTCACCGGGGATGTCGCAGCAGCAGCAGCACTCGACCCCACAGGGTCCAGGCTGAAAACTGTCTGACCCGCCAGCCTGAGCCTTAACCACGTTCCCCGCACCGTTTCCCCCAAAACGGAAGCCCAGAGCTTCTGGAATGGGGAAGTGCCTACCCCTACACAGAGACAGGACCCCCCACCCCTACGCCACTCCCCAAACCCTTAGACAAACCCTCCCTCCCCCCCCCAAGGGAGGGTTGTATGTGTTCCCCAACTTAGCACCCTCGTGGGGAGCAGACCCTCCCAGGCCTGAGCCGTCCCCCCCTGTGGCCTTACAAGCTCACCCGCACGCTGACACGCCCACTACTTTGTCAGAGCCTTGACGCCGGCTAAGGCTGCAGCCCATGGGAACCTAAATCAGGAAAGAGCCTTACCCTGAAAATTTGGGGGCAAGTTTTCCCCCCAAGGATCATAGCATGCGGGGAGCACATAGGTTGTTTCGATAGCCCAATCCATACATTCGTTTCACCGTTTCACCGTTTTTTTGCTTTTTTTAAAAAAAATTTCTTTATTAAGGTATCACATGTTTGTCCTCAAACCCCCCCATTCCAATCCCCCACCCTCCCTCGCCTTCTTTTTTATATTTATCATTCATTCTATATCAAGCCGTCTATATCAAACGTCTGTCGTGATTTTGTATAATTTTTGTACGTGTTTTTTTTTTTTTTAAATGGTCGATTCTTGAACTGTGGAAACCATTGAAGGTGCTTATTCACTGTCCTTCCCCCCCCAGTGTATACACGTGTTGGGTGATTCCTTGAGTTTACAGCTATATAAATAGTCGTGTAGACGAAGAAAAATAAACACATTTTTGGTAATACGTCTCCCTCCGTCTTGCTTGAATGAAGGCATGCATGTCAAGAGGTTGGTCCGCGAGGGAAAGACAGCCGTGTGATAATTCTCGATCCTGGTGACCCTATGATAAGAGAAAATTATGGATCGGCTGCCTCCTGCAAGCCCCCTCACGGTGCCCTGACTAGGAATCAAACCAGTTGGTTTCCCAGGCGAATCCACAGAAAGCTGAGGGGCATGGGGTCGACTTAACTCAGCCACACGCCATCCTGTTGTCGGTCCTCCCCCGAGCATATTCCTCCATTGAATTTCAGGGAGAGGGGAAGAGAGAACAAAAGTCAGAGAGAAACATCGATGTGAGAGAAACACAGTGACTGGTTGCCTCCTGCACGAGCCATGACCGGGGCCCAGGCTGGGGAGGAGCCTGCAAGCAAGGTACCCTTGACCGGAATCGAGCCCGGGACCCTGTGGTCCACAGGCCGATGCTCTATCCACTGAGCCACACCAGCTAGGGCCACCCCACCCTTTTGGACATTGTGTTCCTTGTTTTTTTTTTGTTTTTTTAAGAAAATGTCCATTTTCTGATCCTGCAGAAAAGAATCACTCCTACCTCTTTAAACCACAATGGTAGGTGTGAAGCCACCGTGGCGTCTGGCGTTGTAAGGGTGATGTCATAGCCTTATATTTTTAAAAATATATTTTATTGGATTAAGATGTCTGGGTGATCTTCGGGAGGCTGCCGAATCGGAGGGACCCCGGCCAAGCATAAAAGATGACAACAGCAGCTCGGCCAACTTTTGAACCTGCGAGAGGCGGGAGAGGAAAAGGAGAAGGTGATTTGAGCCAACTCTCAAAGCAGTATTCAAGTAGAGACCTACCCTCTCATACAAAGATAAAATATAGACAGACCACTCAGGATGCCCCTGAAGAGGTTCGGAACCGTGACTTCCGAAGAGAATTAGAAGAGAGAGAGAGAGTTGCTGCAAGAGAAAAGAATAGAGATCGTCCAACTCGAGAACATACAACCTCCTCTTCGGTGTCAAAGAAGCCTCGGCTAGACCAGATTCCTGCTGCCAACCTCGATGCAGATGACCCTCTAACAGATGAGGAAGATGAAGATGAAGATTTTGAAGAAGAGAGTGATGACGATGATACTGCAGCTCTTCTTGCAGAACTAGAAAAAATTAAAAAAGAAAGAGCCGAAGAGCAAGCCAGGAAGGAACAAGAACAAAAAGCTGAAGAAGAAAGGATTCGTATGGAAAACATTCTGAGTGGAAACCCTCTCCTTAATCTCACTGGCCCATCCCAGCCTCAGGCCAACTTCAAAGTTAAAAGAAGGTGGGATGATGATGTTGTTTTCAAGAACTGTGCAAAAGGTGTGGATGACCAGAAGAAAGACAAAAGATTTGTTAATGATACGCTGCGATCTGAATTTCACAAAAAGTTCATGGAGAAATATATTAAATAGTACAGTTTTATGTGCTTAATTAAAGACTATAAAATGTAAATGATCATTCTGACTTCACTTTGGTTAGTTTTGGGTTTTTTTCTTTTCCCCCTACATTTAAATTGTGAATAGGCTTTGCTTATTTTAAGATCCAAAATATCTTTTCCTTGATTGATACCTTATTTGATAAGGACTTGGGAATTGTTTTAAACCAGTTTCCAGTCTCTGAATGTTTCCAGTCAGGTACTCTTCCAAAGGTAATCTGCTTAATAAATATTTTTAATGCTCTAAGTAACCAAATTCATGTCCCCAAACTTTTTTGTTGAAATGTATGCAGCTTATGAAACATTGCATATTTTCTTTTGTATATTGTATTTCTTGTACATTAACTTTCTCCTCATTTCTCTAACATGGATTTAAGGGCAGTTAATTCATGATATCTATCTGTGTTTTAAGTATGATGAAGGATTAAAGGGCATTGGCCCATATGATACAATGGAAATGTGTCATCAACTAGGAAGCACCTGATTTGTGTGAGGGAGCACAGGGTATCTTACCTTCCCAGAAGCTCCCTGGCCTAAGGCAAGAGCTCCTGAAGCTTGCCGAGGAAGCATGTGGCACTCACCTTTTCTCCTGGAGACTCAGCTACCATGTTTCTGTCAAATGAGATAGAGTCTGCAAACTGCCACACGTTAGATGCAAAGCCTAGGGAAATTGTAACATCAAACAATACATGAAACTTTTGGAACCTGGCCGGTGTGGGTCAGTGATTGAGTGTCAACCCATGAACCAGGAGGTCAGGGTTTAATTCCCAGTCAGTGCCTATGGCCCAGGTTGCAGACTCTATCCTCAGTAGGGGCTGTGTAGGAGGCAGCCCATCAATGATTCTTACCTCTCTCCTCCTCTCTGAAATAAATAAAATGTTTTTAAAAAAAAAAAAAAAATAAAATAAAATAAAAAAAATAAAAATATATTTTATTGATTTTTTTACAGGGAGGAAGGGAGAGGGATAGAGAGTTAGAAACATCGACCAGCTGCCTCCTGCACTCTCCCTACCGGGGATGTGCCCGCAACCAAGGTCCATGCCCCTGACCGAAATTGAACCTGGGACCTTTCAGTCAGCAGGCCGACACTCTATCCACTGAGCCAAGCCAGATTTGGCAGCCTTATTTATTTATTTTTTAAAAATATTTTCATTGGCCGAGACCAGTTTGGCTCAATGGATAGAGCGTCGGCTTGGGGACTGAAGGGTCCCGGGTTCGATTCCGGTCAAGGGCATGTATCTTGGTTGCGGGCACATCCCCAGTAGGGGGTGTGCAAGAGGCAGCTGATTGATGACTCATAGATGTTTCTAACTTTCTATCTCTCTCCCTTCCTCTCTGTACAAAATCAATAAAATATATTTTTAAAAAAATATTTTCATTGATTCCAGAGAGGAAGGGAGAGGGAGAGAGAGAAACATCCATGATGAGAGAGAACCATGGACCGGCTGCCTCCTGCACGCCCCTCACGGGGGACCAAGCCTGCCACCTGGGCCTGTGCCCTGACCAGGAATCAAACCTTGGCCTCCTGATTCCTGGGTCCGGGCTAAGCTGCTGAGCCACGCCCCGTGCCCCGCTGGGCCAGCCTCATTTACCAAGTGCCAGCACAGACTTAACACCTCACCTGACCTCTCTCTGCAACGAGGCAAACCTGCAGCAAAAAGCGTTCCCAAGGCCATAGAAAGGTAGGATTAGCATAGGTTTTTGCAAACTTCTTTTCCAGGGGTGTTCAAGCTCACACGTTCGCAGATGTGAAAGGAGGGGGAGACAGGACTGCCCCCGCCTGGCTGTGGCTCTAGGATGGGCTCCCCGGTTGCCTGAGGCGCTGGTGGGGCCAGGTGAGCCCAGGTGTCAGTTGGCCTGGGCTCCCCAGCAGGTGTGACTGGTTGTACTGGAGGTTCCTCTCGGGTGCAGTTCCATCAGAGGCCACTAGAGGGCAGGAGAGACCGCTTCATGCCTGCCTTTTTTTTTTTTTTTTAGAGGTCTTTTAAATATATTTTATTGATTTTGTACAGAGAAGAAGGGAAAGAGACAGAGAGCCAGAAACATCGATGAGAGAGAGTCATCGATCAGCTGCCTCCTGCACACCCCCTACTGGGGATGTGCCCGCAACCAAGGCACATGCCCTTGACCGGAATTGAACCTGGGACCTTTCAGTCCGCAGACCGACACTCTATCCACTGAGCCAAACCGGTTTTGGCTTCATGCCTGCCTCTCAAGCATGGGTGTGGGGCTGGGGCATGGGAAGGGGTGAGGTTTGGGTGGGTGGGGTGAGGTTAGGGGACAGGATGGGGTGGGGCCCAGGGTGGAGGCTCTAGGAGGCCCCATAACTTCCCCTCAGGAGGCAGGCTCAGCCTTTCTTATCACCCTGCTTTAGAACTTGCTTTTCATCTTGGTGGGTTGCCTAACCAAAGGGAAGTCAGTCCCTCGGTCAGTTTCCCAAAAGTGTTCAAGCCTCTTCACTTCAGAGCGGATTTCAGCTTCCTCCCAAAGTTACCCAACAGGCATTAGGCATCTCGGGGCCTGGGGGCCACCGCCTTCCTTCCTGGGTCCGTGTCTGTGTGCACCCCGGTGCCTTCTGCTCTGGGGGGGGGGGGGGGGGGCAGGAGCCGAGCAGAGCCTCCTGCAGCCTCAGGAGGGACCCACCCTGCAGACACCGTGACCTTGGACTGGTGGCCTCTGTGTAAGCCTCTCGGTCTGCGGGGTCGGTGACAACAGCCAAGTAACAGATCCACACGAGACATGTTCACGGATACGCAGGCTCCATCTCCGTTCTGAGATTTGCCCATCTGAGGTTTCTTGGGATTGAAACCAGGGTTTCAGCCCAACCAGTTTGGCTCAGTGGATAGAGCGTCGGCCTGCGGACTGAAAGGTCCCGGGTTCGATTCCGGTCAAAGGCATGTACGTTGGTGGCGGGCACATCCCCCCCAGTGGGGGAGTGTGCAGGAGGCAGCTGGTTAATGTTTCTCTCTCATCGATGTTTCTAACTCTCTATCCCTCTCTCTTCCTCTCTGTGAAAAATCAATAAAAGATATTAAACAAACAAACAAAAAAATTCAAGTTGAGCGCTAACCGGTGTGGCTCAGTGGATAGAGCATCAGCCTGCGGACCGAAAGGTCCCGGGTTCGATTCTGGTCAAGGGCATGTGCCTTGGTTGCAAGCACATCCCCAGAGTGTGTGTGAGTGTGTGTGTGTGTGTGTGTGTGTGTGTGTAATGTAGGAGGCAGCTGATTGATGTTTCTCTCTCATCGATGTTTCTAACACTCTATCCCTCTCCCTTCCTCTCTGTAAAAAAATAATAATAATAATAATTTCAGGCCGGGACCGGTTTGGCTCAATGGATAGAGCGTCGGCCTGGGGACTGAAGGGTTCCGGGTTCGATTCCGGTCGAGGGCATGTACCTTGGTTGTGGGCACATCCCCAGTAGGGGGTGTGCAAGAGGCAGCTGATCGATGACTCTCTCTCATCGATGTTTCTAACTACCTCTCTCCCTTCCTCTCTGTACAAAATCAATAAAATATATATTTTAAATAATAATAATAATAATTTCAGGTTGAGAGGGAGATGGGGGAAGACGACCCCTCCCCCCTATATTGCCGATGGCGGAGCCTTGCAGGGGGGAATTCCCTGGCTTCCTGGTCCCAGCTGTGGTGACTGGAGCCACCCCCCTCCCTCCAGGGTCACTGCACACGCTGGCACCTGGCGGGGGGCGGGCTGGGCAGGCAGGTGCACGCCCTGAAGGGACAGGCCTGCCCTGGCCGCTCCGAGCCCTCTGCTGGGCTGGCCGGGAGGGGGAGGGGGAGGGGAAGGGGAGAGGGTAGGGGAGACGCTGTGGCCTGTCCCTCTGGCCTGCAGGTCCCCCGTGGCCCCGCCCACGGGCTCTGCAACACTTCCTGTTTGGGGATGGAGGCAGTGAAAGTGGCAAAGAGGAAGCTGTGGCTGCGCCTGGGGGAGGGGGGTGGGGTGGGCTGGGGGCAGGGCCGCCTTCCCGTTGCCTTTGGGGATGGAGTGCCCCTGGGTTCTCCTGCAAAGGCCCAGGGGGGCATGGGCCACTCCCGGGGGCTGCTGTGGGGGCCCCTGGAGACCACAGAATAGGGGAGACCCTCACTCAGACTGTCCTTCCTCTGCCATCACCCTACCCCATCCACAGCCACCCCACCCCCACTCACCCCCCCTTTCCTCACCGGGCACCTCTCACACGGCCCTGAAATGCCTCTTTAAAAAAAAAAAAAAAAAAAAAATATATATATATATATATATATATATATATATATATATAATTGATTTCAGAGAGGGAAGAAGAGGAAGTGGGAGATAGAAACATCCATGATGATGCCCTAACCGGTGTGGCTCAGTGGGTAGAGCATCGGCCTGCGGACTCAAAGGTCCCAGGTTCGATTCCGGTCAAGGGCATGTACCTTGGTTGCAGGCACATCCCCGGTGAGGGGTGTGCAAGAGGCAGCTGGTCGATGTTTCTAACTCTCTATCCCTCTCCCTTCCTCTCTGTAAAAACATCAATACAATATAAGTAAATAAATAAATAAAAATTTAAAAAAAGAGCCAAAACCAGTTTGGCTCAGTGGATAGAGCATCGATCTGCGGACTGAAAGGTCCCAGGTTCGATTCCGGTCAAGGGCATGTTCCTTGGTTGCAGGCACAACATCCCCAGTGGGGGTTGTGCAGGAGGCAGCTGATCGGTGTTTCTCTCTCATCGGATGTTTCTAACTCTCTATCCCTCTCCCTTCCTCTCTGTGGAAAATCAATAAAATATATATATATATATATTTTAAAATAATAATAATAAAAATAAAAAAGAAACATCCATGATGAGACAATATCACGGATCGGCTGCCTCCTGCACGCCCCACACTGGGGATCCAGCCCGCAACCCGGGCCTGTGCCCCGACCAGAATCGAACCGTGACCTCCTGGTTCCTAGCTCGACGCTCAGCCCCTGAGCCTGCTGGGGTCAGAGGCTCCATTTTTCCCAGAGACTTTCTCGCTGGCGGAGCTCGTCCCTTGCGCAGCTCGGGGCTGTTTGTGGCTCCCGGGATGTGGCAACCGTGGCCGTGGCCTCCGAGAGGCGTTTTCCATCGGGATGGACGTTACCCCACAGGCCCCCTCGGCAGGAACTGGGCAAGGCCTCCCTGACGCAATCGCAACCGCCGGCCGTCCTCGGGAAGCAGGACGACGTTGGCTGCGGGTGGGGCGCCCACAGAAGAAGGAACCCGGGGCCCGGCCGGTGTGGCTCAGCAGTTGAGCATCCACCTATGCACCAGGAGGTCAAGGTTCGATTCCCGGTCGGGGCTCATGCCTGGGTTGCGGGCGGCACTCCACCACTGAGCCACACCGGCAGGGTCAGGTGCACACGCGGAAGGGCCATGTCCTCCGTGGGGACCAGGGGGGGGTGGGTCTGCAGGACGCCTCTCGCCGGGCCTGCCTGATCGGCTCCGCGTAACCGGCTCCGACGATGTGCTCGGGGCTGACACGTTACATAAGTGATAACCGAGTGAGTCACGCAGGAGGCACATGACGCTGGGGAGATGCTGCGGGGCCGGAGATGTCTGGATCCTCCCCCACGTGTCCCCAGCGGTTTCTAAACACGCCACGCCCTCCCCGGGGGGCGGGTTCCTCCCGTGCACCCCTCCCCTGCTCTCAGGCCAGAGCTGTGCACGGAGCGAGGACCCCACAGGGCTAGTGGGATCGACCTCTGAACCAAGAGGTCAGGGCACAGGCCCGGATTGTGGGCTCGATGCCCAGTGGGGGGCGTGCAGGAGGCAGCGGGGTGGATGATTCTCTCTCATCACGGATGTTTCTATCTCTCCCTCCCTCTCCTGTCTCCTCTGAAATCAACCGAAAACGTATTTTAAAATGTATTTAAAATATGCCAAGACCGGTGTGGCTCAGTGGTAGAGCATTGGCCTGTAGGGGGTGTGCAGGAGGCAGCTGGTCGACGTTTCTAACTCTCTATCCCTCTCTCTTCCTCTCTGTAAAAAAGTCAATAAAATAGTTTTTAAAAATAATAAAATAAAATAATAAAAAACAGGCAGGAGGCCCAGGACACATAGGAAACCTCAGAAACACCACGAAGGCGGTGAGCTGCACCCTGCCTGCCGGACAGACAGACGGACGGATGGCCGTATCCCTCCGGCTCTGCTTGCTCTCCAGTTGATGGACAGCAGAATGGAGTCTCGGACGGACGGGCTGCGGAATCTGATCCCCGCGTCCCTGTAACGGGATTGTCAGACACGGGCCCTCAGGGACCTTGTCTCTGGCTCTTTGTCCGGATCTCGTTACGCCCGTGACAGGATGCCAGGGGCTTGTTCGCTGATAAACCGAGCGGCTCCCCGCTTTGGATGCCTTCCCTGGGCACCTGCTTTGGAGAGAGCAGATTAACTGCTTTGGCTCATTGGATAGAGCGTCGGCCTGCGGACTGAAAGGTCCCGGGTTCGACTCCGGCCAAGGGCATGGACCTGGGTTTCGGGCACATCTCCCGTAGGGGGCGTGCAGGAGGCAGCTGGTCGATGTTTCTCTCATTAATGTTTTTGGCTCTGTATTCCTCTCCCTTCCTCTCTGTGGGAAACCAAAACTATATATATATATATATATATATATATATATATATATATATATATATATATATATACACACACACACACACATATACCCGAAACCGGTTTGGCTCGGTGGATGGAGCGTTATATTCTCTCTTTGGAGAGCCACATTTTTTAAAAAATATATATTTTATTGGTTTTGTACAGAGAGGAAGGGAGAGAGATAGAGAGTTAGAAACATCGATGAGAGAGAGTCATCGATCAGCTGCCTCCTACACACCCCCCACTGGGGACATGCCCGCAACCAAGGCACATGCCCTTGACCAGAATCGAACCCGGGTCCCCTCAGTCCCCAAGCCGACGCTTTATCCATTGAGCCAAACCGGTCTCGGCATAGAGCCACATTTTTTAAACTTAAACTTCTAACGCCACGTGGTATTTTGTATATTTCTAAACTATACCATGTATATTTTATATATAATATATATAATATATATATATAATGTATATTTTAAATGCAGCATTGGCTGGGACCGGTTTGGCTCAATGGATAGAGCGTCGGCTTGGGGACTGAAGGGTCCCGGGTTCGATTCCGGTCAAGGGCATGTACCTTGGTGGCGGGCACATCTCCAGTAGGGGGTGTGCAGGAGGCAGCTGATCGACGACTCTCTCTCATCGATGTTTCTAACTCTCTCTCTCTCTCCCTTCCTCTCTGTACAAAATCAATAAAATATATTAAACAAAAATAATAATAAAATAAAAAATAAAGGCAGCCTTGCAGGGAGCTTGGACGCCTTAGCTCTGTTCCCCCGGAATGGCCTGTGCGGATTCTGGAAACGTCCGTGTGAGAGAGACACACATGCGTTGCTTGCCTCCGGGGCCGGCCTTCCCGCCTCCATCACGGGTTGGGGTGCGGCCACTCGTGCTTCTTAATCAGAGCACCGGCTGACTGAGCCCGCGGCCCCGCTTTCATTGGCATTGCGAGCCTCCCCGGCGAGGCCTGCTGGGCGCCGCCCGGCCTCTCCTTGGCGCCGCGCCAGCCCCCTGACTAACTTCCTGAGCCACCACATCAGAGCCTGAGCCTCGCTCAGGGGGTTCCCCGGGGGCAGGGGGGAGAGGGGGGTGCGCCTGCCACGGGTGGCCCCGGTGCTGGCCCCAGAAGCACAGAGGCACCCTGGCTGGGGTTGTTCAATGGTTAGGCGCCGGCTTGCTGCAGCCCTGCGAGGCACATTCTAGTCTTCTCCCCATTTTATTTCATTTTATTATTTTTTTAAAATGTATTTTATTGATGTGTTACAGAGAGGAATAGAGTCAGAAACATGGGATGAGAGAGAAACATCCATCCACCGCCTCCTGCACACCCCCCGCTGGGGATGTGCCTGCAACCAAGGTCCATGCATGCCCTTGACGGGAACCGAACCCAGGACCACTGAGTCCGAAGGCTGATGCTCTATCCACTGAGTCAAAGCGGTCAGGGCTATTTTATTATTTTATTTTTTAAAAAATACAGTGAGTGGCCCAATTATGACGATCTCTGAACGCATTATCATCCGGCCCCTCAGTGTATCTGTATCTCCAAGGGGGACCAAAAGGATTCCAGACTTTTGCTGGAGATCAACCACTGATTTGCCCTGAGCTTTCTGTCAGCCGGGGCAAAGGGGAACACCGATCAGGCGCACGACTGACAGTATCTTTGGCCTAAAATAAACGAGGTGCTCGAGAGAAGTCCACGGAGTGGCCAGATGAGTATGCGATCAGAGATCATCGTCATCATCATCATCTGGCTACTCCGTGTGTGTTTTTATTGCTTGCAGAGAGGAAGGGAGAGGGAGCGAGCGATAGAAACATCCATGATGAGAGAGAATCATGGATGGGCTGCCTCTTGCAGGTCCCCCACACTGGGGATGGAGCCCACAGCCCAGGTGTGTGCCCTGACTGGGAATGGAACCCTAACCATTGAGCCACACCGCCGGCCAGCCGGGCAATAATCAATACGTGTTCTGAGTGTGTCTGGCATCTGCGGGGCAGGAAGCAGAGAGATGCTGAGGAGGCGCTCCGGGTACCACAAGCAGCATTCACAGAACTGCGCTGAGACCACCGTGCACAGGGCTGGGGTTTGGGGGTGGGTGCTGTGGTTCCCACCCATCGGAGCCGCACAGCTGTGACATGTTCCGTTCGATCATAAAGGTCGCCCGAGGCCCACGGAATGTCACACTAGCATCGCCGCGGCCCCAGGCGGACACTCTGGCATTTGGGGTGAACACGTCATCGGAAACAGCCTTGACTCCCTCCCTCCCGCGGCTGGGGGCCCTCAGATCCTTCGCCAAAGACCGGAGGTCGGATTTCCAGCTCCTCTTTCAGGCTCTGGGCCTGGCTCCCACGGAGCATCTCCAGGATTAGCGAGCGTCAGCGTTCATCGTGAGCCGCTCAAATGCTATTTCACGGGCCCGGCTGGTGTGGCTCAGTGGTTGCGCGTTGACCTATGAACCGGGACAATGGCGGCAAGCCCCAGGCGGCTCTTGGGCCCCTTGCGTGTGGCTCTTTCACAAAATACCACGGCCTGGGCGAGTCTGTGTTGAAGAAGTGGCGCTAGAAGAAGTTTGTTTTTAAAAAAAATGTGGCTCTCCAAAGAAATGTCCATCGTTGTCCTGTTGACATTTGGCTCTGTGGACTCATGAGCTTGCCGACCACTGAGCCAGGAGGTCGGGGTTCGATTCCCAGTGAGGTCACATGCCTGGGTTGCAGGCTCCATGCCCAGTGGGGGCGGGGGTGTGTGCAGGAGACGGCCAATCCATGATGCTCTCTCACCACGGATGTTTCTCTCTCTCTTCCCCTCTCCCTTCCTCTCTGACACAAATAAAAACATAGTTATAATAATTTGGCTCAGTGGATAGAACGTCGGCCTGTAGACTGAAAGGTTCTGGGTTCGATTCTGGTCAAGGGCACGTACCAGTAGTGGGTGTGTATACAACAGGCAGCTGATCGACGATTCTCTCCCATCGATGTTTCTAACTCTCTATCCCTCTCTCTTCCTCTCTGTGAAAAAATCAATAAATTATATATTTAAAAAATAATAATAGCACTTTTGCACAATAACAGAATTTGCAAACCAAGATCACTCTCCTCCACATGGCCCGTGGCTAATTAGTTTTCCAGCGCTCCCAGCAGAGTGTCTGATTTAAGATGACCCTCGCTCAGCCTGGAAGGAGAGAGGGTTCTTTTCCGCGAATAAATAATAAATGAACTGGCCTCCGAGTGGCCAAGACTGAACTCCCGGCAGGGGCTTCGTGGCTTCACAGAGCGTGTGCAGGGGAGGAGGGACGGGACATGCTGGTGGTCTTGAGAAACCAAGATGTCACCCCCAAAGGAACATCAGACCGTTCGCTCCGGCCCTGTCCTGGCCGATGAGCAACATGAGCCCCTGACTTGTGGCAGGGTTGGCTCGAGTCTCAGAGCTGGTGAGTCCCAGCACGTTAGGACCAGAGCCTGGGCCTTTTGACTGGAATCTGTCCTCTGTTCACTCTGCTATCCAAAAAAATAAGCCTGGCTGGTGTGGCTCAGGGCTTGAGTGTCGACCCAGGAACCAGGTGGTCACGGTTCCATTCCCAGTTGGGGCATGTGCCTGGGTTGTGGGTCTCGATCCCCAGTGTGGGGCGTGCAGGAGGCAGCAGATGGGTGATTCTCTCTCATCGTTGATGTTTCCATTTCTCGCTCCCTCTTCCTTGTCTGAGATCAATAAAAATGTATTTTTTAAAAGAAGAAGAGGAGGCCAAAACCAATTTGGCTCAGTGGTTTGGTAGAGCGTCGGCCTGTGGACTGAAAGGTCCCAGGTTCGATTCTGGTCAAGGGCATGGACCTTGGTTGTAGGCACATTCCTGGTGGGGGTTGTGGAGGAGGCAGCTGGTCGATGTTTCTCTTTCATCGATGTTTCTAGCTCTCTCTCCCTCTCCCTTTCTCTCTGTGGAAAATCAATAAAATATTAAAAGAAGAAGAAGAAGAAGAAGAAAAGAAGGAGAAAGAGAAGGGTAAGGAGGAAGAGGAGGGGGAGGAGAGTTGCCCAGAGGGACTGATCACAAGCCACCAAACCAGAGGAAACGTGAAATAAGTGGTTATTCACTTATTCAACCCATTTTTTGTTGAGCATCTACTAAGGAGGAGGTTCTGGGGATACAGCAACGAACCCAAAAGTGCCTTGTCTCTGTTCCCATGAGCCCCCGGGGAGGCAGGAAGACAGAAAATACCAAAGGAAGCAAAGAACCACGCGATCGTTCGTGGTACTGAGCGCTGTGGACGGGCTCAGCAGGATGCTGCGAGGGAAGATAGAGGCGGAGCAGGGACGGCTCCTAAGGATGTGGTTTCCCAGCTCAAGTGGCAACGACAGGAAGGCGCGGAGGAGGGGCGTGGAGGGCTGATGCATGATTCTGTCTCATCATGGATATCTCTATCTCTCCCTCCCTCTCCCTTCCTCTCTGAAATAAATACATTTAAAAAAAATTTAAAAATTAATTTCAGAGAAGAAGGGAGAGGTAGAGAGTGATAGAAATCAAAACATCAATGCTGAGAGAGAATCGTGGATCGGCTGCCTGCCTCCTGCACGCCCCCCACTGGGGATGGAGCCCACAACCCTGGCATGTACCCTTGACCGGAGCTGAACCCAGGACCCCTCAGTTCTCAGGCCACACCGGCGAGGGCTGAAATGAATAATAATAATAATAATAATAATAATAATTTTAAAAAGTACCGCTGATCCTCACGAGGACCGATGTGCCCCACCCCCTCTGCGGGAGAATCAGGGCTTCATGACTCACAGGAATCACCTCGAAATCACTGACTGGAAACCCCGACTGCAGCAGAGGGATCGGCCCGGCTTTGCCAAATTCCCCATGTGACCCAAGCATGGCCACCCGCCAGGGAGCCGGAGGGAGGGAGGGAGGTAGGGAAGGACGGCCACTCGCCTTCCTGGTAACACAGATTCCCAAGCCCCGTCCCCGCATGACAGAGGCAGCTTGGGATCTGGCTTGGAGGAGAGCAGCAGTGGAGCCAGAGCGCTGGGAGCATCCTCTTCTGGGGGAGCTCCCCCATCCTTCCGTGGGGGAGGCCGTGTCCCGAGGCCCTTGGGGTGCAGGACGCTACTGCCTTCGCCATCTGCTCCTGCATCCTCCTCGGGGGACCTCAGGGCGTGCAGGGGATCTGCCTTGGCCATCGGAGGGAGGGGTCCGGCGGTGGGACTCCACTGTGCGTGTCCTCTGACGCGGGGACGGGGATCCCGCCCGAACCCAGCTGGACAGAAGCCAGGATCGAACCGCAGGCGAGCGGTCCAGGGCCCCGAGGCCTGATTCTCTGCAGGAACCAGAGGATGTGGCTGTGAGCATCCCTGCAGAGGGACTGCCAGAGGGAGAAGGGCTCCCTGTGCTCCTGGACAAGGTAACACCCATGTGGGCGGATTCACGTGTTTCTTTCATTTTATTTTATTTTATTTTATTTTATTTTATTTTATTTTATTTTATTTTATTTTATTTTATTTTATTATTTTATTGATTTTCCACAGAGAGGAAGGGAGAGGGATAGAGAGCGAGAAATGTTGATGAGAGAGAAACATCGGTGAGAGAGAAACATCGATCAGCTGCCTCTTGCACACCTCCTACCGGGGATGTGCCCGCAACCAAGGTCCATGCCCTTGACTGGAATCGAACCTGGGACCTTTCAGTCCACAGACCGACGCTCTATCCATTGAGCCACACCGGTTTCAGCAGGTTCACGTGTTTCTGAGGCTTGCGTGGCGGCTTGGGGTGGTCAGGCTGGGTGCCCAGCTGAACCCACGGGGGAAAGGGTATCAGCAGGCGGGCTCCGGGCAGCCCTGAGCTCCTGGGAGCTTGCTCAGACTCTCTCATCACTGATGTTTCTCTCTCTCTCCCTCTCCCTTCCTCTCTGAGATATATAAATTATATAAATAGTATACATACACACATATACATACATAAGACAGGTGAACAGGAGAAAAAAACAAATTTAATTTCAGATGTATTGGGATTTTAGGAAAATACGAGCCCCCAAAGACAGTCAGCCAAAGAACTGAGCTGAGGAATGGATTAGGGGCTCGGGGATTCTAAGGGGGAGCAGGCCAGTAGATAGGAAGACAAGGAGAGCAGATACTGGGACGGCAGATGTTTGCCCGGCCAGGCACGGGAGCCTCTCAGATAAAACGCTTATCTGTGGCAATGGTGCTCTTCCTGGCATAAGCTCCCTATCGGAAATCTTTCAGGCAGTTAAAGGGGCAGCTCCAGTTTTCCCTACTTGAGCTGGGTCTTGATTGCCTTCGGCTCAAAATAAGCCATATGCCAAAGGAGCACATTTTGGGGGTAGCATATTCTTGCGGTTTTTAAAAATATATTTTATTGATTTTTTATTTTTTATTTTTTTATTATTATGAGTTTTTACAGAGAGGAAGGGAGAGGGAAAGAGAGGAACATCGATGAGAGAGAAACATCAATCAGCCACCTCATGCACACCTCCACCTGGGGATGTGCCCGCAACCAAGGTACATGCCCTTGACCGGAATCGAACCCGGGTCCCTTCCGTTTCCAGGCCGATGCTCTATCCAGTAAGCCAAACCGGCTAGGTCTGGGGTGGCATATGCTGCTCCCCTTTAGGATGTTGCCCATCCCTGGAGTATTTGCATTTTAAAAGTTTATTAATTGATTTGAGAGGAACACACACACACACACACACACACACACACACACACCCTGATGGGCCACCCCACCAGGGATTAAACCAATAATGGAACCCGAAACCTTTTGGTGGGTAGGACGATGCTCCTGGAGCCACACTCTCTGGGACCACATATTTGCATTTTTAAAGATCGCCAGAGGAAGTGGGCAACCTGTGTCCAGAGGCGTGAGCTGCTAATGGCTGAACTTCAGAGTTCAAGGGGAGAACCCCTTCAAACCACATCCCGGGGCAATCAGCACCTTGCTTGTTATTGAGTCAGAGAGGAGTAGGAGCCATTAAAAGTTGCATTTGATATGCAGCATAAAGGAAAATTATTTTTTTTTTTTTTTTTTTTTTAATTTCCAATAAGAAGAGTTTATTTAGAAAGCCACAGCGGTAGAAGTTGAGCTGTAGAAGGAATGGGCTTGGGAAGCCAGCGAGAGAGGCAAAACCAGGGCCCCTTGGCGGTTAGGAGAGAGAAGGACAAAAGTTCCCCACGCCTGGGCTGGGGAGCGAGGGGAGGGGAAAGGCGTGGCCCACGCTCTGGGCCCTTCCTTCACCCTAAGAGCTTTTAGGAGCTAAGCGAGGGCATTTTGGAGGAGATCCCAGAGGAGGATCTCAATAGATCTGGGATGGTCGATTCCAAAGCAATTCCCGTCCATTTGTAGACCATGCACTTAGGTAGAACTTGAACCCTTGACCCTCAGACCTCAGAGTGCTGGCTCTGTCTTTAGGACCGCAGACACGTCACAGCGACTGGGGGGTGAGGAACAGCGTCCTTTAAAAAGGTCAAATGGCCCCGGCGAGCTGGACCCGGCAGGCACGGCCAGCGATGCAGCCCAAACACGCTTGCATTGAGCCCAGGGCTGCCCCCCTCTGCAGGCGCCGCTATTTTAAGACACAGAACGTTGACCACGCGCCGTCCACTAACTACCGCGTTGGAAGGAGGCTGGGTTGGAAAATGCATCTTTGCTGCACTAATTGCACAGCGGCTCCGGCTCCGTTAACCTCTTCGCGCCTTTTTAAAAAATGTGTATTATTTCAGAGAAGAAGGGAGAGGGAGAGAGACATTACCCCTTCCCCTGTTTCTTGGACTCCCCATACTTTGGAGACCCCCCCCCCCCCGCCCCAACCTCTGAACCCCTGCAGGTTGCCCGTCGCTTTCCCGGCTCTGATGCAACTCGCTCAGCCTGGCCCTTGCAGGGGGCGGGCTCGGGGTCAACCTCCTTCCGCCCCGACCCGCCCCGCGCCAAGGCCCCGCCCCGCGCCGCGCCTAGGCCCGCCCCCTCCCTTCCCATTGGCTCACCGCCTCTCCGTCACGCCTGCGACGGCGGAGCTGCCCTACCAGCGAGGGGCCGGCGCGGGCGGAGCCAGCGCGCAGGCGCGAGCGGGCGGGCGTGCCGGGCCCGGATGCGGGGGAGGGCGGTGTTCCCGGTTTCCTGGGTTACCCGAGGGGCGGGGGCGGGAGCCGGCGGCGGCGGCGGCGAGGACGCGGGGTTCGCGGCGTGAGGGAGCGCGCGGCGGAGGCGGCGGGGCCGGAGGTAAAGCGGCGAGGGGAGCCGACAGCGCCGGGCGCGGCTGCCGCCCGCGGCCTGGAGGGAAGGCGGGGTGTGTGTGTCGGGGGAGCTGTCATCCGGGTCGGGGGTCGCGGCCTGACGCCCCGGCGGCACCTCCTCTCCCTCTCGGGTGTCGGGGCGCCTCCCGCTGCCTTTTGCAGCCTCGCGCGGCGCCGGCGCGAACTTTTCAGGTCCAGCCCGCTGCTCCCTGGGCTGTCACGGCCCCTCGGGGGCCGCGGCTCCCCTGCCCGGCCGCCCGGATGCCTGGGTGCCCGCGGGGGTGACAGTTTGCTGCGGCTGCTCGCCCCCCGTGCCCTCCCCCGGATCCTCTCCCCCGTGCGAGCGCTCCCGCCTTTGACATCCTTTGCCCGAGCGAGAGGGTCCTCCTCGGAGATCTGGGCATCCCTGGGCCCTTGGATGGGATGCAACTGCTTCCTTCTCCGCCACCTGTGGGATGCAACGGCCCGTGTGGCTCAGTGGTTGACCGTGGACCTGTGCACCAGGAGGTCACGGTGCAATTGCCCGATCAGGGCACAGGCCCGGGTTGTGGGCTCCATCCCCAGTAGGGGGCGTGCAGGAGGCAGCTGATGCATGATCCTCTGTCATCATGGATGTTACTGTCTCTCTCTCCCTCTCTCTCTTTTCCTCTCTGCAATCAGCTTCCCAGCCTGGCCGGTGAAACCAAAACAAACCCTTCCCCCGTGTGCTCTGCTCTGCAGACGGTACACGCCCATGTCAGCGCCCGGTAGTTATGGAGGTTTGCTTGCTGCAGGTGGAAAGTGTCCAGGGAGTGGAGCACCACGTTGGTGTTGACTTGGCACTGATGTTTCTTTTGCGATTGCATTTAGCTCGCATTTCCCCAGGTGCCCGGCACAGGTTGGTAGGACACGCCCAGCCGGGCTTTTCTCCCTGGCCAGTCTTGGATATGCTGCCCAGTTACTCCGCCCGTCCACACCCAGACACCCTTAGCTAATAAAGAGGCAGACTCCGAGCGTTCATGGAGATGGAGCGTCAGGTTTTATAGAGCTTTGCCAGCAGCCGCCAGCTTTTTTTCCCCCTCCCTTCTGATAATTCTTGCTGTCATTCATCCTGTTACTACAAAGATTGGATGATTTGGACAAGAGGGAGCATAAGGAGAAAATGACTGACTATGTGATTTATTTTTAAAATATACGTATATGTTATTTCAGAGAGGAAGGGAGAGGGAGAGAGAGAGAGAGAGAGAAACATCAATGATGAGAATCATGGGTCGGCTGCCTCCTCCACGCCCCCTACTGGTGATCAAGCGCACAACCTGGGCATGTGCCCTTGGCTGGAATCAGACCCTGGACCCTTCGGTCCTGAGGCCAACGCTCTACCTACTGAGCCAAACCAGCTAAGTCTATAATTTAATTTACATGAAAGCAATTTACAAACTATACAATTACATATAAACTCAGTTTTTTATTTGTTTTTTGTCAATCCTCACCTGAGGATGATTTCCCACTGATTTTTAGAGAGAGTGGGAGGGAGGGGGGGAGCCAGAAAGAGAGAAAGAGAGAGAGAGAGAGAGAGAGAGAGAGAGAGAGAGAGAGAGAAACATCACTGAGAAAGATACATGGATTGGTTGCCTCCCCCACATGGGCCTGGGATGGAGCCTGAAACCCAGGTGTGTGCCCTTGACCAGAATCGAACCCAGGACCCTTCTGTCCGCAGGCCAGTGCTCTAGCCACTGAGCCACACTGGCTAGGGCGAGGGTTGCAGTTTTACAGAGGGGTCTCCAGGGAAGACTTCTTGGAAAAGATGACATTGCAGCGTGAGCCTGGAAGGAAGTGGGGGGTGATTCGTCCGCCTCTGGAGGGGAGGAGTGTTCGGAGGGAAAGACATTGCAGGCAGAGCTGTGTGGGCATGTTGGGGGAACAGGCTGGGCTGACTTGGTGGAGGGAGTGATGGGAGAGCAGTAGAAACAAATCCGAGATTAGGGGGGACGGGGGATCAGAGTGTAAGGCTGCAGGCCTTTGTAAGGCCTCGGCTTCCTCTCTGAGTGAGACTCCCCGCCTTGCGTGGAGACGGGGTAGGATCAGACTCGCTTTCTAAAGAGGTCGCTCTGGTGGTTGGATGGAGAATAGATTTTGGGGGCAGGCGGCGGGGATGGGCAGTGGCAAAAGCAGGGACACCAGTTCCGGGATTCTTGCCATGATCCAGGCCAGTGATGGTGCCCCTTGGGCCCTAGGACTGTTGGCCTGGTGGGCTTCTGGGTACATGGAGGGCCGCAGAGTCCACAGGAGACTTCCAGAACACCAGATTTTATCCTGAGCACGTGGAAAGATAGAGTAGGCGCGTACTGGAGTGAGGCTCATGAGGGGAGCAGTTGGGTGGGAGAAGGTTAGGAGACGGTGAGAAGACCCCCTTCCACTCCCTCTAAAATATCCCCAGTGAGGATTAACAACAACAAAAAAAGACTCTTATTAACAAACTGACCTTCTAATCAGATACAGAGAGTAAAAAAACATAGATTCTGGAGATTTTAGTGAGCTTGATCATGGTGAATGATCTTTTTAACATATTGCTGAATTTGGCTTGCTAATATCTCGTTGAGGATTTTTGCATCTATTTTCTTCTTTTAAAAAAAATATGTTTTTATTCGCCGAAATCGGTTTGGCTCACTGGATAGAGCGCCGGCTTGCGGACTGAAAGGTCCCTGGTTCGATTCTGGTCAAGGGCATGTACCTTGGTTGCGGTCACATCTCCATTAGGGGGTGGGCAGGAAGCAGCTGATGGATGTCTTTCTCTCATCGATGTTTCTAACTCTCTATTTCTCTCTCTTCCTCTCTGTACAAAATCAATAAAAAAAAAATACGTTTTTATTAATTTCAGAGAGGAAGGGAGAGGGAGAGAGAGAAAAACATCAATGATGAGAGAATCATTGATCAGCTGCTTCCTGCACGCCCTCTACTGGGGCTCAAGCCCGAAACCCGGGCCTGTGCCCTGACCAGAATAGAACCGTGACCTCCTGGTTCCTAGGTCAGCGCTCAGCCCCTGAGCCACGCCGGCCGGCCTGCGTCTCCTGCTCATCAGGAATGCTGGCCTATAATTATCTTTCTTCGTAATGCCTTCGTCTGGTCTTGGAGTCGGGGTAAATGGGGACCTTGTAAAATGAGCACGGAGCTCATTTTTTGGGGGAAGGACAGGTGTTACTTCTTCCTTGAATGTTGGGTAGAATGTACTGGTGAAGCCATCCTGTCAGGCCCCGTCTTCACTCTTTTTTAAAAAAAATATATTTATTTTATTGATTTTTTTACAGAGAGGAAGGAAGAGGGAGAGAGAGAAACATCAATCAGCTGCCTCCTGCACACCCCCTACTGGGGATGTGCCCGCAACCAAGGTACATGCCCTTGACCGGAATCGAACCTGGGACCCTTGAGTCCGCAGGCCAACGCTCTATCCACTGAGCCACACTGTTTAGGGCCCAGTCTCCACTCTTAACAGGGACGCCATGTGCAGGTTAGGAGGGGGCTGCCCCTGTCAGACCTAGCTTCTCATCAGATCTCTGACGTCATCACCGCTTCTCATCAGGTCTCTGACGTCATCACCGCTGCGTCTTATTCTCGGGTGCCGGATGGAGACGCGGAGCATGTGGGGGGCAGTTAGTGAGCAGCAGCAGCAGCAGCACTTAATCCTAAATGCCCGTGAGCAGCCCCACAGGGAGCCTCTACGGCTGCTTTTCCGACCCTGCGCCCACCTGTCAGCCAGCACCCCCTCCCCCTGGCCGTGACCTCGCAGCTTATTTCTCGGAGGAAATAGAGACACCCCCATCCCGGTCCTCCCCCCCCCAAACACACTCATCCCCTGCACCCGCGCTCCGGGCCCGGCCGTCCTTATTGCATTAGGTGACCGTCTGTTCTTCATGTGGACATTGGCTCGTCTTTACCCGCTTACTCACCGTTCCCGAAACGATCCTCTCTCATTCCAGCTTTTCACCTACTTTCATTTCCCACGCCATGCAAACGTGCTGTAACATTTCAGCTTACCAATACTCCATCATGTCTTTTCTTTTTAAAACATAGGCAGCTGCCAAAGCCGGTGTGGCTCAGTAGATAGAGCGTCGGCCTGCAGACTGAAAGGTCCCAGGTTCGAATTCGGTCAAGGGCATGTACCTTGGTTGGGGGGCATCGCCAGTGGGGGGTGTGCAGGAGGCAGCTGATTGATATTTCTTTCTCATCGGTGTTTCTAACTCTCTCTCTTCCTCTCTGTAAAAAAATAAATAAAAATATATTAAAAAAGAAAAACAAACAAAAACTCCGCCCTTCGGGACTGGGTTCGGCTGTTAGGGTGAGGCTGGGTGATTTGGGACGAGGCTCGGTCCTTAGGTGCTAGGATCATCCCCTCGGGACCAGCTTCAGCTGTTAGGGCTAGACTGGACAAAAAAAGAAAAGAAAAAAAAAAACTCTCTCCTATTCCCTGTCCCCTGAAGCTACCACCCATTTTTAGCCATTTTTTAAAATATATATTCTATTGATTTTTTACGGAGAGGAAGGGAAAGGGATAGAGAGCTAGAAACATCGATGAGAGAGAAACATCCATCAGCTGCCTCCTGCACACCCCCCACTGGGGATGTGCCCGCCACCAAGGCACATGGCCTTGACCGGAATCGAACCTGGGACCCTTGATTCCTCAGACCAACGCTCTATCCACTGAGCCACTGCCATTCTGTAGGACATACTCAGGGGTGCTAAACACGGGGCTCAGCCCTAGGACCTCATCTCTGCCCCCTTTCCTGTCTCTCTGGGCCCCCACTGTTCAGTACGTGAGCCCAGGCCTGGCAGCGCGGAGAGCGCTACTGGATGGCACTGCTCTGGGCCCGCTCACCCACCCAGTTCCTTTAAAACGCCTCCGCACGTGATGACTCCCAGGTTGAGTCACCCGTGCCAGCCTCTCTCCGGGAACCCCAGCTGCTGCACCCCGCTGCCCGCGTGACACCCTTCCCTTGGGGTCCGAGAGGGTGTCCGACTGCACATGGCTCAGCAGGATGTGGTTTTCCCTCCTCCTGCTCCTCACACAGGTTAAAAGACCTTGTGGCCTTTTGGGGGGGCAGGGGCCCTGAGGGCAGGCGGGAGGAGACTCCCATGCTTAGGGAGAGTCCGTTCCTGGGGACACCCCCCTTTCCTCTTTCCACACCTCTCTTCAGTCCCTGAAAGCAGGTGAGCGGCTTTCCTCGCTCCGCAGTCATTTTTACTTTTCCTCTCGTATTGGGCACCCGGAGCATCAGACACACGCTCATCTCAGTGCCCTGGAGTGCTCGTTGCCCAGTCCCTCCTGGCCCCTTCCTTGCTTTCTTCACATTCTGGCTCAGATATCGCCTCCTCAGACATTCCTGTGCTCCTGTCTAAGAAAGTCCGGATCTGCCATCTCAGCCGCCACTCACGAGTTAGTGCCCCTGGTTAGTGTGTGCACCTGCCCACGCGTGGTTACACTCAGGCATTTCACGCCCGGGACTCATTCCTGACGGGTATGAATATTTTAAAAAATACATTTTCATTGATTTCAGAGAAGAAGGGAGACACACACACAGAGAGAGAAACATCAATGATGAGAGAGAATCATGGATTGGCTGCCTCCTACATGCCCCCTACTGGGGATTGGCCTGCAACCTGGGCATGTGCCCTTGACCGGAATCGAACCCGGGACTTTTCAGTCCACAGGCCGATGCTTTATTCACTGAGCCAAACCAGCTAGGGCCGGCCAGGCATGAATATTTAAGGAGCACCTGACTAGGTCAGGGCCATGTCTGGAAGTATTACAGGGTTAAGTACCAGAACCTCGTCATTTCAAGTCAGTCTTTAGATAAAAACAAGCAGTGAAACCTCATCGTTTTAAATGCAAATTTTTGTGTTTCTGATCTTTTTTTTTTATCATATTAATCTCACAGCTTGGTCATGAGCACCGACAGTAACTCTTTGGCACGTGAATTTCTGACCGATGTCAACCGGCTTTGCAATGCAGTGGTCCAGCAGGCAGAGGCCCGGGGGGAGGAGGAGGAGGAGGAAGAGGAAGAGGAGGAGACGCACATGGCAGCCCTGGGACAATACCTTGTCCACGGCCGCGGGTTCCTTTTGCTTACCAAGCTGAACTCCACCATTGACCAGGTAACGCTTTCACGTCAAATAATTTCCTTCTTCGGTATGTTGTCGTTAATTCTGGGTACATAATTTCTGGGTTACGTAGTTTCTGAGAGTCTCTAGATAAAGAGACTGCCTCTCACATCTCTCCAACAAAGACAAGAAGCCCCATTTAAGTTCATATGTTTATTTGGATACTTTCCAAAATGTCTGAAATTTTTTAGAATTGCAAATGTCCTTTCCTCTGAAGTGGTTTCCTATATGCTATGTGTGCATCCTACTATCAGTGCAAGGATAACTGTGGTTATTAATCAAGTTACAAGATTACAATAGAGGAACATAGGGATTTGCACTTGCAATAAACATCAGCCATGCATTTGAAAAAATCTCGTGCAAACTATGTTTAGGCAGCTTGCTGGATGTGGGGTGAAAGTAGAGAACCCTTTGTGTGAACTAATAATGATCCTCTGGGTTGTATTCATGTACCTTAGTATAGTACATGTTTGCTCAAAGGATCGTATGACGGTGGCATTGTGCTGATTCCTTCTAGAATAAACATTGTAAAGCCCGTAGGAGCTACAGACATGTTTTCATCCAACCCCCATTTGTAGATGAAAAACTGAGACGCAGAAACAGTAACCTGAAGCCCAGATGTGATTTGTATCTTTATTAAATTTTAGGAGAAAACGAATATTTGTTTTATGAAAGGAAAACTCCACCACCTGCTTCCTGGGGACGAATTAATGTAGTTAATTGCAGTATTGCAGTTCACTTGAATTGATAAGATTATAAGGTCTCTGTAGCACCAGTTTGGCGGGCATGTCTAACCACTTTAAATGTCACTGGCATCAGAGGTACACTTATTCATTGTGAAATTTCTGAGATATGACAGCACATTTCTAATAAATGTATTTGTTGGATAAATACAGAGCCTAAAACTGAGCACCGCCTGTTTTCACTGTAAGCTCAGGAACCTAACAAATATGAGGAAGTATTTGTTCACTGTGGTGCTCACCTATCATGGAACATTCCGGAATATTTGCAGGTTTATGTAGTTTTATTCTTTTTCATAAAGGTGGTTTATTAAATGTGTCACCAAACGTAATTTAAGTTTTATATATTTGTGTGACCGGGAAAAATTATTTGTTAGACCACATATGGTGATTTTTTTTTTATTTTGAAATCTTGATGATTTCATTTTCATCTCATACTCTTCGTCTTTCCCCACATTAGAACAATTCAGTGCTTTCTCTTTTTAAAAGATACTATATAAATGACATCATAAAAATTGAGGAACAAATGTTGAGAGAAACTAAAAAAGACCCAAATAAATTTAGAACTGTGGAATTTTCATATAGTATTGGAAAAATCAGTATTGTAAAGATACTGTTTTCTCTAAATTGATCTATAGATTGCAGTGCAATCCCAATCAATGGCTTTTTTTAATCCTCACCTGAAGATATGCTGAGAGAGAGAGAGAGAGAGAGAGAAATTGATATGAGAAACATTGATTGGTTGCCTTCTGTACATACCTTGACTGAGGATCGAGCCACAGCCCAGGCATATGCCCAGACCAGGGACTGAACTGGCAACCTTTTGATGCACAGGATAATGTTCAACCCACTGAGCCACCTGGTCAGGCACAAAGGCTTTTCTTAATGACAGCATTATTGAGATATATTTCACATATCATGGAAGTCACCCATTTCATATGTACAAAATTCAGTGTACTTTAGTATAGTCACAGCCAGACAATTTTAGAATATTTCCATCACCTTGAATAGAACCCCTATCCCTTTTTCCTGTCACTCCTATTCCTTCCACTTCCCTGAGTCCTAAGCAAACACTAATCTACTTTGGATCGCTATAGATTTTCTGCTTTCTCTTTTTAAGTCATGAGATAACTTTTAATATATTATTCAATGACTCCAATCATTCAAGTCATCATTGAATGCTATGTTTTCCTATGGTGGTATTTTTTAATCCCTTCTTTTCCCCTTCACTTGCTTTTTGGAATACCTGTCGCAGTGATAATAGGAACAATAGAAGTAGAGTGAAATTAATAGGCTTATCAATATTTAACTGCTTACCCCAGGGAATGAAGCACGATCATTTAGGTCCTCAGGGGAATTTAATTGCACAAGATTTAATCATTTAAGGCGGAATCAGAATGCTGGGTCCCAGGCTGCACGTCCCAGGAGGCACTTGAGCTCGGACGCCCCCTTCTCTCTCACTACGTGCAGTAAATGCGCAGATTTCAAGGGTAGTACAGTGGGATGTTTTAACAAATATACTCACCTGTGTGGCCACCACCCCGTCACGTGTAGGACTTCCCCCCCCTCAGAGAGGTTGCCAGGCTCCTTTTCAGTCCGTCCCTCACCTCCCGGCCCCTTGCAAGATGCCACTGCTTTGTCGTGTAGCCTCCGAGGTTTTCCCGTCCGTCCGCATGAGTCAGCAGCTCTGCTTTCCGTTCCTGACGGGCGTCTGCTTGTCTGGAGGCCACGGTTTGTTTATGTTCCCCTACTGTTTAACCTTTGGCTCAGAGCCATCTGGCTACTCAGAGGAGACCTGCTGTGAATTAACATTTTTAAAATATATATATACATATATTTATTGACTTTTTTACAGAGAGGAAGGGAGAGGGATAGAGAGTTAGAAACATCGATGAGAGAGAAACATCCACCAGCTGCCTCCTGCACATCCCCTACTGGGATGAAGGCTTTGCAAGGGGGTAACGGGGGACTGGGCCAGTGCGCCCTGAACTCCGTGGGAAGGAGGGGAGACGCCCTGGCAGCGTCCTGCAGAGCCAGGAGCCTGTGCACGGAGCAGGGACGGTTTGCCAGCGTCCTGTTGGGGACCCAGGGCTCAGTGACAAGGACAGCATGTCCGGAGCACTTCACACATCCTTGGGGTTTCTGCAAGCTCCCTTAGAATGTTGCATCCTCGTCTGCTCGAGGGAAAGGGCCAGAATCGGCGTGAAGGGTTTTAAGGGTAATTTGCCAGATATTTTTGCTGGCACCCTGAAAAAGGTTGAGGTTCCTCCTGAGCCTGCGCTATGCATGGAGGGCATCTTGTTATTTTTTTAAGGAGAGAATACAGAAGTGGGCCCCTTGACACAATTTTACTTTGAATCCGGAATTCAAAGACTTCCATGCACATGGTGTTTATAAAAACCCAACCATGGCCTAGGCATTGGGTGCAGAGGGTATGACCGCTAAGCGCTGGGACCTGCACCCGGGGGTCCGGGCTTGGAGGGGGGCTGGGAAGTGTGTTTGAGAAGCTTCCCGGGGTGTTTGGAGGTAAATTCAACCTCCTGCATGGCGTGGCCCGCGAGGCCGTGATAGATCCTGCCTCGCTGACCTGCTCCCTCCAGCCTCCTTCCTGTGCTCTCTGCGGTCCGCTCTTTCTACACTTCACGTGCTTCCTAGGAGCTGTTGCCTCCACGTCTCTGCACGGATCCCTCTTCTCACCAAGGAAGTATCCGCTCCAGGGCCCCTCCTGCGTAGGCTGCACATGCCCCCCCCAATCCCTCTGGCACCCCCCCTTTATTCACGTCTCCTTCGTATTTGAAGCTGTCACCGTGCGGATCTGACAGGTCACCCCGGCCCGGCCTCACGCACGATGTGAACAATTACACTTGACCCGTCATTACTTCCTGGGCCACCATGGCCCAGGGCCCCGCTCCAGTCCACGCCTCTGACTGACACGCCCGCTCCTTTCTGTGCCTCCCGTCTGAGCACCCGTGCCACGCACACCCGGCTCACGCCACGTGCCTTCTGCCCTCTAACGTGTGTGTGTGTATCTTACGGACCAAATGCGGGGACTCCGCCAGGGCTCGGACCTTCTCCTCCAGGAAGGGCAAGACAGTAAGTGCTGTGGACATAGCGTGCCGACCGACCGTAAACCTGGATTGCCTGCACTAATAACGTCTTTCTCTTTACGTGGTATTGCTTATTAATGTCTGTTTCTCTTTTTGAAATCGTGTGCTCCGAGTCTTACCCTTAACTGCATGTAGATGTGTCTCTAATAACTGGATATTATCGGTGTGCTAATTAACAGGACTTAGCTTTTCATTTTCACCAGGTGAGGAATTCTTGCAATGTGCATGGTGCTGAGGCGGCTGTTTTTTTTGTTTTGTTTTTCTTAATCAGCAAGAACATGCTAAATACCGTCAGCCACTCTGACATTCTCCTGTCTTTGGAAAGGTTTATAAATTGAGGAGCACCACAGCTTTCATTGGATTTGAGACGAGTTCGTTTGGTTCTTAGCTTTCCAAACGCAGCCTTTCGGGGGGAAGGGTTTTTGGTTGAATGTGAGACAAGATTCTTAGGCATTACCGCGCCTCCTGCCCTCCGAACGTGAAGGGGTTTCTCGTTTCTGCTCCAGGCGCTGACCTGCAGGGAGGAGCTGCTCACGCTCCTCCTGTCCCTCCTCCCGCTGGTGTGGAAGATTCCTGTTCAGGAGGAACGGGCAGCAGGTAGGCTTCTGCTCTTTTTTTTTTTACCGCAGACAGTCACTATTACCACGCCACTCGTGTTATCAAAATTCCACGGGGAAAACGCGCCCCTGAGAAGTGGCTTCTGTACAGGTCGGTAGGAGCAGAATAGTCACGGGTGTGAAGGACGGCACGGGGAATATAGGCAATAATATTGCAACAGCTAGGTTCAGGCGCTCCGGAAATACCTCGTGTGATGGTCGCTTTTAACGTCCGTCTTCGAGAACATTTGGTGTCTGTTGTACGATTTTGAAATAATTTTGGGAAATCGTAAAGTTCTTGTTGCATCAGGCTATAACCTAAATACTGGACCGTGCGGGAGAATATAATAAATAAACCCCAGTCTCTTCATTGACTGCACTGCTGCAGGAGGCTTGTACAATGCGTGAACAGCGGTGCTGTACCGCCTAGTCTCTTATGGCAACGGAAAGACACAGTCATTTGCGGTTTTAAATTAGATTAATTTTTCCATCTCTGTTCTCCTTGGTTGTTTCCGGATCGGTTCGTTTCCTTTGAACTAATTGAATCTGGTACTTATCATGAGAAAGATAAGCGGGAAGGGGTGGAGGGGAGAGTGACCGAGGGATGGAACATTAGCTAAAAGGACAGCAGCCCAGGGCCAGGGGACTGGATTTGAAAACATATTATTAAGGCATTCTAAAACTTCCTTTTTCGTTTCCTTAGATTTTAACCTACCGTTCTCCGTTGACATAATCCTGACCAAAGAAAAGAACTCAAGTTCACCAAGATCCACTCAGGAAAAATTACACTTAGAAGGGAGTGCCCCACCGCCTCAGGTCTCCGCAAAAGTGAAAAGCAGGCGGCAGCGTAAGGCAGCCCACCCCTGCCCCGTGAGAGACGCGAGAAAGACTCAGCCCTCCACCTCGGGCTCGGAGGCCGACTCGGGCGACAGGAGGCCCCGGCGGCCCCCCCAGCTGCAGCCTTTGGTAGCCCAGGCTCCTAAAGAGGGGGGACCTGCAGCGCCCCCCACCCGCCTGTCCACCAGAGGACAGACCCCCCCAGAGAGCATGGCTTCGGGGCGTTTCCAACAGGCAAACGCGGACATTTTAAGTGAGCCAGCTGCCTTGTCTATCATCAGCCACATGAGCAATTCTCCGTTTGACTTATGTCACGTCTTGTTGTCTCTGCTAGAGAAAGTCTGTACGTTCGACATGAACTCGAATCATAACTCTGCCCTGGCGGCCAGCGTCGTGCCCACGCTGACCGAGTTCCTCGCCGGCCTCGGGGGCTGCCGTGACCTCGGGGACGGCTCGGACAGCCAGGCGGTTGCTGCAGGTTGGACGGAGGAGCCGGTGGCCCTGGTCCAGCGCATGCTTTTCCGGACGGTGCTGCATCTCATGTCCGCGGACGTCAGCGCGGCGGGGACGATGCCGGACAGCCTCAGAAAGAACCTCACCGAGTTGCTCAGAGCGGCTTTACGGATCCGAACGTGCCTGCAAAGGCAGCCCGACCCCTTCGCCCCGAGACGGAAGACGACCCTGCAGGAGGTGCGGGAGGGGTTCGCGTTCTCCCGGCACCGGCACCGGGCCCTCCTGCTGCCCGAGCTCCTGCAGGGCCTGCTGCAGCTGCTCAGCTGCTGCCTGCACAGCGCGGCCGGCAACCCCTTCCTCTTCAGCCAGGCCGTGCACCTGGTGCAGGAGTTCACCCAGCACCGCGGCTTCCACCTGTTCGAGACGGCGGTCCTGCAGCTGGAGTGTCTGATCCTGAGAGGTGGCGGCCCCGCCGAGGCCCCCGCCCGGCTGCGGGCCCTGGTCAGCGGCGTGCTGAGGATCATGGGCGCCGTCAAGAAGGTGAAGTCCGAGCAGCTCCACCACTCCATGTGCACCCGGCAGAGGCACCGGCGGTGCGCGTACTCGCACTTCATGCACCATCACCGGGACCTCTCGGGGCTCCTGGTCTCGGCGTTCAAGAGCCAGGCGTCCACCAACCCCTTCGAGGAGTCCCCGGACGGCGCCGTGCGCTACCCCGAGCGCTGCTGCTGCCTGGCCGTGTGCGCGCACCAGTGCCTGCGCCTGCTGCGGCTGGCCTCGCTGGGCAGCACGTGCCTGCAGGTGCTGGCCGGCGTGCAGGACGTGGGGCTGTGCTGCTGCATGGACCCCAAGTCCGTCATCGGCCCGCTGCTCCACGCCTTCCAGCTGCCGGCGCTGAAGACCTTCCAGCAGCACATACTGAACGTGCTGAGCAGGCTCCTTCTAGACCAGCTGGGCGGCGCCGAGACGCCGCCGAGAGCGAAGAAGGCGGCGTGCAATGTCTGCGCCGTTGACGCCGACCAGCTGGCCAAGCTCGAGGAGACGCTGCAGGGGCCCGCGGGGGACGAGGAGCCCGCCTCGGGCCTGCCCAGTCCCTACAGGTGTCCCGGCATCCTGCCCAGCAGCGGGTCCGAGGACTGGCTGTGGCGGTGGGACGCCCTCGGGGAATATCAGAAGCTCGTGTTTGACGAAGACGGGTTACACAGCGTGCCGGTCGCGAACCACATCTGCAGCTTGGTGCAGAGAGGCCACGTGGTGGTCCGGTGGAAGCTGTACGGCCACATCTTCAACCCCGTGCTCCAGAGAGGCGTAGAGCTGGCCCGGCGCTGCCGGCACCCGAGCGTCCCTCCGGCCCAGACGCACGTGTGCGGCCGCCAGAGCCAGTGCCTGCCTCGGGACGTGCTTCAGGTTTATGTGAAAACGCTGCCTGCCCTGCTGAAGTCAAGGTGTGTATGTGGGTGGGCGGGGGGGGGGGGGGTATTTTCCTTATTTTATGTTTTTGAGTCACCTGTGCCCTTTATTCTTTCGCTAGAGGCCTGGTGCACGACATTCGTGCACTGGGAGGCGGGGCCCTCAGCCAGACCTGTGCTCCCTTGCAGTCAGACATCCCCCGAGGGGTCCTTAGTCTGCCCTGGAAGCACAAGCCTGGCTTCTGGCTGAGCAGCGCTTCCCCTGTGGGAGCGCTCCCGCATTGAGTGTCTGCCCCCTGGTGGTCAGTGCGCATCATAGTGACTGGTTGAACGAACGGTCAGACACTTAGCATCTTAGGCGTTTATTATATAGGATATATATTTGGTGTTGAGAGAGGGATATGAAAATCATTAGAAAGTAACTTGAGAGATCCTGGTCACATCTAAGAGCTTAAGCCACGTGGTTGATTAATCAAATTTAGGTAGTGTTTGTTTAGCGCAGCGATGACATTTAATTACCAAAAATGTTTAATATTAAAACCAGTTTAAGTTTCGTTAAACTGAATAAACAGTATATGTACCTATTTATAAACGATCTGTCTATCTGATCTGTCTAAAACCTCTTGCATATTTTTTTTTTTTCTCTCACAGGGTAATAAGAGATTTGTTTTTAAGTTGTAACGGAGTAAGTCAAATAATTGAATTAAGTTACTTAGATGGCATTCGAGGTCATTCCCTGAAAGCGTTTGAAACTCTGATAATCAGCCTCGGGGAGCAGCAGCAGAGAGAGTCTCCGGTGCCAGGGGCCGAGGGGCCGGAGGAGGAACCGAAGGAGCCGGCATCCTTCCACGCAGGCGCCTCTGCCCACAGCCAGCAGGCGCTCTCCAACTGTCCCCAGAGCCTCAGCAAGTTCTACGCCAGCCTCCGCGAAGCCCACCCGCGGACGCGCAGGGCCGCCCCCCACGACGCCCACATCCACGCGATCCACCTCTTCCTCTGCGTGGCCTTCCTGTGCGTCAGCAGAGAGGCCGACGCCGACGGGGAGCCCGCCAACGACTCGGAGGACACGTCCGGCTACGACAGCACGGCCAGCGAGCCCCTGTGCCAGCAGCTGCCCTGCCTGCCCCTGGACAGCCTGGCCCTGCCGCCCCCCGAGCGCATGCACCAGGCGGCCGACATCTGGTCCATGTGCCGCTGGATCTACACGCGGAGCCCCGCCTTCCAGAAGCAGCTCTGCAGGCTGGGCGGCGTCCGCGTGTGCCATCGGCTGATTCTCATGATCATCCAGAGGCTGTCCCGGGGGCCCGGCCAGGAGCCAGGGAAGAAGGAGGGCGCCGCGGCCGCACAGGAGGACCCGGAGCCCGTGAGCACTGCCCCCTCGGAGGTCTCCGAGGAGGAGGACTCGGGGTCTTCGGCTGTGAGAGGCGCCCCCGTCCCGTCTGGCCCGGGCGGTCCAGAGGGGATCGCCGACGGAGCAGGTGCATCGGAGTCACGGCACGCTGCGTCCACGAACGGGGATCCGATGCCCGCGGCCGGAGCTGCGCCTGAGGAAGCAGAGGGGCCTGCGAGTGGAGCGAGTGAAGCGGCACTTCAGAGCGTCCGGCTGCTGGAAGCCCTGCTGGCCATCTGCCTCCACGGCACCCGAGCCAGCCAGCAGCGGGCGGAGGGGGAGCCGCCCGGCCAGGTAAGGACTTGCTGTCCTGCGATGTGTACTTTGCAAAGCTCTAAGTTCTGAGATGCGCCTGTGTGCTTAGCACCCCCGTGCCAGGCGCCGGGGAGGACACGGGAGCACAGGACCAGTCCTTGTCCCCAGGAAGCTCCTAGTTTAAGCTTTGTCACAGGCCAAACCCACACGAGTCACTGTTTCCAGTTAAAAGGCATTAGGTAGGCAGTAATGGGAGCTGAGTGATAATGTGTGTTTCAGAGTTCTTATTTTTAATATATTATATATAGTTTTATTGATCTCAGAGAGGAAGGGAGAGGGAGAGAGAGAAACATCCATGAGAGAGAGAATCATGGATCGGCTGCCTCCTGCATGCACCACACCGGGGATGGAGCCCGTAACCTGGGCATGTGCCCTGACTGGGAATCGAACCCTGACCTCCTAGTTTACAGGTCAACACTCAACCACTGAGCTACGCCGGCCAGGCTGTTTCAGAGTTCTCGCCTGGCCTGGACGACCTTCCGAACAACCTTCTGAATGAAGCCAGAGCTGCGAGGGCTGAGTTCCTTGCACAAATTTCATGCATCAGGCCTCTAGTTTATTAATATTAACTTATCTGTCACGGTTTCATTTTTTTCCTGAAACATTTTATTACTATTCTTAGTCTCTCTTGTATTACTTTAGAACTTGTCTGTGGAAAACATATTGTTTGAAATGAGGGACCACCTTTCCCGGTCCAAGGTGATTGAGACGGAACTGGCGAAGCCGTTATTCGATGCCCTGCTCCGAGTCGCGCTGGGGAATCACACGGCGGATTTCGAACACAGTGACGCTGTGACCGAGAAGGTACGAGCGGCATGCTGTGCAGGGGTGACAGCAGAAGCAAAGAGTGTGGGATGGGACTTCATGGATGAGTGGTTAGATCATATGGCCCGATGTTGGTGAGTTCCATGAACAGACATGTAAAAATAGAATATATTTTTACTAGTATCAAGTTGTAAGAAGTATAATTTCACCTCATTGTGGGTTTTAGTCATTTCCATTATTACTAGAATGTAATTTGTTAGGCTTCGTTTTCGGTAAAAGGGAAATGATCCTAGCTTACTATGCTAGAGAGACCTCCCACCCACGGTAGAGGTTAATCAAGTTGTCTGAGAAATTGTGCTGCATGAATTTAATAACCTACAGTTATTAAATATCAATTCATAGGATTTTTTTCTTAAAGGAAATACTGAGACTGTTCTTAAAATGACAGTTGCTTAATGAATATTAGATTCCTAAAGATGAGCAGCTGTCACACTTTTTGCCTTTTACTCGCACCCATCTTGCAGAGTCCTCAGTCTGAAGAAGAATTGTCATCCCAACCCGGAGCGTTTTCAGAAGACGCGGAGGATGCTGCATGTGGTGGTTTTAAACTTTTGGTTGAAGAAGAAGGTTATGAAGCAGATAGTGAGAGCAATTCTGAGGATAGCGAAGCCCAGGATGATGGTAAAATATCAGGAAGTACTTGTGATTCGGTTTGCAAGTCAGATTATTAATGAGCAAAATGGTTTATAATAATATTATTTTATAATCCGTGTTGCCTTACAATTTAAGAAGCACATTGCAGCATTTCACTGGGTCTTCACCATGAATCCTGGCCCTTGTTTGTGTCTGCGATTGGAAACACCGAGGTCGATTTTGTTATCACAGACATTGAGCTAAGAATGCAGAGGAGAGCAGTCGCTGCTTTCATATCTATCCCAGTGAAAAAGACAATAAGTGGCAGATACAGACAGCATGAAGAAAGACCTGGTGGACCATAGCAGGTGGTTTTGTTTGTTTTTACCAAACACAGAGCGGAAAGAACTAAGAAACAGCCCCAGATTGAAAGGATATGTGTGTATATGCATAGAGGGGTAGGAAAAATAGGTTTGACACTTGCTGTTGATAATATTTGTAGTTCTGTTGAAGATCAAAATTACTTTGAAGGCTGCTCATTCATCTTCAAAGTATCCATAAGACCTGATTACTCAGGATATTTGCCATAATAAAAAGGCACGTTGTAGGAAAAGATTTTGTGAACATCTTATAAATAGCATTTTCACCTCTATAAACTTCTGAATGACGAACGAGATTTGAAACACCTAGCCAGTGTTTAGGGAGTGAAAATAACCTTTTCTTTCCCCTTCCAGGGTTAGACATAAAGCCTGAAGCAGAAGGTTTCATTGCATTAAGCAGTCCAAGCGACTTACTTGAAAACCTCACTCAGGGAGAGATAATATATCCTGAGATTTGCATGCTGGAATTAAGTTTGCTTTCTACTAGTAAAGCCAAGCTTGATGTGCTTGCCCACGTATTTGAGAGTTTTTTGAAAATCATCAGGCAGAAAGAAAAGAATATTTTTCTACTCATTCAACAGGTAAAAGATGTATTTCGTTAAATGAGACCAATGATTATCCCACTCATGCCCCAAATACTCATTTCCTTATTTATAACCCAACTTGTCTGAAAATTATCTGAGGTGATTACTTATGCTTTATGATACCTTGCTCGTGTTTTTTAACTACTAGTAATATTCTAAAAATCTTCTAATTCCATAGTTCTCTAAAGTAGCATAAGAAGTTAATGATGTCGTTGGGTAACTAATAATGCCTCCTATTATATTTCTGAAAATGGGTAATGTTTTTTAAATTGTATTTAATTTTAATGTTTGGTCATTGTTTTGAAAAATTAGAAAACAAAAGCAGTATGAAAAATAAAATGAAACTTGTGTATGATCCTACCCCATAGCCTTCTCGTTAGTCATTTAAAATATTTATATATGTACATACAGTAGATATTCAAATAATGTATTACATTACAATTGCTTCATGCTTTAATGAGGTAAGAAATTTGATTTATTATGTTTTGTTTTTTAATCTTCAGGGAATTGTGAAGAATCTTTTAGGAGGGTTCTTGAGTATTTTAACACAGACCGATTCTGATTTTCAAGGTGCGTTGACATGTTAAGTTTTAAACAATCGTTTTGAAACTATTTGGTTGTTATGTGAGATAAAGGGTTGATAACAAGTGCTTCCATTCGCAGAGTACCTTATGGTTTCAGAAGTAGTTTATATGCATCGTCTCTCTGTTCCTCGGACCCGGACCCAGCAGTAGGCATGGCCCAGTGTCAATGCTTCCACTGAATGGGCTTCCCCAGGGCTCTGTCTCAGGCCTCTCTGCAGGGATATTTTATCACATCTCAAATCAAGATGGTATTTAATTCACAGGACTTTTTTTGGGGGGGAGGGGCGACATCACATGAGGATCACCTGAGATAATGCCTGTAAATATACTTTGAACGCTAATGTGTGCTACAGATATTAGCTATTAAAAGTTCTATGAATTTGTGTATAACTGACCATCATTTACTCTAAACCCCATAATGGAATAAAACAAACGTGCAGAGTACTTGTTGGTGATATTTAAGCGTGTTTATAATCTTCAGTATGTCTACTTTTTGTTATGTTATCTAATTTTATATTTAGAAAGCGAAAATTATAATTTAAACATTCTCAAGATGAGAAGACTACTTTATGGTCGTCACTTAACAAATACTGTATTAATTTATGCTTTGAAAAAACTAGTTAATTTTACATCTTACCAGTTGGGGTGACATTGGTTAATAAAATTGAATGCGTTTCAGGAGCACAGTTCTATAATGCCTCAGCTGCATATTGTATTGTGTGTCCGCCAACCCGAGACCCGTCTCCTTCCGTCACCATTTATCCCCCTTTACGCTCTTTTTCCTCCTCTTATCCTCCTTCCTTTTTCTCTGGTAACCACCATACTATGTTCTCTGTCTTTTTACTTAATCCCATCACCTTTTTATGTTTCTTTAAATAGTATTTCCACTTGACTTAGAGCCAACCAATCATTAAAGAAAGTGATTTTCTTGTGTTTTTTTTTGTCAGTTGGTTAGTTTGTATTTAATCATATATATTTCTTCAGCAAATTTTGGATTATTAGGTTGTTTATAATCCATTTAAAATGTGTCAGTAGTATTTTATCTTTCTCAGTGAAATTGTTTATTCGTTTCCTCCATTAGCTGTGCATTTGGCTATTTAACTTTTCCCTCTGTCTGTCTTTAACTCAGTTTGCCAGAGAGGACTGGTGGATCTGTTGGTGTCTTTGATGAGCTCAAGAACATGTTCGGAAGAGCTAACCCTTCTTCTGAGAATATTTCTGGAGAAATCTCCTTGTACAGTAAATATGCCATAATTTCATTTTTTTGGTCACTGATATTTAATAGAATATTTTAAAACGTATTTGAAAATCACTAGGCCCTCTCTTTTGTTGTGGTAATTATATACTCAGCTCTGTGTTGTTATTTGTGAAGTTTCCAATTATTTTGTTGCTAGAGGCCTGGTGCATAAAATTCATGCACTCAGGGGTCTCCCTTAGCCCAGCCTGTACCCTCTCGCAGTCCGGGAGCCCTCGGGGGATGTCTGACTGATGGCTTAGGACTGCTCCCTGTCAGTTGGACATCCTTAGCTCTGCCATGGAAGCGGAAGAGGCTTCCGCCACTGCCGCTGCACTCACCAGCCATGAGGCCAGCTTCTGGCTGAGCAGTGCTCTCCCTCTGGGAGTGTACTGACCACTAGGAGACAGCTCCTGTGTTGAGCGTCTGCCCCTGGTGGTCAGTGTGCGTCATAGCAACCAGGCGTTCCACCGTTCGGTTGATTTGCATATTAGCCTTTTATTATATAGGATTTACACATATTTTAACCATTTCACTTCTGTTTTGGCTAATCAGATATTTTGGATCATAGTCCACTTACCACAACCCACCCAATCTTTTTTGTGCTTAAGAAATGCTAAATAATTACTAAACATAAATTAATTATGAGTAATTATAACCATTTTGAGACTTGATTCTAGAAAAATACTGTCCACTCTTCTGTTGTCTTGTATCACTTCTCCTTTCCATGGGTGATTTTTAGACTTTTTTTGCTGAAAAAAATGCACTTTTTTTCAGCAAAAAACAAAACCAAAAAACAGGCCCCAGGCCCCTTTAGTCCACAGACTGATGCTCTATCCCCTGAGCCAAACCAGTTAGGGCTGTATTTAATTTTTAATACTTGGGCCAACTCATAACTGTCAGTTTGTACCATAAAAAGCATTTAAATATAAAATGTGATAACACATTTTAATAATGAAGTCTCATATTTTATCTTAACTATGATATATAAAAAATGAAAGCGTAATGACATGGTAGATAGGAGGTGTTTAGACAGGAATGCTGATATGTGTATGGGTATGTCTGTGTGTTCATGTGTAACCTGAATTTCAGGATTATTACGTCCCTGGTATGAAATTATTATAACATTTCATTCGTTTTTCTTGTTCTCTAGGAGATTCTTCTCCTGGGCATTCTGAAAATCGTTGAAAGCGATGTTGCTGTGAGCCCTTTACACTATCTGACCTTCCCCTTACTGCACGCTCCGAACCTGAGCAACGGCGTCTCATCACCCAAGTGCCCCGGGATCCTCAACAACAAGGCCATGGGCTTGCTGAGAAGAGCACGTGTGTCCTGGAGCAGGAGGGAGGTGGACGGGGACAGCGTCCCCCAGCAGCTGCTGTCCTCCTGGCACGTGGCCCCCGTGCACCTGCCCCTGCCGGGCCAGAACTGCTGGCCGCACCTCGCCGACGGGTTCAGCGTCTCCCTGTGGTTCCACGTGGAGTGCGTCCAGGAAGCCGAGAGCCGCCCAGAAAAGCGAAGGAAGATCAGGAGACGGAGGAAGTCGTTAAGTTTACGAGACAGTAGTTTTGATGGAGCAGGTATGGCGACTGTGTTATCTGTTATACTCGGCTTTTTCAGGTGGCGATTTTGGTTGACAGAATATAGCTCTCTTCTAACTTGCTCTTTACATGTTATTCTACTTAAATGTCTTAGTAATGGCAGGTCCTGACTTACCATAGCCGGGAGTTGTCAGTCAGCCTTGAAAACTCCATTTTCTCCTGTACTTTTCTGTGTGTACATGCGCGCGTGTGCAGGAGGGGGGAGAGCATCCACCACACATACTGCTGCTGCGGCGGTCACCAGCCCCACTTCCTGCCTCTTCCCTGGTGCCATTCCTGAATTAGGGGGGTCCCTGATGTTAGCCCATCCCTTTTATAAAGGAATCGTGGCTCAGATTGTATAATAGTAGTTTACTGTGGTGACATCACAGTTGATCACATCATTCCTGCAATTCGCCTGCAGTTAGCATATATTTTATTTTATTATTCTTTTATATTCTTTATTGATGACACTACTACAGATATCCCCGTTTTCCTCACCTTCGTTTGCTTCCACCCAGCCCCTGCCTCCCCCCCAACTCCCCTTTCCTCTGGCCCGCACCACACTGTCACACCGTTGTCTGTGTCCATGGGCAATGCAGATAAGTTCTCCGGCTAATCTTTCACCTTCTTTCATCCCCTCCCATCTGACAGCTGCCAGTTTTCCCCAAGTATCCAGGCCTCTGTTTCTATTTTATTTGTCAGTTTATTTTGTTCACTAGATTCCACATAGAAGTGAGATCACCTGCTATTTGTTTTTCTGGGACTGGCTTACTTCACTTAGCATTAAAAGTTACTAAGTATTTTAAAATATGTGATAACTGGAAGAACCATTTAGTAACTTTTAATGCACTCATTTACTATTTCACTCCCGGTGCTTAGTTTGGAGTTACTTAACATCTAAACTTTGGAAATCCTTTTGTTGAAACAGGCCATTCTGGGTAAATAATTTGCTACAAATAAACAAGCATGCTTTCTCTATTTTTAAAATTCACTTTCCCACCCAGTTTTTATCAGCTGCTTTGCTGACCATTCTAACCTGTTTCTTTCATAGAGAACGACAGGGCAGAAGGCACAGAGCACGTACATCCTGGTGAGAGGCTCACAGAAGGAGGCTGCATCCACGTGGTCTCGTTGGGATCCAAAGCGCTGATGATCCAAGTGTGGGCTGAGCCCCCCACTGGCACCTTCATCTTCCGGTAACGATCATCCCCAACCCCGTGGACAGGGCATGTGTTTCAACAGTCCATGTAATATAATAACTAAGCAGATTATGGCATAAAACAAAGACCTGTTGACTTTTTATGTTAGTTTAAAAATAGAACTGGCTTTCAATCTCACATATCTTTTTTTTAAATATATATTTTAAAATACATTTTAATATATTAAATATAATTAATATATTAAATATAATTAAAATATATTTAATATATTTTTAATATATATTTTTAAAATATATTTTATTGATATTTTACAGAGAGGAGGAAGGGAGAGAGAGAGAGAGTTAGAAACGTCGATGAGAAAGAAACATCCATCAGCTGCCTCCTGCACACCCCCTACCAGGGATGTGCCCGTAACCAATGTACATGCCCTTGACTGGAATCGAACCTGGGACCCTTCAGTCTGCAGACCGACGCCCTACCACTGAGCCAAACTGGTTTCGGCTCACTTACATATCTACACTTGTAGTTGTACACGAGCTAAAGACTGAGATCCGAAATTCCACGTTTGCAGCTTGTCCCTTCTCTCTCCCCTGCAGCCTGTGTGTGGATTCAAACGATGATGCAAAAGCTGTTTTACTAGCTCAGGCGGAATCACTGGAGAATGTCTTCCTCCCAAGCAAATGGCAGCATTTAGTGCTCACCTACTCCCAGCAGCCGCAGGGGAAAAAGAGCCTTCACGGGCAAGTCTCCATGTGGGTCTCTGGACAGAGGTAGGAAACACTTGTTCACCTCAGTTACAGTTTTATAGAACACGATCGATCAAATCCCTATGTTAACATAGGAACCTAGGTCAGAACTGGCTATTTTCCTATTTATCACTTCCTTACAAAAGCACTTTCCCATAGAAGTAATTGTTGGAAATTAACCTCTGGGTTTAGGGGAGCAATACAGAAATGTGGGCATTTAGACATTTGTGTGGAATATGTATTACATCAAGGCGCTATAGTTTTGTCCTTCAAGCCCATATATTATAAAATTAGCCCAGAAGGATTATTTTAATTGACCAATGGCTTTACTACCTAAATTAAAATCAGGGATTCAGATAAAATTAGAATGTCTAGAGAAAAATATAAACCCACTTATTTCTGTATTACCTGAAGGGACTTTTTTTTTGCCATTTGATACAAGTTAGTGGTTTGATCTGTTCACCGAGCAATGAGCAAGTGACCAAGGACAAACATATTATTCTGTTGACTGAAATTTGACACTGTCTTTATCACATTTAGAACTAACATAGAATGATTTCTACAAATAGTACACTTAAGAGACCATTTTAATAATATAGCATTTAAAAACAACATATTAATATTTTTTATTAATTTATACTTGATTAACAGCACACAAATCTGATAAGAAAATATAGTACATAGTAAATACTTAGTACTTAGTCCTCACTGAAGTGATTGATCTAACTTTGTTTTGATGTAGGAAACCTGATGTTACTTTGGATTTTATGCTTCCAAGAAAAACGAGTTTGTCATCGGATAGCAATAAGACGTTCTGCATGATCGGCCATAGTTTGTCATCCCAAGAAGAGTTTCTGCCGCTGGCTGGAAAATGGCACCTGGGAAATTTGCTCCTCTTCAATGGTACATTTCCCTTCAAAGCATTTCCTAATTTTTCTTTCCGATAACATGTGCTAAAATAAGTAAACTATCCTGGATAAAATATTAATCACTCTGTCTTTACTTGTACTTAATAAATACTGTATTTCCTTGATTTCGATATGACTTTTAAGGTATTTTAACATTTTTATAATCTAAATGTTTCTTATAATTATTATGTACATTTAATGCAGTAGTAATGTACTACTGCATTAAATGTACATAATAATTATAAGAAAGATGCTTATCTTAAATAAACTTTATTTTGTAATCCCAGAAAATGCAGTATTGTGACAGGTAAACTTAGAATGGTTTTCTCTTTTATAATTTCAGTATATTCTATAAAAATAGCAACATTTAGGGAAAAGAAATACATGGTTTAAAAAGCACATCTGACTAAAAGTACTAAACCTGACTCATAGTAGCATTCAGACCTGTTTATTGAATAGTTGGATGGGAGGAATAAAGATATCAAATCATTTCATCTTTAAAAGGAATCTATTGAAGTATACTTTCCATTTATTGAAAAAAATAAAACAAAAACCACCCTGTTTTCTATTTTAAGGAGCAAATAGGAACTTCATTATTTAATTGTATCAAGAGCTAACTTTATATATATTAATTCAACTTCCATCAATTTGGACATTGAGGCTTTGGTCAGTTTTATAAGATACAGTAAACAGCTAAGAGAATCTGGCATAAAAATAGTTGTTTTCTTGCTCTTTGTGGAAAATGCCGGTTGGAATGTTTTGAATCAGTCACTGTATCTTTTTGCTCTCCAGGAGCTAAGGTTGGCTCACAAGAGGCCTTCCACCTCTATGCTTGCGGCCCCAGCCACACCTCCATAATGCTGTGCAAGCATGGCTCGCCTGCGACTGACTACTCCAAATACATCAGCAAAGACATTCTGCAGTGCGACCAAATCAGAGAGCTCTTCCTGACCAAGAAAGATGTGGACATTGGTCTCTTAATTGTAAGTTTTCATCCTAGGTTTAACTTTATAGTAACTACACATAGGTATGTTTACTACAGTATATTGTTGTGTTCTGTTTTATTGTTGTTGTTGTTATTCTCTTACTGTGCCTAGTTATTAATATAAATAAAACTTTATCAGAGAAACGTTATGTATAAGAAAAAAACACGGTGCATATAGGGCTCAGTACGGTCCGTGATTTCAAGCATCCACTGGGGGTTCAGGGGTACATGCCCAGGGGTCAGGTGACCGGGAGCCAGAAGCTGATCGAAGTTCCTGTCTGCCCGGGAGAAACACTGAAAGTTCTATTTGGTTTTAGTTAAGCGGGCTGATGGTCTGGGATTTTATTCTCATTTAAAGCAACCTCTGATCTTAGAGTCACTTTTATTTTTTAAATGTTATTAAGTTGATTGAGGTGACATTGGTTAATAAAATTACATGGATCTCAAGTATAATTCTATAATACATCGTCTGTATAGTGCATGTGTGTAGTTACCTTTACATTCAAGCCCAGGAGCAAACTGAAAGGAGAAGAATTGCATACATTGATCCCAAGTTCCCATCTCATGAGGTTGTGACGGTATAATTGTAATGTTTATGTTGGTAGAACAGTGGCTGGCATGGGCATGCAGTGGGTGTTGTCAGTGGTGATAGTGAGTGTAACGATCAAAGCCGGAGCCTCAGCCTGGCTGAGGTTTTCACTGTTGGGCACTAAGCGCACACCTGTTCCTCTGGGGGGGCCGCCCTGCAGCTCCCGTTCACCTTGTTTAGTGTGTCTGTCCCTTTAAACAAAGAAAAGCTTTGCTGGCGTCCCTTCACTTTGGAGGACTTCCTTGCTCTTCAGTAACTGTCTAAGCTCTGCTTCCTTCCTGAGGGAGACTGTCTGTGTTTCAGGAGAGCCTTTCGGTTGTCTACACGGCGAGCTGCCCTGCTCAGTACACCATCTACGAGCCGGTCATCAGGCTTAAAGGGCAGGCCAGAGCCCCGCTCTCCCAGAGGCCCTTCAGCTCCAAGGACGTGCAGAGCGTCTCGCTGGAGCCCCACCATCTGAGGAGCCTCCGGCCCAGCCAGGGCGAGACCCTCCAGGGTGTCCTGCACGAGATCGGGGGCACCGGGACCTTCGTGTTCCTCTTCGCCAGGGTAGGAGCCCCCACTTTTATTATTATTTTTTTAAATATATTTTATTGATTTTTCACAGAGAGGAAGAGAGAGGGATAGAGAGCTAGAAACATCGATGAGAGAGAAACATCGACCAGCTGCCTCTTGCACACCCCCTACCGGGGATGTGCCCGCAACCAACATACATGCCCTTGACCGGAATCGAACCTGGGACCTTTCAGTCCGCAGGCCGACGCTCTATCCACTGAGCCACACCGGTTTCGGCTGAGCCACCGCTTTTAATTCCACCTGAAGAGAAGCTTCCTGTGATTGATACGTGTTGGGGTTTCTTTCTGGTTACAGAAAAACTATACATCACCTATGTTACCCTTTTAAGATGAGAAAACTTTTACTCTCAGCAAATCAGAAAAAAACGTACCCATTTTTTTTTAGGTTGTGGAGCTCAGCAGCTGTGAGGAAACGCAGGCGTTGGCTCTGCGCGTGCTCCTCTCGCTGATTAAGTACAACCAGCAGAGGATGCAGGAGCTGGAGAATTGCCACGGGCTCTCCATGGTGCACCAGGTGCTCACCAACGCGAGGTGCACCGTCGGCTTTCACATCCTGAAGGTGCGTCCTCGCGGAGTTGACTCTCGCGGTGTCCTGCGCAGTGAGATACTTGATGAAATTTAGAATCTATTCTACCCAGCGGTTTCCCTCTGAAGTTAATGTTGTGATTGCTCAAGTTGAAGGCTTAATGCTTCTGTTGAATTTTGGGGGCGACCCGATCATTAATGCATCCTGTGTTGGTGCGAATTGTCCATAGACCCTTCTGGAAGGTTGCTGTGGCGAAGCTCTCCTCCATGCCGACGAGAACGGCGAGTTCACGTTAGATGTGGAGTCGAAGGCTATCATCCAGGACGTTAAACTGCTGGAGGAGCTGCTGCTCGACTGGAAGGTCTGGAGGAAGGCAGAGGCACGTGCTTACGATTTCCTTCCGGTGAAAACGCGCAGCGGGGCTGTGCCCACTTAGTGCCGAGCGCCCAGGGCACGCAGTGTTACCCCATCGGGAGCGTCTCGTGTGCCCGCCTGAGGCTGGGCACATTCCTCCCTCCCCATCCCTATAGCCAGCATCCCACCTTCCGTGTCTATGCGTTTGGCTACTGGAGAGACTTCATGTCAGGGGAATCATTCTGTATCGTTTCGTGCCTGGCTTGTCTCCCTTAACATCATGTCTTCAGGCCCCATGTTGGAGCCTCTGGCGAGATTCCTTCCCTTGTTAAGACTGAAAAGTGGTCCAGTGTGTGTGTGTACCACATTTTCTTTATCCATTTATCGGTCGCTGGACATGTGGGGTTAACTCCCCCATCTCGGTGACTGTGCACAATGCTGCAGTGAACATGGCCGTGCAGCTGCCTCTGCCACGTCCTGTGCTCAGTGTGTTTGAATCTGTAAGCCCAGAACTGGGGGTGCTGAATCAGTTGGTGCTTCTGTTTTTCATTTTTGAGGACTCCCCACACTCTTTTTCTGTAAGAGCCGCACCATTTTACCATCCCACCAGCCATGTGCCAGGCTTCCAGTTTCTCTGCTCGCCAACAATGTTATTTTCTGTGTGAGGGGGTTGCTGTTTTTTTCATAATGGCCCCTCTTTTGGGTGTGAGGTGACACTGCGTGCAAATAACATTAAGTGCTCTAGACCAGTGGTCGGCAAACTCCTTAGTCCACAGAGCCAGATATCAGCAGCACAATGACCGAAATGTCTTTGGAGAGCCACATATTTTTAAACTTAAACTTCTTCTAACGCCACTTCTTCCACATAGACTCGCCCAGGCCGTGGTGTTTTGTGGAAGAGCCACACCCAAGGGGCCAAAGAGCCGCATGTGGCTCGCGAGCCTTGCTTTGCCGACCACTGCTCTAGACCATCAGCCTTCCCACGGCCTTCAAGGATGGACAGTATTTTCAAAAAGTGGGGCTCTCCCGGGTTGTGGGCTAAAGAGAAGAACATCTTTTCAACGTCACTGTCGGTGTGTCCGCAGCCAGGCGTGTGGGAGGCGCTGCTGGCGGCCCTGGAATTGCTCATCCGGGCAGACCACCCACAGCAGATGTTCAATGTCAAGCAGCTGCTGAGGGCGCGAGTGGTTCATCACTTCCTGCTGACCTGTCAGGTTCTGCAGGTACGTCCCCCGCCGCTTCACTCCGGGCGGTTTTATTGCCATCACTGTGTTTAGTAGCCAATCCTGGGAGCTCAGTACTTGTCGGGGGGATGTTTCTCCCTCCCCACTCCTCTCCTTTCCCGATGCCCTGCTTCCAGCAAATACTCCGGGGTTTTCCAACCCCTGCCGCTTACACTGTCGTTTTCCCTAACGCAGTGACAAACAAGAGAAACAGCCGCTGAGTATCTGAGACGCTCCGTTAGGTTGGATATGAGGATAATTGTGTAGCCTCTTGACCATCAATAATAGTGAAAGTTGAACTTGTTCTGAGCTTTGCACAGTGGCAGCCTCGTAGCCAGTGAGGTTTGCCTGATGTGTGATGATTGCTGACTAAACCTTGGTTCACATTCTTTTTTTAAAAAATATATATTTTATTTTTTTCCAGAGAGGAAGAGAGAGAGAATTAGAAACATCGATGAGAGAGAAACATTGATCAGCTGCCTCCTGCACACCCCCTACTGGGGATGTGCCTGCAACCGAGGTATATGCCCTTGACCGGAATCGAACCCGGGACCCTTCAGTCTGCAGGTTGACTCTCTATCCACTGAGCCACACCGGTTTTGGCCTTAGTCCACATTCTTAAATAACACCACCACCTGCCCTTCCCCTCTTTCCGGTGCGCTCTCTCTGCTCATGTATTATTTGTTAGTTTTATCTCGATTATGATATTGTGGTTTATTACCTCCCATAAGACCCCTGAGGGAAGGGTTGATCACACTACCCACAAGGTGGGCACAGGCCCCTCACTGACCGAATATTGTTGAGCCGTGTCTCTCAGTCACTGCCTTCGTATCTCCATTTACAAACTTGTTGGCCAGTCTGCAGTGAGTTTATCTGACAGTGGAAAGTTTTTCTTCAGTCTTTCCATGTCAGAAAAGTAACACATAAATTTGGATATTTCAATATAGAGTCTCACGTCGTATTATTTCTAAAATGCTGGAGTTAGCAACTCTGCCCAGTAGTCAACGGAGGCGCCAAACGCAAACCCGGGCAGCCTGCGTGCCTGGTGGGGATGCTGGGCAGCTTTCCTCAATCGCAGGATAATGGGCTGCAGTGAAATCACTGCTGGTTTTCATGAGCTCTAATAGCAGAATTGCTTGAATTGGGAAATGGCAACTCAATGTAATGGTGACTATGGGAGACGCAGTTCTGTCTTAAAAGGAGTCTCTGGCTTAAATGAAAAATGGAAGTTGACAGTTCTCTTTAAATCTAAGGAGAGTTTGGTTTTTATTTTTCCAGGAACACAAAGAGGGGCAGCTTACCTCCATGCCCCGAGAGGTTTGTAGATCATTTGTGAAAATTATAGCAGAAGTCCTTGGATCTCCTCCAGACTTGGAATTATTGACAGTTATCTTCAATTTCCTTTTAGCAGTTCACCCTCCTACTAATACTTACATTTGTCACAACCCAACCAACTTCTGCTTTTCTTTGCACATAGGTAGGTATAACCATTGTTGGTAGATCTTGGTCTCCATTCTTGTTCTTTCTTCCCTCTTCATCCACATTTGTTTGATAGCCCATTGAGTGGCCTCTGTGTGGCAGAAACTGCCCTACTTACCCCTGAGGGCTGTGAAATGAACCAGGCATGGCCTCTGCCCTCAGAGAGCTTAAATGCCAAGAGAGAGGAGGCATAACTCGGACAACAACAACAGGGCAGAAAGCTGATTCAGGTTTAGATCTGTCACGTTCATGTTGCAGTTTTAAGAAACCCAGCCTTGAAAGGAAGATTAAACTGTAGCTATCAATTCTATAGTCATTTGAAGCCTTGAAGAGGATACATACATATAAAAATATAAGAGAATCCTTTCCTCCGTGCATGGAGAGTCTCCTTAGAGAGATCAGATTAACATAAAAAGTGAGTAAATTTACTGTCCAACTATAGAAATAACCAAATACACGAGGAAAGCAGTAATGGTCTCACAAAGCTCCAGTAAGAGATTGTCCCGGACTCACACGTCAAATATAAAATATATTGTGTTTCTCACTTGGAACATCTTTTGTATTTTTGTAAAGGGTTGCAGTAAGATTTGCTTTTGATGTTACATTTCTGTTTTGCCCTTACAAATGTCACTGTCTCAACGGGTGTGTTTATTCTGACTCCAGATGGCAAGATCTTCCAGGAGAAAGTGGACTCGATCGTGTCCCTGCGACACTCCAGCAGCGGGGGGCGGGCCGGCCCGGGCCCGGGGCTGATGCCCATAAGTCCGTCCGGCTTCACCGCGTCCCCGCCCGAAGGTAGAAGCCCTAAGAATGCAGGCACAGCCCCGCGCTTAGCTCCGAATAGAGACAGAGAGAAACGTCGATGTGAGAGACGCACATGGGTTGGTTGCCTCCTGCATGAGCCCGACCAGGTGTTTAGGTGGCGTTTCTCTCCTCTCTTCTTCCCAGGACACGGCTCCTCAGGCAGCATCCCCCCGCGGACGGGGGCCAGCCTGCGGCGCTGCAGAAGCCTGCCCGTGCTCCCCACGTCCTCCCTCGTGCCGCCCCGGGCACTGGCCGGAGGCTCGGACGGGGGCATCGACAGGTGCCCGGGTGCCTCGGGCAGCCCGGCGGTTCCCCAGCCTGAGCAGTGGGACGCCCCCAGGAGCTCGGAGGCGCTGCAGCAGGCCGAGGAGGAGGAGGAGGAGGCGTCCATCAGCAGCTGCGAGTCCGCAGAGGCCGTCTGCGAGGTGGACGCTGCCCTCCCGAGACCGGCCTCCGTGGGTGACGTCCCCAGAGGGGCGCTGGAGGGTCCGGGGATCGGAGTGGATCAGCAGGAGCCGGAGGCAGAGCCCAGAGCGGACGGGGACAGCCCCGGGGACGAGTCCTGCCCGCGCCGCCCTGACTACCTGCGGGGCCTGGCCTCCTTCCAGCGCAGCCAGAGCACCGTGGCCAGCCTGGGGCTGGCCTTCCCCTCGCAGAGCGGGGCCGCCGCCGTGCGCCGCTGGCCCAGCCTGGCGGACAGGAGCGCCGAGGACTGGGCCGGCCTGGCCCTCTCTCCGGGCTATGAGCCCAACTACCTCCGCGCTGCACACGCTCCCAGGTAGTCAGTCACCCATGTCCGCGAGCCCTCCCTCCATGTCTCACTGCTCCTTTAAGAATTCTACGCTTCTAGAAACATATGTCTTCATTATATCACTTCTTTTTTTAAAAAATATATAGTTTATTGATTTTTTACAGAGAAGAAGAGAGAGGGATAGAGAGTTAGAAACATCGTTAAGAGAGAATCGTCGACCAGCTGCCTCCTGCACACCTCCCACTGGGGATGTGCCCGCAACCAAGGCACATGCCCTTGACCGGAATCGAACCTGGGACCCTTCAGTCCGCAGGCCGACTCTCTATCCACTGAGCCACACCGGTTTCGGCTCATTTTGTCACATTTTAATATAATGGATATAGATGGCAAACAGAAAGACACCTTTCTCCCTGTTTTAATCCTCTGTAATAACGAATTCCATATTTAACCAAATGCTAAACCATAGAGAGCTCTCAGAGAAAACGGTCTGTAGTTTATCTAATTCTTTCTCTTATTAGAGAAAAACACTTCAGATCAGGGAAACAATGACTTATTGTTTCCTGAAGCGCCTTGGCACAACAGACACTGGCCACGTGCCTGACAGCACTGAAGTGCGGCTGGTGCAGAGGAGCTGACTTTTTAACCTGGTTTTATTTTATCTTATTTTTAAATTATCTTTATTGATTTCAGAGAAAAAGGAAGAGAGAGAGAGAGAAACATCAATGATGAGGGAAAATCATGGGTCAGCTGCCTCCTGCACGTCCCCAACTGGGGATCGAGCCCATAGCACTGGGCATGTACCCTTAACTAGAATCGAACCTGGAACCCTTTAGTCATGGGCCAGTGTTCTATCCACTGAGCCAAACCGCTAGGGCTTTACCTGATTTTAAATAGTGCAGAGAGCACCAGTGGCTTCGGTGTTGGACTTCACAGGTGTAGGACAGGAGACTGGATGCCTAAAAGTATTGGTGACAAACCTGATGGTAAATCTGTGAATCGCAGTTCAATCAGGAAGCATTTCAAATGTTGACATTAAGAATGTTTCACACGTTAAAACCGCTCAGTCACGTTCCACGTGGCGACAGTGTAGGCACTAAGCGATCACAGGGACGGCCGTGGGGTCCACCCGCTGCGTGTGCAGGGCCCCCTCCGGGTGTGCGCTGTGCCCTCGGCGATAGCGGCTGGCATCACTCACGGCGGTTTCTCAGGCAGGACGCCTCCCGGCGGCCAAGCGGCTCAGGACCGTCCGCATCAGGACTCTCGGGAGCCGCGGGGCCCGGGCCTCCGGGCCGAGGAGTGAGAGCGCGCCCGCTCTGTTGCAGGGTCCCGGAGGACACCCTGGTCCCCATCTGCTGCGGGCTGTACGAGCTCCTCAGCGGGGTGCTCCTCATCCTGCCCGACGCGATGCTGGAGGACGTGATGGACAAGCTCATCCAGGCCGAGGCGCTGCTGGTGCTCGTGAACCACCCCTCCCCGGCCATCCAGCGGGGCGTCATCCAGGTGAGCGAGCGCGTGTGGGAAGCAGAGCGGGTCACTGGGTGGGGTGGGGGGGTGCGGCACCTTCTCTGCGGGGGGCACAGAGGTCCGGGGAAGGGACGGGTTCTAATGACACGGGGAGGCGGGACAGGAACAGGTTAGCCTGGTGGCCAGGGCGATGGCTCCTGGGCTCTGAGCACGGATCCAAGGAAGAAGCGAGTTCGGGAGGAAAAGAATTAATTTGGTTTTACGCATGTCCTGTTTAAGATGCTGGGGGGTGGGGAGGAATGGAGGCCTGTGGGCCGATACTTTCGCTTCAAAATTGGGCACAGGCATTCTACGTGCACTTGGCGAAGGCAGCCAGTCCACCAGGTGTCACGTTCAGCTAAAAAGCTAGTTTCCTGCCATAAAAGCATGAAGGTCTAGAGGTGGAGTCGTCACTAGCATTCTGTAGCCTTCAGAGACAAAGCGTGGCCCCTTTTGTATGGAGATGGCATTGTCCTTAGCTTTCTATGTTCGAGACACGTGAAATTGAACGGTGACTTACAAGTGCAACAACTGTCTGATGTGTACACACTACATAAAGTCTTCATACATTCTTTAACGCGTCTTCCTCTCCCCCCAGCTGTTAGATGTGTATTTCAACAGAGCATCTAAGGAGCAGAAAGATAAGTTTCTGAAGAACCGGGGCTTTTCCTTACTCGCCAACCAGCTGTACCTCCACCGGGCAACTCCGGAGCTGCTGGACTGCTTCATAGAAATGTTCTTTGGTCGGCACATGGGCCCCGATGACGAGTAAGTGGGTTCTTCCCTCCACGCCATTGAGGCTCTTTTGTCCTCAATGGAAAACCCAAGGAACCGTCTGTAACAAAAGCACGGGGTCTTCCTTTGTATTTCATTCACTAGCTGGGGACCAGACCGGTGAATGGGTATAAAGGAAAGAAAGTGGGAGTGGAGATTAGGCATCTCTGTTCTCAGGGGGCGGTCCCTAACAGACAGCAGGGGATGCCAGGGTCCCTGGAGAGGCCCCTCCCACCCCTCGCCTTCAGGCTGTCTGGGGGCGGAGCCAGCCCCTGGCCTGGAACCCCTGGGGCACTGATGCTGAGCTCTGGCCTGGCGCAGTGCTGAAGGATTGGCAGGCAAGCCCAAAAGTGAAAGAATACTTTCTTCCAAACCGGAAGTTTAGCAGGAAAGTTAAACTGTGATTTCTGTCTGATAGAGAGAAATGAGTGTCTCATTATTGTTTATTATTATTATTATTGTTACTAAAGGCCCAATGCATCGGCTGGCCCTCGCAGCCCCAGCTTCGTCTGGAAGGTCATCTGGCTGGCTGCTCGGTCTAATTAGCACATTAGCTGTTTATTATAGGATTATTCAGTAGACCGGTTCAGGCCTGGTGGACTTGCCTTATCGCCGTCAGGAGAGCAGAGCTTTTCATCTGTGCACAGCTTTGGGCTCTTCCAGAGCGGTTCTGCATCATCTCATTTGATTCCCACAACAGCCTTGAGAAGAACGGCAGAGATCACCACCCGTATTTGACAGATCAGGAGAAAAGGCACAAAATGTTTGAATAGTCTCCCTCCGTGACTGAGGCAAATCACAGGGGACAAGAGGTCCAGACTTTTTGCTAGACCTCGGTTTACTAGCTCATGTCTGTCAAATGCTGTGGAACTTTATTCTTATTTTCCTCTGCACCTGTTATAGAGATAACGAAGGGGCCGATGGATGAATTGAAGTGAGTCCAATAAAACTATGAAATCATTTCTGTGTTTCATTTGTTCAGGACAGACTTCTAACAACACCTTTTATCTTATTTTTGGAGGGGGTCTATAACCGAAAACAAGATGAACCACCCGTGTTCCACAAATTTATTTTATAGCCTCAAAATCAGGTTAACAAAACTGTCCTTATCGCAATCACTTTCCTTCTTTCGAAGTTAATTGTGCTCTTACCTGTGCATTATTTATTATAGGTTTGATCAGGAAGATGTGAAAAACCTGGGAGTGTTCCAGAAGTGGGCTGTCATTCCTGTCCTGGGGCTAATAGAGACCTCTCTGTATGACAACACGCTCCTGCATAACACTCTGCTGCTCCTTCTCCAAATACTGAATTCCTGTGCGAAGGTCGCGGACGTGTTGTTGGATAATGGTCTCCTCTACGTGCTGTGTAACACCGTGGCAGCCCTGAACGGACTGGAAAAGAAGTAAGTTTTAAAATCATCATTTGAAGCCAAACCTGATAAATATTTCAGAAATGGAGAACTTTAGTAATAGGTTACATTAGAGCATCCGGTTTCCCGTAATACTTTCAGAGAACTTTTTTTCTTACAAAACATTAAGTAAGATTAAGTTTGGAGGGGACATATAATAGTTTCCATCGTTTTCAGCAAAGTTTTGTAATAAGAAGATATTAATATGACTTTTTAGGGGTTTAGAACCTGAAGGCAAGTTGAAAAAGTAGGTTTACAGTTGTTCGTATGGAAATAATACGATAATTAAGAAATACTAATACGATAATTAACTGTCATGCACTCACAACTGCAAACCTACTTTTGCCCCACCCTGTATATTTACCAAGCTTCCACCATGGTCTTGTAAACATTACTGTGCCATCAGAAACAGGAGCTTGAGGATAGTCACATGGCAGCCACACAGGTAATAATGTGTGTGATTTTCAGAGAGTTAATCAACGGATCCAAGGTCATCTCTGAGAAGCCTTCTCAGAACGTCGCTGTTCATCCCTGTGAACTCTCCACCTTGCTGTGGGCTGAGAGTCTGCCGGTCTGTTCCCAGAGGAGCTCCTGTTAACTTGCTTTATTTTTGTTTTGCTTGTTTTTTGTTTTAATATAATTTTATTGATCTCAGAGAGGAAGGAAGAGGGATAGAGATGGACACATCAATGATGAGAGAGAATCATTGATCGGCTGCCTTCTGCATGCCCCCCGCTAGAGATTGAGCCCACAACCTGGGCATGTGCCCTTGATCGGAATCGAACCCAGGACCCTTCAGTCCCCAGATCAATGCTCTGTCCACTGAGGCAAACCAGTCAGGGCTTAGCCTGCGTTTTCACACTTACCACGTTTATCTCTTTAATTGACTGGTTCTTTGCAAGACAGTCAGCGTTTTGACAGAAGTCAGCGTGTGTCCTCACGGGTCAGTTTTCAGCCTGCGAGTCGCGTCGCCTGCCACAGGGTGAGCGTGGGTCAGGGGTGAGTGAACGCACGCTGGCGGAACAGAACTAACCGCTCTCTCTGTCTTAAACCCTCTCTCTGGCTCCCTAGCATTCCTCTGAACGAATACAAGTTGCTTGCTTGCGATGTACAGCAACTTCTCGTCGCCGTGACAATCCACGCTTGCAGCTCCGCGGGCCCCCAGTATTTCAAAGTCATCGAAGACCTCATTGTGCTGCTCGGGTATCTTCAAAACAGCAAGAACAAGAGGACGCAGAGTAAGGTTCCTCTTTTCGGGGTTCGGGGGGCCGTTGTATAGGAGCCAAAAAGCTTATTTGAACCGAATCGCTTTCTTCTTGGAAACTGTTTTACGGAAAGTTTAATTTTGTGATGATATGGATCAGCTCTAAAAAGAAGTCTTTTTAAGTGGTAAAAATAAAGAGTGATGCCTCTATGTAACTAGTGGCTGGCAGCATATTAAAAGAAGCCACTGATTTTTCTTACCAAGTAGAACTCAAAAGGCTTATATTGAATAATAATGCCCTTTCAGTTTGCTTTAAAGGCAAATCTTAAAGAGAGTATGAAACAAAAATGTGAGAATTTCTGGTTAAACGTTTACCTTATCTATTAAAAAGTTTGGTCTTTAAAAACAATTACATAAAATAAAATAAAATAATTGTGTGGGATAGTATTTTATAGCGACCATTTGGAAATTTGCTTTAAAATTGCTTTGAAAGACAATTTTAAAATGTTTACTACCATCAAGAACCCATGTTGATTTAAAATTTTTGAAAATATGTTTTTATTGATTTCAGAGAGGAAGGGAGAGAGAGAGAAAATCATCCATGTTAGGAAAGAATCACTCATTGGCTGCCTCCTGCATGCCCCCCTACTGGGGATCGAGCCCACAACCCGGACACGTGCCCTTGACCAGAATCGAACCTGGGACCCTTCAGTCTGCAGGCCGATGCTCTACCCACTGAGCCAAGCCAGTTAGGGCTGACCGAAATGCTTAATTCTGATAAAGCACTATTGACAGTTTCAATGCCGTGTAAATACAGAAACCAGAGTTGACAGCCACGTAGCTAGCAGACACTGTGCTGCCTGTGTTTCCAGGCATGGCCGTCGCGCTGCAGTTCCGCGTCCTGCAGGCCGCCCTGGAGTTCATAAGGACCACCGCCAACCACGACGCCAACAGCCTCCCCGAGTCCTCCCCAGCTCCTTCTCCCCATCACACAGCCTTCCCGAAGCGCAAGAGCATTGCTGGTGAGTGTTAAATTGTAGGCTGCTGGGCTTTCCCGTGTTCCGACGCCATTCACGTGTTTAAATGCTGTCAGTTTAGGAACTTAGGCTGTCACTATGAGGAAGTGTTCCTCCAGAAGAAGCTGCTCGCTGCTTTCTGCGCTGAGCTGTTCCCATGCAGTTACTCTGAGCGCCTGCCACGTGCTAAGCACTGCGTTCAGTAGGAGGTGCACTGACTTAAAGGCAGACACGGCATCTGCCCTGGCAGAGATGACGAGAGAGTAGAGAAGTGTAGTGAGACTGTAACAGGGCCGCCGCTTACATCAGGAGGCAGGGAAGTGTCTGCGGGGGTGAGATTTAAGGTCTTAAAGGACACAAAGGCGTCAGGAATGGAGAGATCAGAAGGCAGGTGTCCCAGGCAGAGGCGGGGGAAGGGAGGACAAGGGGGAGCTGAGGCCGGAGAAGAGAAGGAAGCTGCTGTCCCACTCCCAGGTCAGCCTGTGCCAGTCTGACTGCGGGCACCACTGCCAGGTCATCCCGTGTCAGTCTGACTGCCGGGCATGTGCTTCCACTCATCCCACCACCAGCAAACAAGGCCCTGGTTTCAGTGTGGTGCAGACATCTTTCCATGGACATACACATAGAAAGAACACACAAATGTTCCTTGTTTAACAAGTGCATACTCTGTGATATTGATTTGCCGTGACAGTCTTTCCTAACTTTTACCAATCAACGAAGGTGTTACTGCTTTTTTACTTTTCTGGTTTTGCTATTATAAAAAAAAAAAAATTGTTTTTATTTGCTTCATTTTTTTGTCTCCAAGGTGACTCAACCCACCAAAATGTAATAACTAAAAATGCCGATTATCTGAAAGAGTAGACAGTCTAAAATGCTATTAACATATTTAAATATCTTACAGGATGAGTCATTAACACTTGCCGTGTTTTAGCATGTGTAAGTCATGTTTAGAGAGGCCGTGTATGGAAACTGATCTGTGTCTTCATAATCTAAAACCAAGGTTCAATTCCGGGGAAGGGCGCCGCTCTTCCTCCCCTCCCGAGACGCCATTTTCGTTCCTATGGTCACCTCCCGATGCTCTCCTCCTCCCGCGCGTTCAGGCGAGACTCCTTCCCCCCGGGCTCCTCCGGATCCGCTCCCGGGGCGGCCCCACTCGGAGCAGGTGCAGTGGCGCAGCTGGATGCCAGCTCTCCCGTCCCCTGGGGAAGCATTGCCCAGGAAATGCTCTTGGGATTGAATCCAAGCGATGCATGTGCTGCAGATGGCTCATGGCAAATCACCGGGGCGGTGCTCACCTTTCTGATCTCCTCACCTTCCTCTGACTGATTTCTGCTGTGTCACTGTGTACACTTTCAGAACTGTGTTACCAAGTTCAGCAGTGGCAATCACCCGGAAATAGCAATGTTCGTACTAAAGCACAATGTTGATTATTTTAAAATACGAGCAAGTGCAACAGTACTTGAAAATACTTTGTCAGAACATTCTGAGCTACTTGCATGTGCCCTCCTAATTCCTGGAGTTTTTCAGGAAACTCAAATCTTGCCGAACAGTAGCCATCCTCCTAAGCGAGGTCACCTGGTCCCGCGTCCTTATTTAGGATTCTGCAATCGGAAGTACTGTCGCACTTCTTCAGAGAGGGGAAGCATCACTTTCTTGGAATCACTCTTTCCTCTGCAAATCAACTTCGCGTTAATAAGATCTGTTCACGTTCTGATGATCGAAAAGGGGCAGCAAAACTAGTTTCCTGGCTCTTGCTAACTCTGGCACCTGCTGTTTTAATGGATGCATTTGCAGGTCCTCGGAAATGTCCCCTTGCTCACACGGACCCCTTCCTGATGCGCATGCGCTCGGTGGCGAGCGACGAGCTTCACGTGATGATACAGCGGAGGATGAGCCAGGAGAGCCCCTGGCAGGCGAGCGAGGCCGAGCTGGTGCAGAGGCTGCAGAGACTCACCGTGCTGGCTGTTAACAGAATTATTTACCAAGGTGAACGTTATTCTGTTCCACGTGTAATATAATACCGAGAGCAGCCACTGAAAAGCTGTGCGAGGAAATGCACTCAGAAGCGCTATAGATAAGTCAAAATGAGATTCTTTAAAAAATTGTCAAATAATCTCAAGAAGACAGGAAACAAATGCACAGTAATTGTTAATCAATATTAGGAAAACCATACATTCAAGATTTTTTTAAAAAAATAGATATATTTTTACTGGTTTCAGAGAGGACGGGAGAGGGAGAGAGAGAGATAGAGAGAGAAACATCAATGATGAGAGAGAATCATTGATTGGCTGCCTCCTGCACGCCCCACACTAGGGAACAAGCCCACAACCTGGGCATGAGCCTTGACCAGGAATCGAACCCCAGACCCTTCAGTCCACAGGCCAGCACTATCCACTGAGGCAAACCAGCTAGGGCTGCCAAGATTTTTTTTTTTTAAATTTTTTAATTTATATTTGGGGCGCCTGGCCCTCAGGCTAAACTAAAACTGAACCACTTTCCTTCCTGGCCCCACACTGAACGAGAGAAACCGCTCTGCACGTCCACATATCGTAAGCATCACATGATCTTCACATGTGATTCATACAAGGACCTCGTGGCTTTAATGACGTCATAGTGTAGTTCCTCCTCTACATTAGTAAAATAAACCTGTAATTTAGAATTGCATGGTTTATATGCGTTTAAACTTCAACACTATTTTACGTGAGATCACTTTCTCTGTGTATTCAAATAATTCACTTACACGTCTGTATTATGACAACTGAATCAGCATCATTACATTTGTAATGGCTAGGTACCAGTGATTTAACGGCTTTTTTATTTACTTATTTATTTATTTTTTAAATTCAGAGTTTAACCCAGACGTTGTTGCCATTTTGAGTACTCCAGAAAATGCCACTCAGAGCAAGACCTCAGCTTCCCAGACTGAAATTTCTGAAGAAAATAGTCACTGTGAACAGATTTCCGTTTTCAATCCATTTCAGAAGGAAATACTGACATATCTCATAGAGGGATTCAAAGTATCTATTGTAAGTAAATGAATGAAATGGGGAATGTTCATGCCCACAAACGGAGTAGAGGGTTTTTTGTTTTCATTGTTGACACTATTACACATTCCCCCTCCCCCCCTTTCCCACATCCACGTACCCCCCGCTTCCCTCTGGCCGTCACCTCACCGTTGTCTGTGCCTATGGGCTCTGCACCGGTACATGTTCTTTGGCTAATCCCTTCATCTTGTCATCCAGTCCCCTCTCAGCCCTCCCTTCTGACAGCTGTCAGGCTGCTCCATGCGTGCTTGCCTTGGATCTGTTTTGTTCATTTGTTTATTTTGTTCATTAGATCTCACATACAAGTGAGGCCGTGTGGTATTTGTCTTTCTCTGACTGGCTTATTTCACTTAGCGTAATAACCTCCAAGCCCATCCATGCTGTTGCAAAAGGTCAGAGTCCCTTCTTTTTTTTTTACAGCTGGGTTCCCATGTTTTTGTTTATCCGTCCATCCATCAGTGGGCATTTGGATTGCTTCCCCCTTCTGGCGATTTGAACAGAGGTGGACGTCCACCTCTTTTAAACACTGTTGTATGGACGCGTGTGTCTTTCTGATTTAGACTGTCTGATTTAGAAACCTAGAATAAGACGGGTCACATGATCTTCGTTAGGATCGTGTGGAGGTTAGTATGTTATGCCTTCAAAAGTCTGATCCTAATTCATTTCTGTTCGGTTTAAGGGCTCCAGTAAACCCAGTGGTTCCAAGCAGCAGTGGGCGAAGATTGTGTGGTCTTGTAAGGACACCTTCCGCACGCAGCTGGGGAGGCTGCTCGCCCACATCCTGTCCCCAGCCCACCCTGCCCAGGAGAGAAAGCAGATTTTTGAAATAGTTCATGAGCCAAATCATCAGGAAATACTACGAGACTGTCTTAGCCCATCTTTGCAAGTAAGAATCAGTATTTCATACATTAAAAACTGTGCGTGAAACATCAGATTGCACAAAACAAGAATTGAAATTAAACTGTATTTTCATGCAAAATATTATAAGTACTGGAGGCCCGGTGCACGAAATTTGTGCACAGGTAGGGTCCCTAGCCCTCGCTGGTGATCAGGCCAATCGGGGGGCCTTCTGGCTGCTGGCCAGGGCCTTCCTTCATTCCACACTATCCTCTGGTGATCAGTGCAATGGATCGAACTCTTGGTCTCCCAGTCAAACTCCCGAGGATACACTTTGCATATTAGCCTTTTATATATAGAGAGATAGTTTTCCTACCAAGTGCCACCTGAGGTCTTTCTTCAGATGCTCTCCACCTGTCTTGCCTGGATCTGTTTGTTCCCCATTCTTTTCAGTGCTTAAGTGAAGGTCTGTATACAAGTTCCTACAAGTCATTAGAATCACTAAATGATTGATCAGAGGATGTTAAAATGAGTTATTAGAAACAACTTCAGCCGGGACCGGTTTGGCTCAGTGGATAGAGCATCGGCCTGTGGACTGAAAGGTCCTGGGTTCGATTCCAGTTGAGGACATGTACCTTGGTTGCGGGCACATCCCCAGTAGGGGGTGTGCAAGAGGCAGCTGATGGATGATTCTCTCTCATCGATGTTTCTAACTCTCTATCCCTCTCTCTTCCTCTCTGTGAAAAATCAATAAAATATATTTTTAAAAAAAAGAAACAACTTCAATGGCTATTCAAGGCGAATAAAAACATTTCTGATAGTTTCTCAAGATGATTTGAGAATACCAAACGGAAATATTTTCAGTTAATTAAGGACCTTGCCTCTAAGACTCAAATGTGAAAATACTCCCGTCATTTGCATTCCTCTTTATTTGCCAGCTCTCCAGGCCTTTTACTCAGAGAGCATCTGCGCTGCTTCCTCTCTGGGCCCGGTGGCAGCTGTCTCCCGATTCACTTAAAACGTCGCCTCGGCTGGGCGCTGCTATTCCGGTCCCGCACATGTTCCTCCCATGCTTCTAGGAAGTGGCAGGATGCGATGAGCGTGTTAATGTACATGCCACCCAGAATGCAAGAGTTTCCAAACCCGTTTGTTGACATTTAATACCATTCACAGTTTAAAATGTGAGCGGCATTTGTACTCATGCAAATCCTTACAGTAAAATTCTGCATCTTTAACTTGTTGGCACATTTAATGTCCCAGTAGCACACAGCGAACAGGAAACAACACGGTATAACTCCCAAAGCACGGAAGGGCCACCCAAAAATTCATGCGTCAGAGCGTGGTGTGGGCTCACGCTGTGAAAGGCAATCGCCATCGCCCCAAGTAGCAGCTCTCATGTCAGTCACAGGGTCTGCTCATCAAAGATTGGCCTAGCCCGGCCAGCATGGCTCAGTGGTTGAGCATTAACCTATGAACCAGGAGGCACAAGCCCAGGTTGTGGGCTTGATCCCCAGTAGGGGACGTGCCGGAGGCAGCCGATCCATGATTCTCTCTCATCTTATGTCATCATATATGCAATACAGAATCACATTTTTCCAGTTGTCCCCAAAATGTCTTTTTTTTTTTTTTAAGCTCATTTATTCCAGCCACATCGAACCAAATAAACCTAGCAGTATAAATTAATTGAACTACTGTTAAATAATTTAACTGTAAGAAGCAGAAGTTCTTCATGCCTGAAAAAAAAACGTACTGCTTCGTTTCCCAGCATGGAGCCAAGTTAGCGCTGTATCTGTCGGAGCTGATCCACAATCACCCGGATGAGCTGACGTGGGAGGAGCTGGACGCGGCCGAGCTGCTGATGAGCGCGTTGCAGACGTGTGGCCTCAGGGTCCCCCCGCCCGGTGCAGCTGCGAAGCCAGAGCTGCTCAGGACCATCAGAGAGGTGAGCCGGCGAAGCAGCACATGTCCTCAGGAGACCCCGCTGGCCGAAACGAAAGGGTGTGGAAGGCTTGGTTTTCATTATCGATGTCCGTGGGGATGAATCTGAAACTCTTGCTTTCTGTGGGTGGCTTTTTTTTTTTTTTTTTTTTTACCATGAGAGAGCCAGTAGACTCATTGAAGGACTGTTTTTTTTTTTTTTTTTTTTTTAAATATATATTTTATTGATTTTTTTACAAAGAGGAAGAGAGAGGGATAGAGAGTTAGAAACATCGATGAGAGAGAATCTTCGACCAGCTGCCTCTTGCACACCCACCACTGGGGATGTGCCCGCCACCAAGGCACATGCCCTTGACCGGAATCGAACCTGGGGCCCTTCAGTCCGCAGGCCGACGCTCTAGCCACTGAGCCAAACCCGTTTCAGCTAACGACTGTTGTATCCTCTGGTCATCCTCCTCTGTTACCTGCAGCGTTCAGGGAAGGGAAGACCTTCACCTTGACAAGCGAGTGGAGGAACCGGCCTTAGTTGCGGGTTCTTTAATGAAAACACAAAATAAGGAAGGGAGCCCCTGTGCAAACCCGCCAGGTGGGGCAGCCCAGGCTGACTCTTCCCCCTCCCTCCTCTGCCCACACTGCAGGGAATGAGCGCGTTATCCAAGGGCTGATGTCTTTCCTGTTCTGTCTCCTGAGGACAGTGCTTTTCCCGCGTTAGCCTGGCCTTCCAGTTACTTTATTGGGTTCTGTGCCAATGTCAGATGATAAAGGATACATTTCATATTAATACTTTTTAGGAACAAAAGAAATATGAAACAGAAGAAAGTGTGAGCAAAGCCACCTGGCAGAAAACCGTTAAAAATAACCAACAAAGGTAGGATTGTAAGTGTTGTCAAGTCACGTCTTTTAGGAATCCATTAGATTTCACAGAGGCTTCTAACTGTGTGTTTTTTATTTAATTTTATTTTTTTCCATTTATCCCCTCTATGCCCTCTTCCCCCTCAACCCCTCTCTCCCACCATCCCTGCACTGTTGTCCATGTCCATGAGTTCTCTCTTTTTTTTCTATTTTACTCAGCCCATCCCCTGCCCTACACCCTCCCCGTCTCCCACCAGAGCTGTCTGCCTGCTCTCTATCTCTGAGTCTGGCTCTGTTTTGCTTGGCAGTTCAGTAAATTCCACACATGAGTGCAATCATAGGTGGCTATTACAGTATCTAACAGTGGTCTTTCTCTGACTGGCTCATTTCACATAGCAGGATACTCTCCAGGTCCATTTTATGCTGTCGCAAAGGGGAAATTTTCCCTTCTTGTTCTGGCAGAGTAATATTCCATGTGTAAATGTACCACAGCCCTCTCCCTACACATCTCACGTTCCACATGCGCTTAACTTACGGGCAGTTTTGTCTGTTCAGTCTCTTCCAGCGTCTCGATTTAAAATCCAAGGAGATATCCAAAATCGCCGCAGACATCACGCAGGCGGTGTCCTTGTCCCAGGGGATCGAGAGGAAGAAGGTGATCCAGCACATCCGGGGGATGTACAAGGTCGACCTGAGCGCCAGCCGGCACTGGCAGGAGCTGAGCCAGCAGCTGACGCACGACAGGTGCGTGGGGGGGGGGGGCGGGGAGCCGGGAGACTTCTCTTGCACGTCAGCCTTTCGTCCGATGGATCTGTATTCCGGACGGAGCTGAATTATAGAAATAGTTTTGGGGTTTTTTTTTATTCTCTTTTTAACAGTTGGGTTTTTAACTGAATAGTTTTTTACTTATTAATAACTTGTAGTTACTTACATTTGGTATTCTCAAATCCATTTGGTATTCTCAAATCCATTTGGTATTCTCAAATCCATTTGGTATTCTCAAAAAGTTTTAATAACTTTTGAAAGCGACACGCACTTCAGGTTGCCGCTTGAGACCTTCTTTTCTCTTGACTAACAGAGCAGTCTGGTATGACCCCACCTACTACCCCACTTCCTGGCAGTTGGACCCCACGGAAGGACCGAACCGAGAGAGGAGGCGCTTGCAGAGATGCTACCTCACCATTCCCAACAAGTACCTCCTGAGGGACCGGCAGAGGCCGGAAGGTAACGGTGCCCCCGGCGCGGCTGCGCGTGGCCAGGGAACTGTGGTCTCCGGGGAGAGGTGACGTGCGCTCTCTGCCTCGCAGGCGTGGTCAGATCGCCCCTCTCCTACCTCTTCGAAGACAAGACTCACTCTTCTTTCTCCTCCACCGTGAAGGACAAAGCTGCAAGTGAGTCTATCAGGTAACGGAACCCGCTGGTGCTTCTGGGGAGGAGTTAAAGGTCCTACAGCCTGCTGGAGGACTTCCCGCTCCGTTACAGACAGCATGTGGCTTTAAGAGAGGGCTCAGGCGAGGACCAGGTTGGATGCCAGAGTCCGAAAGGGAAAGGCAGTTGGATGGGAGGGGCCCTGGGACTTGTGTCCCGATGCTCTGGTCTTATTTGCACACGGACGCTTCCTGTCCTGACAGCCTGTGAAATAGCGCCATCCACGGGCGACCAGGGCGGTGACGACAGGTTCAGGTTCCGGGCCTGCCAACGTGCCCTCTAGCTTTCTGATCGTGGCCAGTTCCTCACCTCTCCAGGTCCGTTTCCTTACCTGCTGTTCCATGAGGAAGGCGGTGACGCCAGCGTAGCTTAGCATTGCCCAGTAGTGATGGGTCAGTTATTGGCGTGCCCGTTTTATAGATGGAAAACTGAGACTCAAAGAATGTAAGTGGCTTGCCTGAAGAATAGAGGACGTTTTGTGACTCTAAATCCTGTTTTCCCTAGACTTTTCTTACGTGATTGAAGTATCTTCGATCAATGACTGTTTGCTTATTTACTGGGCAATATAAACTATTCAAGTCTCTCTTCATAACTGAATCCTGTATTCCGCCTGCAGGGTACAGGGGTTGTTAGCCTTTTCTAAACGTTTCCGTCATTTCCTTCCTCTACTAGAATGTTAAAGAATGAGGTACTATTTTTACGAGGGTTTTGACAGGACTTCTTGTGCTTGGAACTTGTCTGCTTTGCTGAAATCTTTCACAAGATAAAATCAAGCTTACACTTTCTAAAACCGCTCAAAACATTCACTCATCGTGATTTTAAATGTGTTTTGACAGAGTGAACCGACGGTGTATCAGCGTCGCCCCGTCTAGGGAGACAGCTGGCGAGTTGTTATTGGGTAAGTCAGGTTTGGGAGAGTTTTACTCCGACCCACTGCCTGTTTTCATTCGTGATCTGTGGTGCATTGTTCTGGCCACTGCCATTAAAGGCATTAAATTCGCCCTAACCTATTTGGCTCCGTGGATAGAGCGTCGGCCTGCGGACTGAAGGGTCGCAGGTTCGATTCCGGTCAAGGGCATGTACCTTGGTTGCGGGCACACCCCCAGTAGGGAGTGTGCGGGAGGCAGCTGATGGTGTCTCTCTCTCATCGATGTTTCTAGCTCTCTATCCCTCTCTCTTCCTCTCTGTAAAAAATCAATAAAATATATATATTTTTAAAAAGAGACATTATATTCTCTCTAACATCACGTGGGTTATCCTGTCTTGACATTATGTGTAATGCCTGGGCTCATAATTATGAAGATTTCTAAAGCTGACTTTCTTCATGAGTGTACATTTTCATATTTAACCATTTCTTTTATTTTATATATCTGATCAAATTCCCACAGTAACCCTGTGTATAGAGTTCTTTTTATAAGATAACAAAGACACAGGGAGGCTGAGCAACTTGCTGAGATCTTGTGGATGCTGCTCACGACTAGGGATTGGTGTCAAGAACCATTTCTGGGCGATAGAGTCAGGCCACTGGCTCCAAAGATCCTGCTTTTTACCATGCGAGGTAACGGCGCAATACGTCTTTAAACTCACACGCGGTTATGTGTTGCAGGTAAATGTGGCATGTATTTTGTGGAAGATAATGCTTCTGATACAGTTGAAAGTTCGGTGAGTAGACGCTTAAGTTTGCACTAATTGAGTTCACACACATTTCAGATATGTATAAATTCAGTATCACCAAAAAAGCAGGCAGAACTCTTAGAGCTCATTTATTGTGACGATATGTGTAGATTTATCTCAAATGAATGCATTTTATAAAAGACAGTTCTAAAAAGCAGTTTAAAACTTGATAGTTGAATTCTGCTGGCGCATGCTTAATGTTCTTTAACCTAAAACTGCTCTGAAAAATCAAGTCTATTAAAAAATCAAGTCTAGCCGGGACCGGTTTGGCTCAATGGATAGAGAGTCGGCTTGGGGACTGGAAGGCCCCGGGTTCGATTCCGGTCAAGGGCATGTACCTTGGTTGTGGGCATATCCCCAGTAGGGGGTGTGCAAGAGGCAGCTGATCGATGACTCTCTCTCATTGATGTTTCTAACTCTCTATCTCTCTTCCTCTCTGTACAAAATCAATAAAAATAAATTTTTTAAAAAATCAATTCTATTAGCTAAAAACAAGCCTAATTTTCATTCAGCGTTTTGAAGCGTGTGGTAGAGGATTTTCAGAGAATCTCATCTACCGTATTGCAGTTTGATATTTTTTAAGAATCGGAAGTTAAAATGATGATTGATATTTCATGCACAGCGGGTACTTTCCTCTCTGTCCTTTGCGCAGAGCCCTCAGGGAGAGCTGGAACCGGCGTCCTTCTCCTGGACGTACGAGGAAATCAAAGAAGTCCACAGGCGCTGGTGGCAGCTGCGGGACAACGCCCTGGAGATCTTCCTGACCAACGGCCGGACCCTGCTGCTGGCCCTGGACAGCACCAAGGTGGGTGGGCTGGACAGCACCACGGTGGGTGACTGCCCCGAGGCAAGTTCATGGCATCGGGTACCACTCAGCAGAGCGCTCGGGTTTAACTGATCTAAACCTTCACTCACTGTTTCTGAAATCAAATAAAAATCGCCTTATTTCTCAGTCCTAATTAAAGTAAACCCTAGGTTTTTGTACTCTAACACTATTAAATCCTCATTTCCAAAGGGACGGTATCTGTGATGAATGAATGAATGAATGAATGAATGGCCAGCCTGCAGTAGTAGGTTTCACCTCTGACCAGCCCTCCGTGGACCCCCGCAGCCTGCAGCCGCTGTGGCTGCTCTCGTGGACCAAAGGCCTCTGGGAGAGAGCCGGTGGGCTTGCCCGTCCAGGTCCTTCCGGTCCTCCCGGGTCCTCTTCCTCCTCACCCGCCACTCGCTCTGCTCAGCGCTGCTGGCCTTGTGCTCCCGCTCCATGTCCTCAGCAGCCGGGGCCGTCAGCAGCACGAGACCCGGCTGATGGGTCTCTTCCTCCTAAGAAGCAGCTTCCCCACCGGCCTGTCTGCTCTCCCCTGCGCGCAGGTTCGCGACGACGTGTACCACAGCATTCTGGCCAACGACCTCCCCAACCTGCTGGAGTACGGCAACATCAGCGCGCTGACCAACCTGTGGTACACGGGCCAGATCACCAACTTCGAGTACCTGACCCACCTGAACAAGCACGCCGGCCGGTCCTTCAACGACCTCATGCAGTACCCCGTGTTCCCCTTCGTCCTGGCCGACTACGGCAGCGAGACCCTCGACCTCGGGGACCCTGCCGTCTACAGGTAACCGGAGCGCCCCCTCTCTGCTCCCTCCATTAAAGCTTTAATCCGTTAAAGCTTCTGTCGTAACAGTGTTCCGTGGATCGCTTACGCACCCGAGGGTGCAGCCCTCTCGGCGGCTCGATCCTGGCAGCCTCAGGGTGCCGTCCCGTCCCACCCTCTCTCCTTCTAGAAACCTCTCCAAGCCCATCGCCGTGCAGTACAAGGAAAAGGAGGACCGCTACGTGGACACGTACAAGGTGGGTTCCGCGTTCCCGCGTTTCTGATGAACGAAAACCGGAGCTTTGTGTTTTTTGAAGGGTCGTGTTTAGGAATTTTAAACGCATAGTATTGACTCTTCTGGCTTTCGCGTGTTTGTACTTTGACAGACAGCTGGAAATCATTATATGATTTTATTTTTTTTTTTTTTTTATTTTTTAAAAATATATTTTATTGATTTTTTTTTTACAGAGTGGAAGGGAGAGGGATAGAGAGTTAGAAACATCGATGAGAGAGAATCATCCATCAGCTGCCTCTTGCACACCCTCCACTGGGGATGTGCCCGCAACCAAGGTCCATGCCCTTGAGGGAATCGAACCCAGGACCTTTCAGTCCGCAGACCGACGCTCTATCCACTGAGCCACACCGGTTTCAGCTCATTATGTGATTTTAAATATTAGTCTGTCTCAGTGCTCTGAACACATTTTCCCCAGGAAAAAGAAGTCCACTTATTAGAGTGGCATAGATTGGAAGCTAGTAATCCATTGTTATCCTGAAATATATAAATAACTGTATTCCTCATAAAAATCACAAACATTTCCAGGGACACTATCCCCTGGGCTTATTTCTAGAACAATATCATTGTATTTAGGGTGCCCCATAATCTCTCATTGTTCATAGTCAGCCGATTATGCATTGTTTTATTAACAGAAATGAGCAGGTTTTATTTAATTTTATCTTTTTTTGTTAACCCTCGTCCGAGAATATTTTCTCCATTGATTTTTAGAGAGAGTGGGAGGGAGGGAGGAAGGAAGGGAGGAAGGGGGAGAGGGTGCAGCCTGGGAGGTGCCTCCAGGTGGTCAGGCAGCAGCCGGGCACCCCGGGGGACGCCCCAGGCACTCAGGTGGCTGAGGTCGGAACATGGGGGGAGGGCGGGCGGCGTGGAGAGCACGCCCGGGGCGGGCAGTGGGGGGCTGTGACACCACGCGGGGGGCTCGGTGGCCATCGTGTCCGGTCCCCTGTGTCCTCAGTACCTGGAGGAGGAGTTCCGCAAAGGGGCCCGCGAGGACGACCCGCTGCCACCCGTGCAGCCCTACCACTACGGCTCCCACTACTCCAACAGCGGCACCGTGCTGCACTTCCTGGTCCGCATGCCGCCCTTCACCCGCATGTTCCTGGCCTACCAAGGTGAGCCTGGCCGCCAGAGGGCACGGGGCCGCCTCCTGGGCTTCTCCAGGCCAGTCAGACCACAGGAGAGGCGTTCTGAGGGAGAAGCTGGCACATCCCGGTAAAAGTGCCTTGCTTGATGCCGGGACTAGTCCCTGACCGTTTCCACATGAAACGTGCTCACTTTCAGCAAGTTCAGAGGCGGTTTAGAGGGACCGTAGGGCCCCTGAGGAGCGTCCAGGGCTGCCCTCAGCCTGGGGTGCAGCTCAGCGCTGGAGTGAGAAGTCTGCGCCAGGAAAACTTAGCGAGGAGGGAGTTAGAGCATCTAAAAAGTAGGAAGAAAAAGGAGTCCTAACAGTTAGAGGTAAAGGAGTAATTTTGCTTCCTAATGGGGAAAAGGGCATTTCATCCACTTGAACTTTTAATTTCACTTCCTTATTATTCACTCGTTCCATAAAACAAACGGTTACTGAGTACCGGGTACGTGCTAGGTATTGGTCATACCCCAGGGTCCTTGCTCTTATGGAACGTCCGTTCTACTTGGGTAGATAGTCATCAATTAAACAAATGCTAGAAATTCATCTAGTTTTCTATATTAGGAAAACGACACAGATTTTAAATCATACAATACGGTCTCAAATTATGTATAGAAATATTTCTTTTCAAGAGTAAATGAATAACTCTTAAATGATAGGTAAGCAAATGAACATCATTTTACTAGCTATCTTTTTGAAGTAGTGAAATAAATGATGGCAGGCTTCAAATGGAGTCGGTCTCTCGTCTTACTTCTTACTTCTGTTTCTTTACAGACCAAAGCTTTGACATCCCAGACAGAACCTTCCACTCCATGCACACGACCTGGCGTCTCTCCTCCTTTGAGTCCATGACTGACGTGAAAGAGCTCATCCCCGAGTTTTTTTACCTCCCGGAGTTCCTAGTCAACCGAGAAGGTAGTTTCTAGTTTATGTTTTTGGGGTTGTTTTTTTTTTTCAAATATATTTTATTGATTTTTTACAGAGAGAAAGGGAGAGAGATAGAAAGCTAGAAAAGTCGATGAGAGAGTAACATCGACCAGCTGCCTCTTGCAAACCCCCTACTGGGGATGTGCCCGCAACCAAGGTACATGCCCTGGACCGGGAATTGAACCCGGGATCTTTCAGTCCGCAGACCGACGCTCTATCCACTGAGCCAAACCGGTTTCGGCTCTAGTTTATGTTTTTGAGTATTTGTACTTATCCTATAATTTTCCAGAAATAAAAATAGCTGTTTTAAGTCCCCTAAAATTTGAGTCCATAAATAAGAGAAATACCTTTATTAAGTACATAATTTTATTCCCACGTCAGCTTGAGGATTTTAAGCATTTTATAGGACCACATATATCTGGAAAACAGTGACTTTGAACTATTAAAATTTTTTTTGTAAACATGTATTTTAATTTTGTTACGGAAATTATTTTTTTTCGGATTACCAAGGTAATTTCAGATTACAAGGTAATTTTAAAAACTGAATCACACATTTATTGAGAACACAATGTTAATTAGCCAGAATCTCAGTAATTTTTATGAGGAATGATAGTGTATAAGTAAAAGACTCTAACCAGAAACATATATATATATACACACACACACACACACACACACATATATATTTATATATTTATATATATGTGTGTGTATGTTATATATTTATATATATGTGTGTGTATGTGTGTGTGTGTGTATATATATATATATATATGTGTGTGTGTGTATATATAAAGTTAATATACAAAGTGTCCCCTAGGGAGTTCGACCAAGAGACCCAGAGTTCACTTGCTATGACGTGCGCTGACCACCAGGTGGCGGCGCGGAACAAAGGAAGGCCCCAGCCGGCAGCCCGAAGGGCCCCGTTTGGCCCTGATCACCAGCCAGGCCTAGGGACTCTACCCGTGCACGAATTCCCTGCTCCGCTAAGATGAGCCTCGTTTGCAGGTTTCGATTTCGGGGTGCGTCAGAACGGCGAGCGGGTGAACCACGTCAACCTGCCGCCCTGGGCGCGGAACGACCCACGCCTCTTCATCCTCATCCACCGCCAGGCGCTGGAGTCGGACCACGTGTCCCAGAACATCTGCCAGTGGGTGGACCTGGTGTTCGGGTACAAGCAGAAGGGGAAGGCGTCCGTCCACGCCATCAACGTGTTCCATCCCGCGGTGAGCGGTGGGGAGGAACCCGCACCTCCGTAGAGGAAGGCAGAGCCGAGCGCGCGGGGCTCAGCTGCTTTCCGTCCGGCGCCTAAGTTTATCAGACTTGGCAGAGACACTGAACCGTTAGAACCCAAGTAACCCTCTCGAACCTAACACTATCGCCTGTTAATGTCATTTCTGCGCTTCCCCACATCTCCCTTTTAACAAACGACTTTCTCGATAATCTAGCATTAGACGTCAAGTCTCTGGTCTTAAAGTGAAAATCGATTTTATAAGCATACCTGATCAGCATCCATCACTCAGGATGCAGCATTCCCGCCCACCCCTTCACAAACATCCGTTTCTAACCTCAGCGAGGCCAGCAATGATCGTGAACCCGATCAAAAGCGTCTCAGAGTCGTTTCCGTGGGAACAGGAGAGGGGCAGGCCCCGCGTGGCGAGCAGAGCTCGTGTTCGCGGCCCGCGGTGCTCCTGCCGCCCCGGCTCCACACAGACCCGCCCCCCTTCTCCCCCCGCAACCTTTCAGACGTATTTCGGGATGGACGTGTCTGCAGTGGAAGATCCGGTTCAGAGGCGAGCGCTGGAAACCATGATCAAGACGTATGGCCAGACGCCCCGCCAGCTCTTCCAGTCGGCCCACGTGAGCCGGCCGGGCCCCAAGCTCAGCCTCGAGGGAGAGCTGCCCGCGGCCGTGGGGCTGCTCGTGCAGCTGGCCTTCAGGGAGCCCCGGGAGCCGGCCAGAGAAGCCCCGCAGCCGGTAGGCCGTGTGTGAGGACAGTTACACGGAGCAGGGACCGCCTGTGCTCGGGCCTTCCCGCGCTGCGATGAGAACAAGCTGCCTCTTAGAGTAGGAAGTCGGCGCAATTTTTACTTTGAAATAGAAAATCAAAGCAAGAAAACTTAAAATAAGTCCTAATCGTCCCCAGGGGGTCCCCAGGGGGTGCCGAGGGGAATCCCAGAGGGTGAGGAGGGAGAGGTCGGGGGACCTCGGGGCTGGGAGCTGAGTTGCTCTCTCTCACTCGGTTTAGCATGTGGATTGGGAGTCCTCTCTGTATTTACCGCCTCTTTTGAAACCATGCTTTTTCTCCTCCGGCTCAGAGCCCTCTGTCGTGGGTAAAAGGCCTGAAGTGGGGCGAGTACGTGGGCTCCCCGAGCGCCCCGGTGCCCGTGGTCTGCTTTAGCCAGCCCCACGGGGAGGCGCTGGGCTCCCTGCAGGCGCTGCCCACCAGGGCCATCTGCGGCCTGTCCCGCAACTTCTGCCTCCTGATGACCTACAGCAAGGAGCAAGGTGAGGGTCTCCCTGCGGTGTGAGTGTTCCCAGGCCTCCGAGCTGCTGCTGTTCCGTCTCTCAGTTCTCTCAGTCCTGGGTGCACACCGATCCGATCGGGGGTGACTTAGTCCGAAGCAGGAGCTGAACCATACAACTCCATGGAACAAATGGGGGGTGGCTGCAGCGCCATCGGGAACGAGGGGGGAGTTTGAAGGCACAAGAATAAGCGGCTCAGCTCATAGATGGACACTTTATCGATCGATAATTTGATGAAAATATCCCCTTTGAGGCTCTTGAATCCCAGAATAGACACTTAGTGACCATCAAGTCTGAAGGTAAACAAACAGCAAAGCAAGGAGCCATCAGAGCCTTGAAAACGGGTTTAAAACCACCTGTGGCTACAAAGCCGTCCTCGCACCCTCAGGCGCCCACTCCCTCAGCCATGTGCTGGAGGGTGCTGGCAGGAGGCCCCTGCCTGTGCCCAAGTGTCCCCGAGGCACGGACAGCGCCATCACTGTCCTTTATAAAAACCCCGGGACCCAGCCGAGAAGGAACCGCGTAGCTTGAAGGAAGAGGATGAGCATAAACACGCTCCCCGGGCACGTGAGATTGCCCTTGCACAGGCGCTGTGTTTGTGTGAGCTCCAGCCGTGCCCTGTGCGTCGGGGCTGCGGGCACAGACCTGACCCTCCCCCTCCCCCTCCCCCTCCCCCTCCCCCTCCCCCTAGGCGTACGGAGCATGAACAGCACGGACATCCAGTGGTCGGCCATTCTGAGCTGGGGCTACGCCGACAACATCCTGAGGCTGAAGAGCAAGCAGAGCGAGCCTCCCGTCAACTTCATCCAGAGCTCCCCGCAGCACCAGGTGAGCGGCCGCGGTGCTCCGTGATAAAGATGGAACATGCTCCCAGGCCCGGCCATGGCGGTCAGCGACGTGTCCCGGCCAGAAGCTGGTGCCGCTGGGCGCCTGCTGGTCTCGGGGCTCCCATGGAGACGCGGGTCAACCCAGCTGTCGCCAGGGGCCCGGCGTGAGAACAGAATCAGCATGGCTTTCCCCTCCTAGCGCCCGCCTGCTTTGTTAGACATTTTTTTTTTTTTTTTTTTTTTTTTTTTTTTTTTTTTTTTAAATATATTTTATTGATTTTTTATTGAGAGGAAGGGAGAGAGATACAGAGTTAGATACATCGATGAGAGAGAGTCATCGATCAGCTGCCTCTTGCACACCCCCTACTGGGAATATGCCCGCAACCAAGGTACATGCCCTTGACCGGAATCGAACCCGGGACCCTTCAGTCCTCAAGCCGACGCTCTATCCATTGAGCCAAACCGGTCCCGGCTTTGTTAGACATTTTAATGAGCACGTAAGCACTGCAGAACCATTTCTGACATGCAAGCTTTGGCACACAGACGTCATTACCAATGCAGGAATACTCTCCTGAGGCCTGTCAGCAGAATGGGAGGCTCCAGACTCCCAGCTCGCGCTGTGTGATGAAGCACTCCAGCCAGTAACCAACTGGATGAGAGTGCTGTTTCCTTTCCGTCCTTAGAAACTGCTCACCCCTTAGCTCGTGAGAAAGTTCATTATTAGGATGTTACGTGAAGACTCACACACTGACCGTCTTCATCATCACCATCATCATCAGAGATGAGAATCCTGCTGTCCCTCTGTCTTCGTTTTCTGATTAATTAGGAACAAATGGCCTTGTGTGTGTGCGTGTGTGTCTGTGTGTGAGAGAGAGAGAGAGTGTGTGTGAGCGCGTAAGTGGATGTACACAGAAAAATGTAGATGCATAAACATTTTAATTTGGAAGCAGCTTTAGGCACCTGATTCAAATCGCAGAATACTCTCTCTTTATATCTCTGCACCACGCTAACCATGGCAAGTAAAATGTTTCCCCCAAGTTTTGTGATCTTATATTTTGAAAACAGTCGTCAGAAAGTAGCAGCATTTCCGATGCTTTTTTAAACGCGCTCATCTGCGATGTGTCCCTCCCCCAGGTGACCAGCTGCGCGTGGGTGTCCGACAGCTGCCAGCTGTTCACCGGGAGCCGCTGTGGCGTCATCACCGCCTACGCCAACAGGATGACGGGCGGCCCGGTGGGTCCGGGCAGCGCGGCGCGTCCGGCGGGCGTGTCTACTCTTGAGCGAAATGCTGGGACCCCCTTTGTCATTGCTTTTACCTGACGTTTTCCCTTCGTGTTGACCGTCAGCCCTCAGAGATAGAGATGGAGTCGCAGGTGCACCTCTACGGGCACACTGAGGAGGTCACCAGCCTGTGTGTCTGCAAACCCTACAGCATCCTCATCAGCGTGAGCCGCGACGGCACCTGCGTCATCTGGGACCTGAACAGGTACCGCGGGGCCCGGGCCGCCCGGCCGGCGAGGGTGCCAGTTCTCCCCGAGGGACATCCTAGAACTTCAGGCTGAATATAATTATGTTTCCTGTGCACATGCACATCCCTGGCTCTGGTCTTCCAGGCTGTGCTACGTGCAGACTCTGGCAGGACACAAAAGCCCCGTCACAGCCGTCTCGGCCAGCGAAACGACGGGCGACATCGCCACCGTGTGCGACTCAGGTGAGCCAGCCCGGGGCACAGGGACGCTGGCGGGTGCCGTTCCCGGTCCCTCCAGTCGCGTGCCCTGTGGACAGCTTGTGTGTGTATTAACGTGCAACCAGGTCGCCGGCCGGGGCGGCTCCGTGGCAGAGTGTCATGGGCATGCACCTGGGCTGCGGGTCCATTCCCCGGTCCCCGTTGGGGGAAACGGGGGCCCCCTGCAGTACTCCCAGCAATAAAAATAAAAGGTCTGGCTTTCCACTCGGGTATTCTGGAGTAACCCTGTTCTTCAGATGCTCTCAGCTCTCCGATCGGTCCTCTTCGATTCCGCCGTGGCTGGTCCGGGGCTGAAGCCTGAGTCAGCATTAACTTGCCTGCTGGGTGTTTGGGTGTTTGGGTGAACACGCAGAGCCCTGTGTGACTTGCAGGCAGGGCTCGCACCTGTCCGCCGGCAGCCAGGAGCGTCCTGTCGGCGCCAGCGCCAGCTCGGCCCCGGGACAGCTGGGCGGTGCCGCCTCGGTGACCGGCGCTGGTTGTGGTTCCAGCTGGCGGGGGCAGTGACCTCAGGCTCTGGACGGTGAACGGGGACCTGGTGGGACACGTGCACTGCAGGGAGGTCATCTGCTCCGTGGCCTTCTCCAACCAGCCGGAGGGCGTGTCCATCAACGTGATCGCAGGCGGCCTGGAAAACGGGACCGTGAGGTGAGGCGAGGGCGGGGGGGCCGCTTTTCTCCCCGAGGGCCACGGCGGTTTCCAAAAGAAGCTTTTAACATCTAGGCATCTAGCGTTTAGCCATTAGAAACGCAGAACGCTGCAGTCCTTTGTGTTTTATTTCTAAAAGACACGTTAGTGCAGTGTTGAAGGTCTGTGTTGTGAACCGTCGAAGATGAACAGTAGACCCAGTGGGTGTCCTCCCTCCATCCCGACCCCTCACTTCCCAGCAGTCACTGCTGCTGCTGGCGGTGCGTCCCTCGGGGTGGCTTTTAACCAACAAGCAGGCGGGCGGGCTTTCCTGGCGAAGCCACGTGGCTGGCATGACCGTGCGCCTTCCCCTCAGGCTGTGGAGCACGTGGGACCTGAAGCCCGTGCGGGAGATCGCCTTCCCCAAGTCCAGCAAGCCCATCGTCAGGTGAGCCTCCCCGCCTCACCCTGGCTCTGAGTGACGCGCACGGACCTCCGGAGGTCTGTGTTGGGAGCTGGTAAACAGCCAGCGCTTACCAGCCCTGGGCTCCCAGCCCCGGCGGCCAAAGGAGGCCTGGTCCGCATCTTTGAGGAGACTAAGTCCGAGTCAGGACCCACGTCTAACTGAGCAGCCCGCTGGCGGGCCAGGAAAGGCCTTCCGGTTGAAGAGATGGTCATGTGACCGACGGCCCAGGGCGTGCCAGACTGGACCCCTCAGCGGCCCTCCTCCGACTTTTAAAGCCCGATCAGACACAGGAGTGCAGATTTGCCCTGTTACATACATTCATTTTCAGTACGCTGAATTGTAAGTTTAATGACCCTGAGCTGATCGCTTATTTTTATATTTAAGCGAAGTTAAATATCTCCATCCGTCACTTATTTCTATAAAGAGAAAAGGTAGAACTGTTGCATTTTTAAAAAAATATATTTTATTGATATTTTACAGAGAGGAGGAAGGGAGAGAGATAGAGAACTAGAAACGTCGATGAGAGAGAAACATCGACCAGCTGCCTCTTGCACATCCTCCACCAGGGATGTACCCGCAACCAATGTACATGCCCTTGACCGGAATCGAACCTGGGACCCTTCAGTCCGCAGACCGACGCTCTATCCACTGAGCCAAACCGGTTTCGGCAGAACTGTCACATTTTTAAAGTTCCCTGCGCCCAAGTGATGGTGCGGAAGTCAGAAAGGATAGACAGGAAGGAGCAGGAAGGCGGGGAAGGAAGGGACGGGGCCGACACTGCTCCCTGCCGCCCGCTGGAGAGCCCACCTGCCAGTCAGCCGGCCGCGTGGCCACGGCAGGCACGCAGAGCGCGTCACTTGTGTACCCAGATAGGGACCTGGTGTGATCCCCGTGCGGAGACACGCGTGCAGATGGCTCTCTCTCCCACAGCCTCACGTTCTCCTGCGACGGCCACCACCTGTACACGGCCAACAGCGAGGGCACCGTGATCGCCTGGTGCCGCCGGGACCAGCAGCGCCTGAAGCACCCCATGTTTTACTCCTTCCTGAGCAGCTACGCGGCCGGCTGAGGGCTCCAGGTTAGGGGGCTGAACCTGAAGAATCGACGAGCAAACACCTTCCAGATAATTCCGTAACCTTCATCCCCACAGGGGCTGGGCGGAGGGGGTGACGGCAGGGGGTGAAACCTCATGTGCACATGTGTACACGCCCACGCGTGTGGCAGCAGGACTGGGAGGCAGGACTGGGGCCTCCGTGAGGGAGTCACATCCGTCCAGTTTCTCCTGAAGAGATAACTCCCTCCCTGCCCCCCCCCCCCCCCAAAAAAAAAGCAAAAAAAAGCAAAGGAAAGGGTCGAGAAGTCGGGACCTGACGACACCCAGGCGTTCACGGCTGGCCGCCTGCCGGAAACGGGCCTCTCAGGACTCCATGTTAGATGGCAGCTGCTGCCATGTTTGTTGACAGCCACACACCAGGACGGGGCGCTCTGATGTCAGACCCGTCCCCTGTCTCCACAAAAACCCTGCTTAAAACCCGTAACACTAGCCGCCGCCGCTGCCCTTAGCCGAGCCGCTGAGATGGAAGCCGGGGAGACGTCAGGCCCACGTGCAGGAGGCTCCCCCAGCGAGGCGACAGCTCGCTTTGTCTTAAAAAGGCCGCTGACCCTGCGGGACAGCCTCCACTCCGCTTCTGCTCCCTGCGCCTGAGGATTCCAGCGGCAGCGGACACGCCTCACTGCGCCCAGCACGCTGCCCGCGTCGGACCGGACCCCGAAGCTCCTGGAACGGCCTCCCCCCTGGCTGAGGCCTGTGTCCACCGTGAGCTGCTGCCTCGGCTGCGAAGACACTAAGAGCTGAGTGACACGTGACCACACGATACACACGTGTTCCCGCCTGAGAATACCGGCGCGTTTGTATGAAAGGTTGACTCCTACGGTGTTTACAGAACTACTTTTATAACTTCCAGACCTTCTAAAACATCCTGCGTGAAAACCCCACGGAACACGATTCCTGAGGCTCTGCGTGGGGGGATGCGAGAGGCCCCAGGGGCCGTGGCCGTGGCCGTGGCCGTGGCCGTGGCCCGGAGCCTGGACTAGAGCCGCACCCGTTGCCTCGCACAGACCTGGGGCTCCGAGGCCCCAGAGAGGGGACCTTCCTCCTGATCACGTGGCAGTGGCCTTCCTCCTGATCACGTGGCAGTGGCCTGCTTGTTTTAAAAAACTGCAGCTGCTGTCCGCTTTCACCTTTCTGCTGAGAGCGGTGACTGAGTCCCATTGGCAGAGGCTGCTCCTCGGTCCTTTATTTTTAAGGCTGAATTCCGTCATTTATCTAAAGAAATATGCAAGTGACTGATCTTGTAAAGAGTGCAATGTTCTATTTTTATGTAAAAAATAAACATGAATCGGGGGATTATTTATTCAGCATGAAACCTCATGTGCACATGTGTACACGCCCACGCGTGTGGCAGCAGACACCTCTGTCATGACGGCCCTTCCCCTGTGCCCACTGCGCTCAGCAGGAGGAAATCTCAGAAAACAGACGTGAAGGCGGCCCTCACCCCCAGCGCCAAGGGGACAGGACCCCCCTGCACCGAACCTCCCTCCCCGGGCCTGGGGGGCGCGCTGCCAGGGGGTCAGGGCGTCGGCAGGCGGGCGGGGAGCCTATGGGGAGACGGGGAGGGGGGTGAAGGGGAGAAAGGGACCTGGGCAGGGCTGGGGGTGGGGGCTGAGGGGCGGGAACCCGGGAGGGAGCCCCCTGTGACGCCCCGATGACGTGGGCGTGGGCGGGATTGCCTGCGAAGGAAGACGGGCTGGGCGGCTGCAGACCCAGGCTCCCGCCCCGCGCCCACGGGGGGCGATGCTGTGAGGCCGGGCTCCCCGCGCGGGAGACAAAGCCTGTACATGAGCCGCGGCGGGGCTGTGCGGACAGGCGGGCGGGGACGTCCCGGCTCCGGTGCCCGTGGAGCTGCGGCAGGAAGAGCTGGTCCCAACCCGAGGCAGGCACAGGAGCGCAGGCAGGAGCGCGGCTGCTCGCACCCGGGACCCTCCACCCAGCGCAGGTGCGTACAGACCGTGCGGGAGGCTGCGGGGACCCGTGTGCTTGTGGGTCCCGTTTGGGGTTTGGGGGCACTGCTCTCCTGGGGGTCGCCCTGGTCCCGGTGCACAGGACCGTCCTGGACCCGGGGGCTGGCCCGTTGGCCACGTTATTGGGGGGTGGAGAGTGGGGGGAGATGCGTTGGGGAGCACCAGCCCCAGTTCTGTTGCTCCCCAGCCCCTGGGACACCTGCCTCCCAGCAGTCCCGCCTGCTCCCCTCCCTGTGGCTCTGTCCCCGCTGCGGGTGCTGAAATGCGGGCGCTCGCCTGAGGGCTTCGGGGAGTGCAGGTCCGGTTTGTCTTAGAAATAATAATGGGGAGGGGGGCGAGGAGGGCTGGGGTGCAGCTGGAGAAGGGTCTTCATTGAGGAGGATTTGCTTGTCGTGTGCATCGTGGACTAAGGCAAGGGTCAGCAAATTCCTTAGTCCACAGATGTCAACAGGACCACGATGGAAATTTCTGTGGAGAGCCCAATTTTTTAAACGTAAACTTCTTCTAACGCCACTTCTTCAGGATAGACTCGCCCAGGCCGTGGTATTGTGTGGAAGAGCCACACTCAGGGGGCCAAAGAGCCACGTGTGGCTCTTGAGCTGCAGTTTGCCGACCACAGCCCTAGCCGGTTTGGCTCAGCAGACAGAGCATTGGCCTGTGGACTAAAGGGTTCCGGGTTCGATTCTGGTCAGGGGCACGTACCTTGGTTGCAGGCTTCTCCCTGGCTTGAGCCCTCGTTGGTGCGTGTGCAGGAGGCAGCTAATTGATGTGTTTCTCTGACACCCATGTTTCTCTCTGTCTTCTCTTCCACTCTCCCTAAAAAGAGAAATCAATGGAACAATATCCTTGGGTGAGGATTAACAAGAAAACAAACAAAAAACACACACATATTTTTATTGATTTCAGAGAGAAAGGGAGAGGAAGAGAGAGAAACATCCGTGATGAGAGAGAATCATTGATCGTCTGCCTCCTGCATCCCCCACCCTGGTTTTCCAGCCTGCAACCCGGGCCTGTGCCCTGACCGGGATCGAACCGTGACCTCCTGGTTCATGGGTTGATGCTCAACCACTGAGCCGCCAGCCAGGGTCCTGGTGGGTCCTTAGGAGTGATTGTGGGTAATGCTGCCTGACACACACACACACACACACACACACACAATCACACACACACTCACACACACACACACACACACACACAATCACACACACACAATCACACACACACTCACACACACACACATAATCACACACACAATCACACACACACACAATCACACACAATCACACACACACACACACACACACACACACACACACACACACTACTCCTTATAAGGAAGGTGGCCAAATGGCTGAGAAAAGATTGACGTGCAAAAGACACATCATCTCACTTATTTATAGCCACGTCTCACTACCACCTTTTTCCTTTTTTTATTCCTTGTCTCCTTGTTGTACCTGAGAAGGGGAGGGGCCTACAAGGCAGGCATGTTCTCGTCGCGGTACCTGGAAGCAGCGTCTTTTAGAAATCCCCCTGACGTGTCCTCACGCACCTTCCTGAGCGTGGGCCCGTCTGATCCCGTGGCGTTCCCTTTTCTCCCGGCATTTCCTTCACTCCGGACACACTCAGGCGGGAAGACACTCGCCACTCAGGGAGAGAGATTGTTTGGTTGCTGTCTGTGAACCAGAAACGGAAAGTTAGCTTTTAAAAAAAAAAAAAATTTAATATTTTATTGATTTTTTTACAGCGAGGAAGGGAGAGGGATAAAGAGCTAGAAACATCGATGAGAGAGAAACATCCATCAGCTGCCTCCTGCACGCCCCCCCTATTGGGAATGTGCCCACAACCAAGGTACATGTCCTTGGCCGGAATCGAACCTGGGCCCCTTCAGTCCACAGGCTGACCTCTATCCACTGAGCTAAACAGGGTAGGATGGAAACTTACCTTCTTTAATGCACCAAAAACACAACAAAATGTCCTTTCCACAGCAGCCAGTGGCAGGTGGTGGAGGGCCTGAGCTGAGGAGGCTCCACCTTGCCCTTGCCCTTGGGAAGCAGTGCCTGTGCCCTCTGCCCTCTCTCTCGGCCGCTCCAGGCCTCCAGGGCTGGGCAGGAAGGAGGGCATGTCCAGCAGCAGCACCACCAGCATCTCGCAGGCCCGCGAGGCCGTGGAGCAGCTCAAGATGGAAGCCTGCATGGACCGGGTGAAGGTGAGCAATGCCCGCTTCCCGCCCACTCCCCCTGCCCTCGGCCCACACCCGCCAGCAAGTTGCTTCAGCATTGCCACCGTGCCCTCCACAGTCAGGGGTCAGGGTCAGGTGACACCTGGGTGAGGAGTCTCCAGGTGTGTACGCTGGGCCCTCCGGGCTCTATTTAGCTCCATTGTCGTGCCAATAAGCAAGAAAGAGCTCAGCATGGAGCCCTCGCTGGTTAGGCACCTGCCCTGGTTGCAGCTGCATCCTCAGTGTGGGCCTGGTTAGAGCAAGCATGTCAAACTCGTGGCGGGCGGAGAGAGAGAAACATCAACGATGAGAAAGAATCATGCATCGGCTGCCTCCTGCATGCCCCTCCAGTGGGGATGGAGCCCGCAACCTGGGCCTGTGCCCTGACCGGGAATCGAACCCTGACCTCCTTGTTCATCCGTCGATGCTCAACCACTGAGCCACCCTGGCTGAGCAGAGCGAACACCGAGTTTGACCTTGTCCAAGACCCCATCACCGAGGGGGCTGCCGCTTGGCTGTGCTCCCCGCTCTAATCCTGCTTTGTTTTCGTGGGGGTGGAGGGCGGAGCCGGCAGAGACGTCAGAGAGGCTTGTAATGGATCCCGAGACCTATTGTGAGAGGCCGGGGTTGCTGGGAAATGGGTGTGAGGATGCGGAGAACAGATGCAGGCTGTCACCGCGGCATAGTAATTATGTCATCCCCTTGTCCTGGATGTGACTAGCAATTGCAACCTCTTCTCCCATCACCGAAACTTGTAATTACAGTGCAACCACGGGGACTGTGTGCTGACTTGGTGTGTCTGGATCACCTCTTTCCCTCGGAAATGCAACGGTAAAATCCCACAGCTGCGTCCAGGCTGCCGGTTCGTTTCTTTTAAACTGGGCACCTGGGCCCTAGCCGGTGTGGCTCAGCAGATAGAGCGTCAGCCTGGGGACTGAAGGGTCTCAGGTTCGATTCCAGGTCAAGGGCACATGCCCTGGTTAGAGGCTTGATCCCCAGAGGGGGCCGTGCAGGAGGCAGCCGATCCATGATTCTCTCTGATCATGGATGTTTCTATCTCTCCTTCCTCCTCCCTTCCTCTCTGACATCAACCAATCTATCAATCAACCAATCAACCAACTGGGCACTTGTGACCTCCTCAGGAATTGGTTCCTGGTACCCAGGACTCCACGCTCACGGAGAGGAGTGTGGCTAAGCAAATGCACCTGTGATCCTACAAGAACAGGAGTACAGGGGTTTTCGTGGGAGAGAAACTGGCATCCAGGGCAGTCCCACCTGTGGGGCGACAGAAACCTCCCTGGATTGGACTGGTCAGACCAGCAGGGCCAGGCACTGGGAGTAAGGTGTTAGGGTGATGCAGACACGGGGCTGCGAGGGACGCAGACACACGGATGTGAGACGGGAACGTGGTCCCAAGCCACCCTCCCCTCGCTGTCCCAGTTTTTGAGCCCCCGCCTGCAGTGCTTCTGCCCTGGCGCAGTGCCCCCAGGAAATTAAAGGAGTCACATCCACCTGCATAGATACAGGCATCTGCACTAGTCACCTGACCCAGGGCAAGGAAGAACAATTATATATATATATATATATATTATTGATTTTATACAGAGACGAAGGGAGAGAGAGAGTTAGAAACATCAATGAGAGAGAGTCATCGATCAGCTGCCTCTTGCACCCCCCCCCCACTGGGGATATGCCCATAACCAAGGTACATGCCCTTGACTGGAATCGAACCCGGGACCCTTCAGTCCCCAAGCCGACGCTCTATCCATTGAGCCAAACCAGTCCCGGCAAGGAAGAACAATTATAACGTAGCAAGTCAGCTTCAGGCCAGCGGAGGGTGCTGGTGAGCCATAAACAGAGGCACCCAAACATTTTGTTCTTCACACTAGAATATTTTTCAAGCGTTTACTAGGTGTTCCGTTAATAATGCGGACTGAAGGGTCCCGGGTTCGATTCCGGTCAAGGGCATGTGCCTTGGTTGTGGGCACATCCCCAGTAGGTGTGCAGGAGGCAGCTGATGGTTACTCTTTCATCAATGTTTCTCACTCTCTCTCTTTCCCTTCCTCTCTGTAAAAAAATCAATAAAATATATTTTTTTAAAAACATAGAAGTGGCCGAAGCCGGTTTGGCTCAGTGGTAGAGTGTCGGTCTGCGGACTGAAAGGTCCCGGGTTCGATTCCGGTCAGGAGCATGTACCTTGGTTGCCGGCACATCCCTGGTAGGAGGTGTGCAGGAGACAGCTGGTCGATGTTTCTCTCTCATTGACGTTTCTAGCTCTCTATCTCTTTCCCTTTCTCTCTCTGTTAAAAATCAATAAAATATATTTTTAAAAAAACACAGAGAAGTGGTAAATTGGGTCTCTGGGTGGTTTGCCTCAAAACAAGAAAAATTCTATTGGGACAGTACCCACAAATTATCTGAAAGATGGGGGGAATGTATAGCTAGTGATGGACATCAACTTTGAATAAAGCACTTTTGATGTTTCTCTTGAAATTATCCTGTTTTCTTTGATTACAAAATCCGCATTATTAACCAGTTAACCCTTAATTTGTATTCTTAACCGGCTAATAATTAATCCGCATTTTTAACCTGTTAGTAGTTAATCTACATTATTAACCTGGTTAATGCTCAATCCATATTATTTTTTATTTTAAAAAATATATATTTTATTGATTTTGTACAGAGAGGAAGGGAGAGAGATAGAGAGCCAGAAACATCGATGAGAGAGAAACATCCATCAGCTGCCTCCTGCACACCCCCTACTGGGGATATGCCCACAACCAAGGTACATGCCCTTGACCGGAATCGAACCCGGGTCCCTTCAGTCCCCAGGCCGACGCTCTATCCACTGAGCCACACTGGTTTCGGCTCAATGCATATTATTAACTGGTTAACGGTATTAACCGGTTAACGGTCACCTGCATTTTTAACCGCAATGCCTCCCGTTCCGCCAGGCGGTGGGTCTGGAGCAGCATCTGTCTCCTCAGAGGCAGGTGTCCAACCGTCTCCTCGGCTTTGCACCCAGCCTCCCCCCAGCCCCTCACCCCGGGCCCGTGCTGTGTCCCCGCAGGTGTCCCAGGCTGCCGCGGACCTGCTGGCCTACTGCGAGGCCCACGTCCGGGAAGACCGGCTCATCGTCCCCCTGCCGGCGTCGGAGAACCCGTTCCGGGAGAAGAAGTTTTTCTGCACCATCCTCTGACGCCCTCGGCGATGCAGCACCGCCTCCTCTGCCCCCCCCATCCCCCGGGGAACACGCATGCATGTAGCTTTGGGGACCCCCCTCTCCGCACCCTGCCTGTCCCTGCTCAGCCACCCTCAGGGGGGCCGGCCTCCTCTGACCCTTGGGTTTCTTGTATTTAACGATGGCACTTTCTCTTTTCATTTCCACGAAATACGTTTTTGTTTGTTTCAGAGAGGAAGGCATGGGGTGGGCAGCTGTCATTGTGTCCCCAGGTTGGCTGTCCGGCATCTGACCCTCCCCCCCTTCACCCCCTGCAAATCAGTTCAGTGGGACGCAGTGTCCCCACCCCGCCTGGTTGCTCAGAAGGGGAGGTCTTTCCTCTCCGGTGCACCCCTTCCTAGCACCCAGGGGCCAGTTTGTGGGAATTCTTCCAGCTGTTCCTGTTACACGCCAATATCAATAAAAAGCTGGTTCGGCGGCCAGCCGTCAAGGAGGCTACCGTTACTTTTTTTGTCTTTGCGGCACTTTGCTAAGCCTCCACTCCCGGGCATTGGAGGGTGTATCTGACACATCTTGAAACGGGAGGTGCTGACCATCCAAGGCCAGGCAGACAGTTCCCTGGGCAGGGGTGAGGGTGGGGCTGAGCCTAGGGATTGGGAGGGAGAAGGGGGAGAATGCCAGGCTGTGGAATTCATGTCTTTTGGGGAAAACAGTGGGGAATCCCACGAGTCAGAACCCGATATCCCATCCGGTTCTTATTGGGGTTCCCCACTTGGAGCAGCATCTCTGTAACGGAGGCAGGTGGCATCCTCCCGCCTCCTCCTGCCCTGGACCCTCAGGAATGGATGGGGGGGGGGGGTGGCTGCCACAAACCCCAACAGCACCTCCGGGTGAGGAGCCCCACCCAGGGCTCCAGCTGGCTGGGCGATGACGTGTCTTCAGGAAGCAGCCGGGTTCCCGGCCGCCCAGCCTGCAGACACCCCTTATTTGACGCTGTGCCCCGCCGGAGTCCTCGGGCTGACATTATGGAGTGGCAAAGAAGGTGTTAAAAAAAAAAAAAAGACGCGCATGCTCAGTGGAGGGCCTCGAGCGTCGCCTCCTCCGCGCGCTGCGAGTGACGCAAGCGAGAGCATGGGATTCTGGGAAATGTTGTTTCTGGGCCTCCGGACCCCTGGTGCGCCGCCCCTCCTGGGCCGGAAGCAGGACTTCAACTCCCGGCAGGCCGGCGGGGCGTGCGAGATAAGGGGCGGGGCCAGGGAGAGTGGAGAAGGCGGGGCCGGTGAGAGGGGCGTGGGGATGCCCGGCGAGGGGCGGGGCTCCGGCCGGGGAAGCTGAGCATCCGGGGAGCGCGACGACCGGAAACCGCAAGGCACCTGGCGGGCGGCGGGGGCCACCTGGGGCCGTCGCACCGGCATCGACCACCGCCCCCTCGGCAGGTCCCCTGCCCTCCGCCGCCGGGACGCGGGAGGGGGGCGTGAGGAGGGGCCGGCGGGGGCGGCCAATGCGAAACTGGCTGGTGCTGCTGGGCCCGTGCGTGCTCGGGGCGGCGCTGCACCTCTGGCTGCGGCTGCGCTCCCCGCCGCCCGCGGGCGCCTCCGCCGCGGCCCCCGCAGGTGAGGGCCGGGCCGCCGGGGTGGGGCGGACGCGGGGCGGGGGTCCGGGTTCGGGGGGAGGGGGGGGACGGGCCGCACCGGGGGCCTTTCCATCCGCGGGCGGGAAAGTAGGGGAACTTGGGGGCGATCTTGTCTGCGCTCGTGGGGCCGCTGTCACCGCCGAACCCCTGACCCCCGACCCCCGACCCCCCCCCCCCCGATTCCGACCCCGAGCCCTGCGGCCGCCCCAGGCCTGCCCGGCGCGGGGCCTCGCGCGCCCTTAGCCGCCAGCGGGTCCCTGCCTCCCGCCCCCCGAGGTGTGGGGTCTGGTTGGGTGCAGACTGGGCGCTGGGTGCCGCGGGCAGGTCCGCGCGGGGGGCTTTGCTGCGAGGAATAACGGACCGTCGTCTCCGGTCTTTGCAAACTTTGCGATCGCAGGCGGAGTCGGGGGTAAACTAATGTGGACGCGAGCGCCAGGCGGGCCACCGCCGAGCGGCCCCCGGGGGTGCGAGTGGCGGACTTCTCGCTAATGCAATGCACGTGGGATACCGCCGCCTGCCCCATCCCGGTCTCATCCCGGCCTCAAACCGGCCTCCTCCGGCCTCCTGAGCGGGGAACCGGCTCCAGCCTCATCCGCACAGTGCTTTGCCCCCGGCAGGTGCCCATTGGTGTGTGTGTGTGTGTGTGTGTGTGTGTGTGTGTGTAGGGGTCCCTACTTTTCCTTCTTTTCTTAAGGGCTCCCCCTAGGACCTTTAAAAACCCCTCGACGGCTTTTTTAAAGATGAGGTAATCGTCCTGCTATTTTGTTTGCTTGTTTTTTTTTTGTTTTATTTTTTAAAATATAACATTGATTTTTTAAAAACATATTTTATTGATTTTTTTACAGAGAGGAAGAGAGAGGGACAGAGAGTTAGAAACATCGATGAGAAAGAATCATCGACCAGCTGCCTCTTGCACACCCCCTACTGGGGATGTGCCCGCCACCAAGGTACATGCCCTTGACCGGAATCGAACCTGGGACCTTTCCGCAGGCCGTCGCTCTATTCATTGAGCCAAACTGGTTTCGGTTAATTTATTGACTTTTTAAAAATATATTGTATTGATTTTTTTTTTTTTTTTTTTACAGAGAGGGATAGAGCATTAGGAACATCGATGAGAGAGAAACATCCATCAGCTGCCTCCTGCACACCCTCCACTGGGAATCGAGCCAGCATGTGCCCTAAACTCAGAATCGTGACCTCCTGGTTCATAGACTGATGCTCAATCACTGAGCCACACCGGCCGGCTGGGCCACGCTCCCTGAATTTTAGAGAGAATGGTGGGACTGTGGCCGGTGCCTTTGCTAGGAAGGTGTTTGGGGAGGGCGTGCTGGTGGTGTGTATGATGACTGATCTCCGTAGATCTGTGATGAACTCGTATGGTTTCCCCATTTTTACCCGTGTTTCCCCGAAAATAAGACATCCCCTGAAAATAAGACCTAGCGCAACTTTGGGAGAAAAAAATTAACAATAAGACACTGTCTTATTTTCGGGGAAACAGTGTTAGATTCCTGCCTACTTGTGATAGGTGTCGTGAGAGGAATTCGTTTTAGTGCAAGACTCATGCTGGGTGAAGTAACAAGTATCTCTATTCCATTTAGAATGGAAGTTCCTCCAGGAAACATACCTGCTGTGGAAAACGGGTCTCTGCACAGACATTCCCGTGTTCCTATCGTGGTTACAACGTGCCCTTCGGGTTTCTCATTCTTTTCATTGGCCCTTTGCAGAAAAAGGCCCCAACATGCTTTTGTCTTTTGATCGAATACCTGGATCCTGTGGCATTCACAAACACTGCACTTACTGTAGGAAAGGTCGTTTATTTCTGGACACACTTTGGACCCGTTCCCACCATCGGAGGAAGAGCTGACATGGATCCTCCTCAGAGCTATTTATAAGCCTGTCGCTCTCAGGCTTTGAAACCGGGACAGAAACAGGGACAGAGTAATCTTTCCCTTCATTCTCCCTTGTACGGACACATTTTTAAAAATGTAATCCCGCCCGTCAGACCTTAGGACAGTAAAAAAAGGAGCCATTCACCGATTTGTCACTTGATTTTTTTTTTTTCTAGAAACATCGCTTCCCCGCCTTCATTCCCCACCATATGAGGTTTGCTGGCTGTGGGGCTTATTGGTGTTAATAAGGGTGCTTGTACTTCCTAAAATGGGACTTTCTCAGCTTCATTCCTCAAACCTACACACTAAATATTAAGCTGGGACTTCACCTTGAAAGCATATTTTTATTGTTTTAGTTGCAGTTGAGAGCTTACTGTTTGCCTGGTACCAAACCAGTACCTCTGTGCACATTCTCCTGTAATTTACAACTGCAGGAGAAGTAGAGGTATGCCCATTCATAGTTAGGGGAACGGAGGTTCAAGAAGTTAAATAAGTTTGTTGTTGTTAATCCTCACCCGAGGAAATCTTTCCATTGCTTTTTAGGGAGCGTGGAAGAGAGAGGGAAAGACAGAGAGAAACACAACCAGGGCCTGGGCCAGGGAGGAGCTTGCAGCGTGCCCTTGACTGGAATGGAGTCCAGGACCCTTTGGTTGCGGGCAGATGCTCTATCCACTGAGCCACACTGGTTAGGGCTTAAGTAGCTTTTTTTAAAAATTTAATATATTTTATTGATTTTTTACAGAGAGGAAAAGAGAGGGATAGAAAGCTAGAAACATCGATGAGAGAGAAACATCGATCAGCTGCCTCCTGCACACCCCCCACCGGGGATGTGCCTGCAACCAAGGTCCATGCCTTTGACCGGAATCGAAACCGGGACCCTTCAGTCTGCAGGCCGACGCTCTATCCACTGAGCCACCTTGGTTTCGGCAAGACATGGCATTTCTGATGTGTTGTTGCTTGTTTCTAGATCCACCAGCCTCGTTTCCTCCGGGGAAAGACAGCCACTATGACCTGGTAGTTGGTGTGTTGTCAGCCCGCCATAACCATGAACTTCGAGACGTGATCCGGAGCACCTGGCTGAGGCACTCCCGCCAGCACCCCGCCCTCAGCCAGCGGTAGGTCCCTCTGCGCTGGCACCTGCCGGCGTCCGGAGTGGGAGAGGCAGCCTCTCTTCCTGGAGGGAGGGCCAGTGTGCTCTGTTTTCCTCCGTATAGCTGAGCCCAAAGGCAATGTGACCAGGTTTTAAGCCAAAAGGTAGTTGGGGGAGAAGGGCCAGCCTTGAGCAAAACGAGCAGCCTCTGAAGTGGGGGACAGCACGCAGAGAAGACACGGGCTGGGTGTCAGGAACAGCAGGAGAGGCTGACTGCCTTTGCTTTTTATTTTATTTTTAAAATATATTTTACTGATTTTTTTTACAGAGAGGAAGGGAGAGGAATAGAGAGTTAAAAACATCGATGAGAGAGAAACATCCATCAGCTGCCTCCTGCACACCCCCCACCGGGGATGTGCCCGCAACCAAGGTACATGCCCTTGACCAGAATCGAACCCGGGGCCCTTCAGTCCGCAGGCCGACGCGCTATCCACTGAACCGCACCGGTCAGGGCGACTGCCTTTGCTTTTCAGCCGTGTGAGCTGTTTCTCCGTGTTCTCCCTTGCTCCCCTGACTGCAGGAGGCAGCGGAGTGCTGGCCGGGAGCCACTGGTGGCCAGCACCTTCGGGCTAGCTGTCTCGCTGGGGGGCCAGGAGAGTCCCACCGCTGAGGGGGGATGAGTACACGCAGGCGGGGCTCGGTGACCGTGCTCCCCCTCCTCCCCCCTGCAGGGTGCTGGTCAAGTTCATCATCGGCGCCCGGGGCTGCGAGGTGCCCGTGGAGGACCGGGAGGACCCCTTCTCCTGCCGGCTGCTCAACATCTCGGACCCCGGTGAGCCTCCTTGTGTGTACACGTGTGCCTATTAAAGGAGCTCTGATAAATAAATATTTTACTTAATCGTACTGAAAACTTGGCCGTTAAATTTTAGAATGATTTTTTCCCTGGGAGCAGCCGTGTTTCGGGAGCGTTTGGAAAGCTTTGCCGGTGGGAAGGGGTCCATGGCAGACGGTGACCTGACTGTCGTCCGGGGTCCCCCTGACTGCGGCCAGTGATGATGTCTCCTCCCCTCCCGCTCCCTCCCCAGTCCTGAACCAGGAGATCGAGGCCTTCACGTTCCCGGAGGACGCGCCCGCGGGCTCCTCCGAGGACCGCGTGGTGAGTGTGAGCTTCCGCGTGCTGCACCCCATCGTGATCACCAGCCTCGGGGTGCTGGGCGGCGCGGGCGCCGGGGGCTTCCAGAGGAACATCACCGTCCGGCTGTACCAGGCCGAGCAGGAGGTGAGCGCCCGTCTCCCGTCCCAGAGCGCGGCTGCCGCCTCCTGGCACCTCGCGGGCGGGCGGGAGACGTCGCCCCTCCCTGCCCGTCGGCACGTTAGGGTGCAGTGCACGGGGTCTCCGAGACCAGCCCCCACGGGGTCAGGAACGAACGGGTGTTAACGAAGGAAACGCACACAGTGCGCTCAGAGCGCCCTCCGCCCATTTATTCCTAGCCCTTCGCGGTTCAACACAGTCAGTTGTCTTAATGCCTCCCCCTTCCCCGCGTGCCTCTCATGTCAGGGAGGTGGTTTTAAGGTTTTGAAGATTATTCTTAGCATTCTTAGAAATTTGAGACGATTTTTGTGATCTTAGCCATCTTTACTTAATAGCCATGGTGGAATAGAGACCCCAAATGACAGCTAAACCACAGTGGGACCGCGCTAGTGACCAGGATGGGGCCACTGAGGACTTAGCTGGCCATGTGAGCTATGCAAATACCCTGTGAGGTATGCAAACACCCCGTGAGATCTGTGAGTATCCTGTCCCACAGGAAGTCTTCCTTCTTGTCTCCCTGTGCAGGAGGCCCTCTTTGTGGCGCGCTTCAGCCCCCCGAGCTGTGGGGTGCAGGTGAGCCGGCTGTGGTACAAGCCCGTGGAGCAGTTCGTCCTTCCCGAGGTACGGGGCACGGGGGCTTGGGGCACCCAGGCAGCCTTTGCACGCTGGGCCGGGCTTGGGTGTAATGTGATGATGCAGTGTATAGCGTGCACACAGAGGTGTATGTGATGATGCAGTGTATAGTGTGCACACAGAGGGGTGTAATGAGATGATGTAGTGTATAGTGTGCACACAGAGGGGTGTAATGTGATGATGCAGTGTATAGTGTGCACACAGAGGGGTGTAATGTGATGATGCAGTGTGTAGTGTGCACACAGAGGGGTGTAATGTGATGATGCAATGTATAGTGTGCACACAGAGGGTGTCATGTGATGATGTAGTGAATAGTGTGCACACAGAGGGTGTAATGTGATGATGCAGTGTATAGTGTGCACACAGAGGGGTGTAATGTGATGATGCAGTGTATAATGTGCACACAGAGGGGTGTAATGTGATGATGCAGTGTATAGTGTGCACACAGAGGGTGTCATGTGATGATGTAGTGAATAGTGTGCACACAGAGGGTGTAATGTGATGATGCAGTGTGTAGTGTGCACACAGAGGGGTGTAATGTGATGATGCAGTGTATAGTGTGCACACTGAGGGGTGTAGTGTGATGATGCAGTGTATAGTGTGCACACAGAGGTGTATGTGATGATGCAGTGTGTAGTGTGCACACAGAGGGGTGTAATGTGATGATGCAGTGTATAGTGTGCACACAGAGGGGTGTAGTGTGATGATGCAGTGTATAGTGTGCACACAGAGGGGTGTAATGTGATGATGCAGTGTATAGTGTGCACACAGAGGGGTGTAGTGTGATGATGCAGTGTGTAGTGTGCACACAGAGGGGTGTAGTGTGATGATGCAGTGTGTAGTGTGCACACAGAGGGGTGTAGTGTGATGATGCAGTGTGTAGTGTGCACACAGAGGGGTGTAGTGTGATGATGCAGTGTGTAGTGTGCACACAGAGGGTGTAATGTGATGATGCAGTGTGTAGTGTGCACACTGAGGGGTGTAGTGTGATGATGCAGTGTGTAGTGTGCACACAGAGGGGTGTAATGTGATGATGCAGTGTGTAGTGTGCACACAGAGGGGTGTAGTGTGATGATGCAGTGTGTAGTGTGCACACAGAGGGGTGTAATGTGATGATGCACTGTATAGTGTGCACACTGAGGGGTGTGCTCACTGTGGAATAGAAATGCTAACCAGGGTGTCTCAGGAAAAAATAAAAATTAAAAATAAAAAACCACAAACCCTCAATGACAACCGTAAAGAAGCCTCACCTTTTCTCTTTCACGAAGAGCTTTGAAGGCACCATCGTGTGGGAGAGCCAGGACCGGCAGGGGCTGGAGGCCAGAGCGCTCGGCAGCGTGGCAGTCCACGACGGGGGCGGCGTGCTCCGGGTCACCGCGGTACGTCCGGGGTCAAGGCTGCCGCGCCGGCAGCACCCTTACTGCCTTTTTACACCGGCCCAGACAGCATGGGGTAACCGCCTGTGGCTAGAATAGGTAGAAAATGGTGTGCAGTCTGCTGTTCTCTGGTTTTGTCACCACACACCGTGCATCCCACACCCGGAGCCGGGATTGAGAGCCTGGAGCTGGGAATGAGAGCTGCCTGCTGAGGGGTGTATAGCGTGCACATGTGAGGGTGTAACGTGATGATGCAGTGTATAGTGCACATGTGAGGGTGTCATGTGATGATGCAGTGTATAGCGTGCACACGTGAGGGTGTAACGTGATGATGCAGTGTATAGTGTGCACATGTGAGGGGTGTAATGTGATGATGCAGTGTATAGTGCACATGTGAGGGTGTCATGTGATGATGCAGTGTATAGCATGCACACGTGAGGGTATATGTGATGTAGTGTGTAGCGTGCACACATGATGACACACTGGCGCTTGCACTCGTGTCTTTCAGGCCGGGGAGGGTGCGTGGCCCCCGGAGCCCACGGAAGGAGTGGTGGGCGTAGCCGGCGGCTTCATCTACACGATTCAGGGTGAGTGCTGGCCGCGAGGCTCACGCTTTTCTCCGTTCTGCTACGGCCGTGCATCTCTAAAACATACTTTTGATTGGAACGTGTTGTACTTGGTATTTATGGCCTCATATTCCATCTATCAGTTAGCGACGTGTTCTTCCGGCATCATTTTTCTGGGCCGTTTCTCACAACACGCAAGGGCAGGCTGACTTTGAACCTGCCGTGTCCCCCCGTGACACCACGGCTTAGCCATTCCCGTTACACACGGCGCTGCAGTGAGCAACCACGTGACTCCGTGTGACACGCCTGCGGGGACTTGTCGCCCGGGGGGCACCCTCAGCCGCACCCCTGCTGCTTTGCTTCCCACGCAAGTGCGTCCAGTCACCCCGAGCGTCCGCTTCCCTCCTCCACGCTCCCACCGCCGCCCTGTCCCTGGCCCCGGGCACAGAGCGCAGGGCACAGCGGGGCGCGGTCCTGGCCCTGTGCGCATGGCAGTAGCGTGTGTCTCAGCTCTCGGCCTTCCCTTCCAGAAGGCGATGCTCTCCTCCGAAACCTCCGCTCGCGCCCCGGCCGCCGCGCCGAGCACCTGCGGAGCCTCCGCGCCGAGGACGCCTCGCTGCGGGCGGAGAGCGGCCGCCACGGCGACATTGTCTTCGTGGACGTGGTGGACACCTACCGGAACGTGCCCGCCAAGCTGCTCCGCTTCTACCAGTGGTGGGTGTCCCTGCCGCCGCCGCCGCCGCCTGCTCCAGGGCCTGTGGGTGCAGAAACGGTGTGTCCGACCCTCACACCACTGAGATTTCCTACTTTTTAAATAAATTCTTACTGATTTCAGACAGGAAGGGAGAGGGAGATAGAAACATCCATGAGGAGAGAGAATCATGGATCAGCTGCCTCCTGCACGCCCCACCCTGGGGATGTGCCACCAGTATCGAACCCGGGACCCTTCAGACCACAGGCCAATGAGCCAGACCAGCCAGGGTGACCACGGAGATTTTTTTTTTTTTTTTCCCCCAAATATATTTCTTCATTGATTTCAGAGAGGAAGAGGGAGGGAGAGATAGAAACATCAATGAATGATAAGAGAGAATCATTGATCGGCTGCCTCCTGCATGGCCCCTGCTGGACATGGAGCCACTGTAGCTCAGGCCACCCGTGGGCCTTGTGGTTGTGAGTGGGGCCCAGGCAGGGGTGGGGAGGGAGGGGTGCCGAGGGGCACGAAGGCCCAGGTGTGCGGGCCGAGGGGCAGTTTCGGTGAAACGCGAGCAGCGTCACCGCCTTCGGCTGCCGTCTCCTCGCACGGACGCCCTGACCCACGTCCCTCTCTCGCCGCCAGGACCGTGCGAGCCACCAGCTTCGATCTGCTGCTCAAGACGGACGACGATTGCTACATCGACCTGCAGGCCGTGCTCCGCAGGCTCGCCCGGGGCTCGCTGCGGGGCCCGAGCCTCTGGTGGGGCAAGTGAGTCCGGCCGCTCGCCCGGGGCGCCCTGTGCCCGCGCACCGCCGTCCACGCAGCACGGACTGGGCTTCTCTTCCTAAGGAAACCGGCTGAGACTGGGGTGTCCTCACTTATTAATCTGTGATTAGAGGAAATACTTTTTTTTTTTTTTAATATATTTTGTTGATTTTTTTTTAATATATTTTGTTGATTTTTCACAGAGAGGAAGAGAGAGGGATAGAGAGTTAGAAACATCGATGAGAGAGAATCATCCATCAGCTGCCTCCTGCACACCCCCTCCTGGGGATGTGCCCGCAACCAAGGCACATGCCCTTGCCCGGAATCGAACCCGGGACCTTTCAGTCCGCAGGCCGACGCTCTATCCACTGAGCCACACCGGCACTGGCTAGAGGAAACACTTTTAAAGTGAAAAACCTCCAGCTACTGAACGGAGGCGAGACAGTGTCTTGGCTTAACCCTCCTGCCTCGAAGTAAGTGGCTCTCAGATCAGCAGCTGCCGCAGTTAGATGTTAGGACGTCCCCTTCCGGAAGCTTCCCTCCGCAGGGATACACTGCGGGCCAGCGGATTTCTTAAGAAAAACATGCACAAGATGATCTGGTACTTCCCGTTCAGAAACTACGCACGCTACTTTGAGAGAACTTACATGTTTCGGTTTCATCTAAAATAATCCCACAGAAGTCACTCCCCTCTCAGACTAAAGGAGGCGCTCATGCTGCCCCCCTCGCTCTGTTCCCCGCGGTGGCGGGACCTGTGAGCCGAGCAGGACGGGGTGGGACGTGTGTCAGGCGCACAGAAGCGGCCGCTCACTCCCTGTCCATCTCAGTTTCAGGCTCAACTGGGCCGTGGACCGGACGGGGAAGTGGCAGGAGCTGGAGTACCCCAGCCCCGCGTACCCCGCCTTCGCCTGCGGCTCGGGGTACGTGGTCTCCCGGGACATTGTGCACTGGCTGGCCGGCAACGCGGACCGGCTGAAGACCTACCAGGTGGGCAGGGCCGGCTGAAGGCCTGCCAGGTGGGCAGGGAGGGCTCCTGCCTGAGGGGCGCCGCCCAGCCAGCTTCCCGGCCCCGCCTCCCGAGGGAAGAACATGTGCTTTCTGTAAGGACCCTCATTAGGGACACTCCGCCCCCCACCCGTGGCTCTGAGTTCTGTTCCTGGCGCTTTGGTTGCCTCACTGTGGTTCCCGCCTGTTCACTGGCCCCTGGAGGAGGGAAGACTTGAGCTCTGCTTCCCTGGGGGGTGGCATGGTGGCCGTGCCAGAGCCCTCAGCGCCGCCCAGCGGCCGGTCCAGCGTGTTGCGTGCCATCAGTGCCGGAGCGCTGGGTCCCTTGTAGGACGCGCTGTTTCACCAAACAGCCACCGGCTGTCACGCTGTGTCCGCGTTCACACTGCCAGGGGTTCGTGTGAGATGACCAAACAGAGGCAGAGGGTAACTTTTTAACCCGCTGAACAGGGCGTGGCGCTGGCTGGGCAGACGCGGAGCGTTTAACCCTTCCCATGCCTGTCCAGGGTGAAGATGTGAGCATGGGCATATGGATGGCGGCCATCGGACCTAAGAGATACCAGGTAAGCGGCGTCAGGGGCTGGGGAGCCAGGGACGGGGGCTGTGTCGCACCTCGGGCGGGAGCCGCGGAGAGAAGGTCTGGCGCTGTCGCCGTGCTCATGACTGGATTCGCTGTAACCCACCCGGCTCCCAGGCGACATGACATGCCTGGCTGTGTCCTCACTTCATCCCCGTCGGCGCTGTCTCCCCAGGACAGCCTGTGGCTGTGCGAGAAGACCTGCGAGACGGGCATGCTGTCCTCCCCGCAGCACTCCCCGCGGGAGCTCGCCCACCTGTGGAGGCTGAAGGAGCGGTGCGGGGACCCTTGTCAGTGTGAGGCCGGGTGAAGGGGGCCCTGGGCGGGGAGCCCCGGAGAGCAGGCGCGGCTCCCGGCTCCATGCGGACCCCCGCGGACCCCGCTGGGTGGCTTCGTGTTCGCAGTTTCCTCTTAAGAATCAACCCGGATGCTGTAGCATAACAGCTTTATTTTTATAGCGGGAGATCTGAAAAATACCAAATAGTTGTACATCCTGATGCGCCATTCTAGTTAGCTTCACTGGCTACCGTTTTTGGTTGAAAGGCGGCTTGTTCGGAAATCTTGAGGGACTGAGAGTTGGACTTTCGGCCTGGATTGCAGACTAGCTTCGTATAGCACCGTTAGGACACTGACACGAGACGAAAAACCAACTCTCAGAGCTGCTGCTGTGTGATGCTGTGGTCACGTGTACCAAAGCGCGGGTTTCCAGAAATGACGTCACTCTCTGCGGGTGTCTGAGCAAAGGGGGCAGCTAGACCTGGGAGAGAACCCGTTGAATTCTCGGTCTGGACCTTGGTTTTAAAGTTCGTTTATTATTAATGGACTAATGCACGCGTTCTTTTGCCATTTCACACAAATCCTGGGAGTCACCGTTTAGTGCTCCTACTAAAAAGGCGACATTTTAGTGACTATAAGTAAAGTCAAATACTCTCAGGGCGTTAGTGCCAGAGGGAAGGCTATTTTTAAATAGCGGACGCTTTGAAAGAATCACGCTTGCCTGCTGTCACTGCCAAGTTTACCTGGTATGAGTGGGTTTTTGTCAGGGGGGGGGATCACTGACAGAGAATAGGCTTCTGTAGGTTAACTGCAGAGAAAGCATGTAACATACAAGCGACCGTAGCTTCTCTGCTGTACACAGCGGAGGGTGTGCCCCTAAGCGCAAGGGACATTTCCCTAAATGACGAACCAGATCACTGTAGTCGCTTTTTAAACCAGTAATATCAACAGAGGATTCTGTTACACTGGTCTTATGACAAACATAAGCTGTGTTCAGACCTTATTAGACTAGCTATGTTCTACTTAGTATTGGGATCTTCACACAATGAAATGCAATCACGAACTATAAACGTGAAATAGAAGCGGAAAACCGTTAGTCGGCACAAAGCCTTTATTGTCGCTATTATGTACAAGCCTGGAAACAGTCTCTCTCCCACCGAAAAGGACAGCCTCGGAGAGAACTGCTCCCGAGGTCATTTCTTGCCCGGGATCCGCAGTCCGCCTCGGGCTGCATCAGCTGTGTCACCATCGCACTAGCAGACGGTCTCCGCTTTCCACAGAGTAGAACTGCAAGGACTGCTGGTCGTTCTCCAGCTCAATCTCTCTGCCCGGCATCTGGGGTCGGAACAAAGTGTGGGGGGCGGATTCAGACATCAGAGCTTAGGACACGCCCTGTCCCCCAGATGGGAGAGTTGGTCACGGAGACGCAGGCACAGCCACCACTGCTGTGGGCTGGCTGAGGGCTCCGGCTGCTCACCTTGGGGCTTTCGTAGGCCAGCAGCAGGTCCGACACGGGGACCTTGAGGAGGCGGGACAGCAGCCCTTTCACCTTCTGAACCGTCATGGAATCTGTCAGAGAGGAAACACAGTGCGCTCAGTGACAGCCGCCTGTCACAGGAGCTCAGGGCAGGTCCGCAGGTGCAGGGACAGCTGACCTGTCACCTCAGCGTCGTCCACCCCAGTGACCATTGAGGCCCAGGCCCGGGGAGCAGACTGGCCTTGGCTCTCAGAGCCAGTGCTTGGCCCGTGCCCTTGTCAGCGACTTTTCAGTCCTCAGTGGCACCTCCCTTATCCCTGTCACCAGAAGTCATAGCCTCTGCAGAGGAGTGAATGTGAGAAAAGTCTAACTTCTCCTTTTAAGTCTGTGGTTATGAAGGCCTAACGAGACCACTGCAGGCCTCTGAAGCGGGGGCCGCCCCTGCAGGCGGTCGGCAGTTATGCGGGTCCCTGTGCTGGACACGCCCAGGGACCACAGGCCCGCACTGCGGCCCAAGGAGAAATGCGTCCGTTTGTCAGAAAGCGCTATGTATGAACCCTCTCCAAAGACAGTTGTGGTAACAGTGGCTATTTTGATTATGAGAAACGCAGTCTCTCTGAAGCTTTAGCCGGAGGTGCAGCAATAGTTAGGACCAGCGTTCCTACAAATGTCACAGGGATTCCCATATTTTTCTATCAGAGACCATTTTTGTAAAGGCTGTCTGTGTTTTTATGCAACTTGTGATAATAAATGTTCTTTATTTTAGAAAAAAAACGCCTTCTCAGTGTGTGTATTGAGTAGCCAGCAGACACTTAGCATTTCGATCAGCGTGAGCTGCTCAGGTAGGTGGGTCCTTTCGGAAAACCTGGGTGACCAGCCGCGGGGAGGCCCTGGGGCTGCACACAGGCTGTGCCTTTGCTAACGTGAGCACACGCAGGGCTCCTCCCGGTTAGCGTTCGGGGGTGAGGCAGCTCGGCCGCTTGCCTCAGGGCAGGAAGAGCCGGTGACAACCGGTGACAACCAGTAAGCTCCGCTGACTGGACGCCGGGAGCAGAGGGGCAGCTGTCTTACCTGGCAGCTGTCTCTCCAGGGCGCTGTGGTTGGGACGGTCAGGACAGCTGATCTTCAGCGCTGGGAGGAAACGGGAAAGGCTGGCTGAGACCTGCTCCCTGCGGGCTCCCAGGGCACCTGAACGTTAGGGGTTTTACCAAATGGCGCAGGTGCAACCTGGCTCCGACCAGTTGGCCGAGCTGCAGTTTGACAGTCCCGTGAATACTTCACCCGAATTCGGTTACTGACAGCCCAGGGGCTGGGCGACATCCTACTGCTTTCCCTTCCCTTAAGGTAAGGTGGCCGGACGTCCCGCTTTTAGCAGGACAGTCCTGACTTTTAACAATTTGTCCCGCGTCCCACGGCGTAAGGGACTTTAGCACGCCGTGGGACGCAGGATAGATAGTTAAAAATCGGGGCTGTCCCGCCAAAAGCGGGACGTCTGGTCACCTTACCTTAAGGGCGTCCTCCCTGACAAGTTCACGAGGTTTTCACGTTAAGTCATACGTTTCCAAATCACAATTCAGTTCCCTGTTCGAGCCCTCCCCGCATCTGCAGCGCCATTAAATGGGCCGAAAGCAAAGGATTGCTAACATGTTCAATACAGGAATTTGCAAGGGATTGAGAACTGATCGTTTCTTTTAAAAAAGCCCACGTACTCGGGCACGTGAGAGAAACCTTCTCTCTTAGGCTGCCGCCCTGTTGCGGCATCTAAGGACTCGAACACAGAGCAGCTGGCTTTGGGTTTGGGGTTCTTACTTAGCAGCTGGTTTTTGAGCAAAAATGGTTGCTGTGTTTTGAGCTCCCCATCTTCAGGCGCGCCGTATTCTATTTAGGAAATAAAAAACGATGAATGGCAATCCACAGGCCGCTGGAAGGGAACAAGTGGCAGGTAAGTGTCCACTCGGGACCAGCCCAGCAGCAGCTGGTCCTAACCTGGTCCACTTCCTGTGGGACCCCCCCCCCTCCCTCCCTTCTTTCCTCCCTCCGTGTGACATCACTGTCCTCAGAGACAGGCAGTCCTGACAGACCAGCCGCTGAGGCTGTGCGTCCACACACTTGAAGCGTCACCGCTGCTAACACTTCCCTTTCGTTCTGAACCTGAGAGAGGAACCTCGAGCAATTTGGGACACAACTCACACCTTCACCCAGTTCCAGCCAGATTCAGCCACGCAGGGCGGGCTCGGAACCACCCCGCCAACCAGGTCCCTGGAAACGCAGCTGCAGTCTGGCATGGGGTGTAGGGACAGCAGCACGGACGCTCCCACTTGTGCCGGGCCGCTCAGCACCTCCTCTCCCTCCCCCACGTGACCGAGTTCACGGAAAGCAGCCAGGAAAGTGTGCCAGCGAAGGGAGTCACGTGACAGCCTTCCTCTCAGAAGGACCAGCCCGGAGCGATGCAGCGACCTCCCATCGGGAAATGTGAGAGAGAGGAAGTCACATGGAAGTGACATTGGAATGGTCATGAAGGCCGATCAAAGCGGAGAGGAGTCGGGGACAGAGGCCTGAGGGGGCAGCTGCAGGCTGGAGTGAGGGAGCACCTGGCACAGAGCCCTGGAGACCGAGGGGAGCTGGCACAGGTGCCAGCGCCTACATCCACCTTCAGCCGCTCCGCATCTTACATCCCCCGGGGAGCCGGCCACCGGCCCTGGGTCGGAGCGGACCTACATGATCCCAGGTCCCTCCTGCCGTCTGTCCTCTGAGGACAGTTAGGATCTGCTCCCATCTTGCCGAAGTCGCCCCGGGAGAGTGCCCAGCGCCTGGGAGAGCAGAGCAGCCCAGCCGGGCCGCTGCCAGGGAAGGGCATGGGTACGCACTGCGGCAGAGGGCCTGGTAGCGGGGGTGGGCGGCCAGGAACGCCGCGCTGGGCCTGTCCTGGTCGGGGTCCTGGTGCCCGCCCGCCTCCTTCCACTCCTTCCCGAACGCCTTGCGGTAGTCCAGCTCGGCCCCGCGCCGCTCCTCGGGGCGGATCTGGGGGAGAAGAGCACAGGGGTCCATGAGACAGTTCTCTGTGAGCTGTGGCACCCCGCCTTCCTCACGCCCGCCCCGAGGCCCTCACACTGACAGGAACCAGGTAACCATTACATTTTTACCCTATTCCAAAAGGAAATTCTGTTTCCTCCTTTTCTTCCTGAGAGCATTGGCCCACGGGCTGGCTTCCGGACCATGCCAGGGGCCTGAGGGCCCGAGGCGTGGGGATGCCCCCTGGAGGAGCTCACCGGGGAGGGCACATGCCCAGCCAGCGGCTCCAAAGGCTCTGCCTCCTGTTTACAAGAAGGGGAGGGTCCACAGGCTCCTGGTTCTGTCTTTTTTCTGCCTCCATCGCCCCCCCCTTCCAGCCCCCCAAAGAGGGGGAGGAAGAACCCCGTGTCCCTCCCTCTCCTCGGGTGACAACGAATCGACCGGGGGACAGGTCACTGCTCAGTGCAGTTCCACTGTCACTGACACGCCCAGGAGGCCACTGTGCCGCTTCAGGGAAACCACGTCTGACCCCTCCGCGATATTCACAGCGTCTCCTGCGCTTCCCGTCCCTCGTTCTCTGGGCTGTGCCCACCTCGCATCGGTTGAGGGTCCGCAGCTGGCCGATCTTGGCGATGATGAACTGCAGGCTGGTCCTGGCCGCGCTGCCCACGGTCAGGGGGTTCCTGAGGCACGACAGCGAGTGCAGGCTCCGCAGCTTGTCCAGCTCGTTGATGAAGGACCACTGACGCCCAGGAGGAGGGAAGCAGGTGTCAGGCCCACGTTTCAGAGGATGTGAGTGTGTGTGGGTTTATCTGAGGAATTTCACTCCGAGGAAGCGTTTCTCAGAAAACGTAAAATGTTTTTCCATCAAAGGAACCCAAAAGGGGGCGTGAGGGAGGAGAGGGGCACCCGGAAGAGGCTTACTTGCGATATCCGATTGTCGTCCAGGACCAGAGACTGCAAGGCCGGGAACATTGCTGTTTTGGACCCTGGAGGAAGGAGAGCGAGGTTACCCAGCGGAAGTGAGAGCGGCAGCTGAAGCATGGAGCACAGGGGAGGGGAATGTTAGAATCTCACGCACCAGCCTCGGCATCCGGGAAATGGAGAGAAGAAATCCCGACGTCGCTAAGGATGAGTCGTTCTAACCTGGAGTCACAAATGTTCAGTGTGATCGCACGAGACAATGCCAAATGCTGAGGGCTCTCAGCCAGACTAGGTCTGTAAATTTTTTGCTAGACTTTAGGTTTTCATCCCAGAAAAAATGCTTAGAGACTGTGAAGTCCAACTCGGGGCGTGTACATATGTCCTCCTGGCTCCACAGCCATCTAACAGTCCTGTGTCTACTGCTGTGCCAGGAGCCACGTGGGTCTCGGGACGGACGCCATCTTCCCAAAGGTTATTGAGTGAAGACTAACTACTTTAGCACCAGGGCCAACTCATCCATTCTTCACTCACCTAGTCCCTGCACAGCAGCTTGTATTGTATGTGGTTCACAAGTAAGCTCTCTGAGTTCAGGTAAAAATTTGCCAGAGAAGGAGCCCATTTGGAAACTCCATCATCGTTACTGTATTCCCACTGCGAGTGCAGATGGCATGGGACCGCTGACTGCACGTTCACTGGGCACCAGTGTAACCGGCGTCCGAGGAGCCATTACCTGGGCAGATACGCGATGAGAAACAGCTGGTTTTCATCAATGGCCTGGTTAGAGGAAAGGTCTAGTGTCCTGAGCAACTGGAGGACGTCAGCAGGCCTGTAGGGAAAGGACAATTTTTTCAACACGAATTTAATACATTAGTTGTTTTCAAACACATAACCTTATAATACCTACATGTGCTATTAAGGAAGGTTGGGGGCAACATAGTAATTCAGGGCTTTCCCCTTAATGGGGTTTTCCTCAATTAGGGGTGAAGTGCGAGCTGACATGCTAATTTGTGAAGGCAGTGAAGGAACGTTTTTCGAATTCTTATTGGCAAATCCCTCTGGAAAGGAACATGTCTTTGAGGTCATTTATTCGGCGTGAGAGATGGCGGCAGACGGTGACGTAAACCCGTTACCTTTCTGAGATGGAAATGCCGTTGGACTTGAGGTACAGCTCCTCAAGGGCCGGCCAGTCCTGGGCACAGTGGAGCACCTGGGAGGGAACGCAGGTGAGGCGGAGCGCCCTTTGCTGGGCGTTTTCCCGTGTTTGTCACTAAGACCTGCACATGAATCCCCCTTAGTTTTAGAAATAAAGTGCTTACGAGACATGTCATAGAAGGCTGGTTCAGGCCGGATGGCATGTTAATGGCCGTGTTGTAAAGGCAGGGACACGTCTTTCGGCACTGAACCAGCCAGTGAGGTATCAGTGTGTCCCGCGGGCATACCTGGATGTGGACTGAGGCACCTACTACGTGCACTGACTCGGCACATCGTTACCTGCTTCCCCAAAGGAAGGAAACGGATGGAAACACCTCTCCTCAGTTATGGATGCCAATCGGAGTTTGCAGAGAATAGGCTGATCAGTCAAAATTTCTCCTGACTGCTCCCAGATGTTCTCACTTGAACCTCCTGCCCTCCCCCCACTGGCATTTCTAGAAAACAAGGGAGGTGCCTTGGTGGCATTCACCGGTGCACGCACTGGGGTGTCCTTCTCTGCCCGTGTGTGACAATGGGCTGTTCTGGATGTGTGAAGGCAGCTGACCCGACAGGAAACAGCGGTGCCAAGTGCTTGGCGGGTGGCCCTGGAGCCGTCCCAGCGATGCCCAATGACCAGCCATCCTAGAGCTGAGCCAGAAGGGCCGTGAGGACTGCCAGCCGCGGTCCCACCTGAGCTCACCGGGCTGCAAGCTCAGCCAGCAGCCACCCGAAGCTCTGAAAGCTGAGTGCACGCTCACTGCACGCTCTGCGCAGCGGCGGTTCAGACCCCAGGAGGCGTCGGAAGGAGCCAGGGACTCCGAGACAGGAAGTCCTACCTCCCCACCATGACTGAGGCGCCTACAGATCCTACCACGTGAGTAACTGGGTGATTAAAACCGTCCTCTATTAAACCAGTCAGTAAAAGGGCTTCCTATGGGTAACAAGCCAAAGCCAAAGACACAGGCTTACCTCGGCCCACGTGACGCCCGTGCTGTTGAGGACTAGGACCTTCAGTGCGGAGAACGAGCCGGTGGTAGGGGCGGGCGAGGCCGGGGGGAACCGCAGCTTGTTGTCACTGTGGAGGCAGGAGATGCTGCACAGGGGCCGGCACGGCACTGACGGCAGCCATGTGGGACTTAACAAGAGATCCCTGGATTACGCCACCCTCACAGTCACATCACAAACCGGCTCAGTGACCTACGGACCAGGAGGTCACGGTTCGATTCCCAATCACAGGCACAGGCCCGGGATGCGGGCTCGATCCCCAGATCGGGAGGCAGTCGGTCAGTGATTCTCTCTCGTCATTCACGTTTCCAGCTCTCCCCCCCTCCCTTCCTCTCTGACATCAATAAGAATGTATTAAAAAGTGACAACAAACCAGCTCCTACCTGAGATCAAGGACCTCTAGGTGTCTGAGCTGCTCAGCGATGGCGGTGACTTCCTCCCACGCTGACAGCAGGTTCTGTGACAAGTTGACGACGCTGATGTCTGGAAGCGTGTTAAGAGCAGTAACACCGAGAGTCACAAAAGACCCGACAGCGGTTCCCCCGGAGCTCTGAGCACAGCACCTGCCCCCCTCTGTGCCCTGTTCTGCGGAGGATTTTACCTTTTTAAACCGTCCGACTGTCCATCTGTCCGTTCAGAAACTAAAAGCTGTCATGTACCGCCCACGAGGCACTAACGTCTACAGTCCACGTCACTGCCGCGCCATCTCGCATTGCTGAACAGGGAAAAGCCGTGATGGCGCTTCCGGTTTATCAGGCCCTGCGTGTCCCCAGGGCCCAGCCGGGGTGCCCGTCGGGAGATGGACCCGGTGGCCCACAGCGGTGTCCACACCGGTCAGAGCAGCGCTGAAAGGATACTGGGACACGCGCTGGCAATGTCTCCTTTGTCACCAGCACAGCTCACGGCGCAGCCCCTCAGGGAGATGTCGCGTAGCTTGCTCAGCTGACTGCAGGAAAGCAGAGTTCGCGTGGACCCGCGCCCACGGGCCTTTAAAAATTACCCGGCAGCTCAGACCACGACAAGGGACGAGAGTTAACAAATATCGGGACCCGCCTCCCAACTTGAGAACTAAAGCATCACTGAAAAGAAGAGTAAAGCATTGCACACATCGCAAAGACAGATCACCTGCCCTGTCCCTTTCCATTACATCCCAACCCCCACCCGGGGGCCGGCGCTACCTTTGGGTTTAATCTTAAGCCTATCTGAGGTTTCAGTATATATTCCCATATCCCTAAACAGTTAGCCTATTGTGGTGTACCATGAGACTTGATGTAAATGGAACCCTACTGTGTATATCCCCCTGCAAATAGCTCTTTCCATCCACAGTGTTGCTCAGCAACGATACAGCTTAGCACATGGACTAGAACATTCATTTTCACTTCCCACAGCAGCCACCAGGGGGCACTACTAGGACACATCCCGGGGCCAGGCCAAACCACAGCGCTGACCAGGGCTAACAGGCATCATTTCCTGCCCTGCAGATGCTACAGGATAATTGGGGAACTTAAAGGGGCAGCGCAGGGAATTCTGACTCCGGGGGTCTGGATGGGACCCAGGTGACAGGGTGTGCACTACATGGCACAGGGAACTGTGCACACTTCCGACTCCATGTCCGGTATCAACCAGCGAGAAATGTCACCACGAAATAGAAAGGACCAAGCGTCCACCTTCGTTACTGAATAGGTAGCACCAGATAGCAGAGCATGAAAGTTAATAATCGGCAAAGCCATCTTTCCATCCCGATCTGGAGAAGCCCAACAACCCTGAGCTTGGGAAGGATTTTACATCTCTGAACCCTGACCCGTGGACTCCTGCGGTTCCCAGTGGCCGTTTGTGCAGGAAGCACAGGGGGGTTGGGGTCAGGTTCTGAGTACAGGCGGGGTCAGGTGAACTCGCTCCTGAACCTGACGGGATGCTCGGTCAGCTCCTCCGGCGCCGGCGACGTGGGCTGACGGCCAACAGGCAGGAGGCTGCTCTCCCGTTCTCAATCCCACTCACCTCTGCTTTCTTATGACGGAGCCGAAGCCGATGGTTTCCACGGGGATGTTCCCGATGGTGACAATCTGCTTTTTCACATCCTCCTCCGGCTCGTCTTCGTAGCGGTCCCTGAGCGCGGTGAGGAAGTCCACTCCGAAGTTGGCTTTGTGAGGGCGGATGAAGGAGCCTCCTGTCGGGTGGCTGGAGGGGGGAGAGATGGAGCCCAGTGGCCACCCACGGAGACACTGAGAGGAGATGGCACACGCAGAATCCCTCAGGGCTGTCCCTGCCACCAATGGAAACACCTGGTTTCCATTTACAAATACGTTGGCCAATACAAGCCATTACAGGCAGCCCTCGGCTTACGTCGGACTCGATTAACCACTTAATGAACCATTTTGATTAGCCACTAAAATATTATCCCAAGTCGCCATGCCAAATCACAACGGGAAGTCACCTGCATCTGAAATACACAGTCCCCTCGTGGCTCCCGTCGTGCTTGCCTCTCGCGGGATTGTCCCATTCCACTCCCAGCCAGAGTCCTAGCAGAACAAGAAACACTGAATGAGCAGCAGTGACAGAGGTCCCACTTGGTAATTGCTCTGTTTTTCTGCAAGCAAACATAGCTTGCAAACAGTTTATTTAAACCTATGCATGATCCTAGCTCAGAAAATTAAATGTCCAACCAAAAGTAGTCATTTGCCAAACATTAGGACTGTTGTGTTTCTTCCTAAAGTAACTTTTGCATGTTTATTTACAATAACAGCTATCACACTTGCACCAGTAACTGGTCCAAGTGCTTTAAACATCTTAACTCAGTGGTCGGCAAACTGCGGCTTGCAAGCCACATGCGGCTCTTTGGCCCCTTGAGCGTGGCTCTTCCACAAAACACCACGGCCTGGGCTAGTCTATTAATATTTTGAAGAAGTGGCGTTAGAAGTTTATGTTTAAAAAATGTGCTCTCCAAGGAAATTTCAATCGTCGTGCTGTTGATATTTGGCTCTGTGGACGAATGAGTTTGCCGACCACTACCTTAAACTCATTTAGCTGTCACAGCAATCCTATAGCAACGTTCAGTGCAGTAACTACTAAATCTGTGTTCAATTGCTCTGTCTTTGTACCAATTCCTTCAGATGACCTCTAAACGAACCCAAAAGCAGTACCAACTGAAGTAAGCAATGGAGAGAATGCCCCTCACAATGAGATAATAAAGGGTAAGTATATATCAGCTCCCTCTACAGAATTGTAATTTTCGGGGAGTGGGGGGACGCCTCACAGCACACATATAAAGAACGTGTCAAACTCAGAGGCAACTGAATCAATGAAAGGAATAGGTACCGCCTCCTATTCGCTAAACTACCATTAAGTTCCTCCACCTGCTTTCCTGTATTTGCGCTACATCACTCCACTGTGCCAGGAGGAACTGGGCTTATTTCCCCCAGCTGCCAGGAGTACTGGCGTTTGTAGGTTAGCACCTTGCCAGGGGCACACCCCCTTCTCAGGGCCAACCCTATGATAAATCACTACAGAGGGGTAAATGCCCAGCTGAGGATGCCTGGCTGGCATGGCTCAGTGGTCACCTCAGGAGGTCACGGTTCGATTCCCGGTCAGGGCACATGCCCAAGTTGTAGACTCGATCCCCAGGGTGGGGCATATAGGAGGCAGCCAATCAATGATTCTCGCCCATCATTGATGTTTCTCTCTTTCTTTCTCTCTCCTTTCCTCTCTGAAACCAAAACCTATATTTAAAAAAAAAAAAAAAAGACTGAAGGCCATCCTAGCTTCAGAGTGCCCCTTGGGGTCAGATGAAACCTTTGATCAGATCCTATACAGTCCAACTTCTCCCTCTACCCAATCCAACTCCCTTCCCATTAATTAGTACTGATCCCAAGAACACTCCTAATAAACTTAATGAACACTAAATTATGAAAGAGTATAAGTAAGTATAACCATAGACACCACCAGATATGGTCATCAAATAAAATTGTATACGGGAGGCATCTCTGAATTGGTTATTAATTTCCTCAAAATTGGTTTACTGTAGCACTATGGATAAACCTACAAAGAACTACAAGTACATACTTATGCACACACGCAAAGTCATACGTTACCAGCCACAGGAGGGACGGCGCCATGGAAACGGACCGTGGCACATTCTCCGTTGACGGAAACTCGGCGACCAACGACATCTGAGGTCAACGTGTCATTCATTGTCATGCAAACTGCGAGATCTGGGGAGAAAGGTACAAGCTTGATGAGAACTTAATAAAACCCTTTTAGACTTCATGTGGATATTCGTGAGGTCCATGCTGCTGAACAGCTCAGTCTTCATATTCTGGTGAGAACCGAGTGGTTTTATGTATTACCTTATTCTGATCATTTCATTTCACCGTCTAACTATATTTGGATAATCTAATGTATTTGTCAAATCTTGTCTGACTCCAGTTAGTTCACATCAGATGACTTGTCTATCCTGTCATTTCCTGAAGGGGCTGGGAAAGGGATGAAGTGATGGAGCAAAGGACAGTTCCCTCCCCCCCACCCCCTTGGTAGTAAGCACCACGCAAAATTATTAAATGTTCTCCACCCACTTCCCATGATTTCTCCTCCACCACAAATAGTAAAAGTCTAGAGCCTGGTGCACGAATTTGTGCACAGATGGTGTGCAAGCAGGCCGGCCCCCATTGGTACCCATCTAGCTGATGGGTACAGATCCAGCAGGCGGGCCCTATCCCCTGGCTGAACTTCCGGTCAAGTGGACAATTTGCATATTGGTGTCTTATTCTATAGGATTCTATAGGATTTGGAAGGAGAGGCTGTTTCTCTTAACGTGACACCACATCCCCGGTCCCAGGGACCAACGTCACGTCCTCCAAAGTGACGAGACCATAGGCTTCTGCCTGACGTGCAGGGCGGCCCGGCCCACCCCGTCCCCCGCAGGGCCCCGCCCGCACCCCCCCCGCACACACCCCCGCACCCGCATCCCCACATCAGCACACAGGTTCCCCCGCGGGGAGCAGGCGGCGCCGGCCTCGGGCAACCTGGCGAGTTTCTAGAACAGGAAGGAAAGACCCAAAGCGCGGCAGGATGATCGACTGGCCCCGGGGCCGCCAGGAACGCTGGCACCTGCGGCGCCTCCAGCCGCTCCGCCGCTCACCTGCCCGCGGCCGCCCCTGCTGAGGGGCAGCTTCCGGTTCTGGCCGGAAGTTCCGCGTCGGGACACCGGAAGTCCCGCCTCCGCAGCGACGAACGGCCGCCGCGGTTTGAGGCCGGACCGCCCGGAGGAAAGCGGAGGCGCCGGGTCTCCGGTGAGGTCCGGCTCCGGGTCGGAGGGTCTGCCCGGCAGGAAGCAGGGGGGGGGGATGGATGGTCGCCGAGGACGGAGTGAGGAGCAGCCCCCCCGGAATGGCGGGGGCCGCCCGCCAGCCCCGGAGGCGGAACGGAAGGCCGGCCGGTGCGGAGGGAGGACCCGGTTCCGTCGTCCGGTTCCTTTCTCGGCGCCGGATCCTCGCCTGTGAGTTCCGCCGTGGTTCGCCGGCCAGGGTCCGAGGAGCAGAGGACGCCGAAGGGGACGGGAGGGAACGGGTAGCGGCGGGTCCGGTTCGCGGTCCGAGCAGCCGAGGCCGATGGTGCCCGGACGAGAGAGGCCTTTCCCGCCGCCCGAGGGGCCCCTGAGGCCCCCGCACCGGCGACGTGGCTTTCGTGATGAGTTTTACATGTGGACGTCGACACGGATGCCCGCGGTGACGGTAAAAAAAAAAGGCTTTTTTTGGTTTAGCGAAAGGGACGTAGGCGGAGCAGCCTCGTCCCCTAAAACTTCCAGCAGCTCTGGTCCCGGCCGTTTCATATGACTATGGGGTCCTCCTGACACGTTTCCGTCCGGGGTAGAGAGCCCTGCAGCTCTCACACCCCGTGTTTCTTTCCTTTTTCTTTGTTTCTTTTTGTAAAAAATATATTTGATTGATTTTTTTCACAGAGAGGAAGAGAGAGGAATAGAGAGTTAGAAAGATCGATGAGAGAGAATCATCGATCAGCTGCCTTCTGCACACCCCCCATTGGGGATGTGCCCGCCACCAAGGTACATGCCCTCGACCGGAATCGAACCTGGGATCTTTCAGTCCGCAGGCCGACGCTCTATCCACTGAGCCACACCGGTTTCGGCCCGTGTTTGTTTTCGCTTTGTAGTTGCCAAGGATACGAGGCCTTGGAGCCTGCTTCGTTCTTACGGGCACTCCTGCCATTCTGTGCTTCCCATTCTCGCGCTCTCTGACTCCCCAGGTCCACACAAGAGGGGTATATGTGGCTGCCCTGTTTCAGCAAGTGAATAGACCTGAGTTTGTTAGATTGTGGGTTTGTTTCTGATGGGCTCTATCAGACAGGGGTTATCTCTGTTTATTTTGGCCAGCCCTCCTGCACACCTTTAGCTCCATCTTAGGAGAAAACTGAAGCAGAATAATGTTAATTTATTAATATCCATCTATGCCCTGAAAAGGGCAGGAGGCTTTTTATTTTAAAAAATATATATTTTATTGATTTTTTTACAGAGAGGAAGAGAGAGGGATAGAGAGAAACATCGATGAGAGAGAATCATCGATCAGCTGCCTCTTGCACACATCCTACTGGGGATGTGCCCGCAACCAAGGTCTATGCCCTTGACCAGAATCGAACCTGGGACCTTTCAGTCCACAGGCCCACGCTCTATCCACTGAGCCAAACTGGTTGGGAGGACTAAATGGATATAAGAGGCAAGGGTAAGAAATAAATCCAAGACACACTCCTGGGTTATTTAAAGAGTAAAGATGGTGCTTTAAAAAAAGGCCAGGGTAAAAGTGATTTTATCCCAGTATTTAGGTTGGTAGAGGGACATGAAGAAAGAATGACCTGGTTTTTTCAGGTAAAGAAGCACATACAGGGCCTGACTTTGAGGTCAGGCTTTTGATATTATGGTAATTATAAAAAAAAAAAACACACAGAGCCATTTTAATTTCTCTGTATAGTTAGCATTATGTCTTTCTGAATAATAATGCTCTCTTTCTTCTTTTTAAGTTATGGATTCATAACCCCAAAACTCAAATTCCCATAATGTAACACAAATACTCATGATTTTAAGAGGTTCCCTTATATCAATTAAAATGGGAGATTCAAATTTTCATAAAAGTTAAAAGACAGTACCCAACTTAAAAAAGAAACATCTTTATTGTTGAAAATCTTACCGAGGCGTCCTCCAACTTATTGAAAAGGTGTGAGTGCTTTGGTGGGAAGGTCTCATGCCAGTACAGGTGCTGGTGATTGGATCTGAGACAACAGCCTATAGAACCAATCAAGCCAGAACCGGTTTAGCTCAGTGGATAGAGCGTCAGCCTGTGGACTGAAAGGTCCCGGGTTCGATTCCAGTCAAGGGCATGTACCTTGGTTGCGGGCATATCCCCAGAGGGGGGTGTGCAGGAGGCAGCTGATCGATCTTTCTCTCTCATTGATGTTTCTAACTCTCTATCCCTCTCCCTCTTTGTAAAAAATCAATAAAATATATATTAAAAGAAAAAAAAAAGAACCAATAAAGCCGAACGCCAACGCACCGTTTCTGAGAAACGCAACTTTCATTTCGGAATGTCAGCATCACTTCTAAGTCACCGAGGTCTCTATTCCTCCCTCTTGGCCACAGATGGCTCCAGGGGTTTGGGTGGGAATCACACCAGAGGGAGCTAGGGTTGAGGCACCGGGCAGCTCATTAGTGCCGGATGGTAGTGTGGTGACTTAGCAGGCAGGCCCCAGGCCTCAGGTTAACACACTCTCCTTTCATCGGAGATTAAAGAGGCCTGCAGCTCCCTTTCCATTCAAGCACCAGCTGCCTTCTAGCCCTTTGTGGGTGGGAAGGAAAAGGCCATTTCCTTCTGAAGTGAGCTAGCTGCTCTTTTGTGATTTTTACTACTAACCCTGGGAAAACAGGTTTAAAGGCCCCTTCTTAAACTACTTCTCCATGTACTTCTCTCTTTCCAAACGGACAGCCTTGGTTGTACCCCGATACTGATCAGTTTGGGGCACCAGTTACTGATAACCACCACCTTGGCATGTCCAAAGAGACTTCTTGATGCTGTTTGTCACGTCAGCCTCCTCAGGGAAGACATCCGTGGGAATTTCCAGGGAGGAGACTGACACTCAGGCAGCCACTCTCAGGAAGAGGGGTCCCCATAGTCCATGGGCCAGCGAGCCATAGAAACTGGTCCCCAGTAGCCACTGGCTTGCAACTGGGGCAGATGAATTGGGAATTGCCCATACATTATAGCTGGAAGTATCGATATTCCTGGAAGCTTCTTTTTATTATTATTATTATTATTATTACTGTCTTCCCTCTGTCATACCCTGAGCCAGCCACTTTCCCCAGGTGCGTGGGGAGGTACAGAAAGGAACATCCAGGGCAGACCAGACCCGGGAGGAAGGGAATGAGGTGGAGGCAGCAAGCAGAGACCCCTCACAGCCAGGGTGCTCCCGAAGGAGGAGGGGTGGAGACCAACTAGGCACAGGCGGATGGACACGTTCAGGGGAAGAGAGAGCTGCTCCCAGTGATGAAAGACGGAAGTCAAATTCTTTATTGACAGAATCAAACACTCATGGCAGAGTCGGCCACAAGGACCCAGCACAGCACACTGCGACATTCACCTCACACCCATTTCACTGTGACTCCTCCCGGCTCTCCCATCGTGTACAATGACCAGAGAGAGTGGTTCTCCATGGAAACCACTCACCCACATCACCCTGTCCGCTCAGTTTTCAGAGACAAACAGCTTGCTCCAAATTTATAAAGATAAGCTAAAACACAAAAAAATAGCTAAAGTAAGCTGTCAGGCCTAATCAAGAATGGCTTACTTAATACCACTAATTCTCTTCTTTGAACATTTTACTTAGATGCGTTATCAGAGCTACTAGTTCAGGGTTGCCACCGAGCGCGTCAATTTGTTTGTAGGCTTTCGACTCGAGCTCTCTCAGAGTATTCCGAGTGTATTCAAAAGACCCCACGCTCTCCAGATAGTGCACGCAGTACTTTTTAATGTCCGTGTTCTCCGTTCTCTGGCGCAAGATGTTCTGCACCTGCGTGCTCTCCGGCTTCAGCCAGATGGCATGGATCGTCGGGAACGAGAACTTTCCCTCCGTGAGGTCTTCACAGAAGCTTTTGTTTTCGCTGTATTCTTTGGAGTGTAGATTAGCATAATCATCTCGAATTTGGAAAAAGAGCCCCAGCGTATCAAGCAGTGACTTCAGATCTTCTTTGTAATCGGAGAACAGCTGCATGAGACCCACTGCCAGCCCGAACAGCCCGCCCGTCTTCTGCTGCACCATGGCTTTATATTCTTCCTCCGTGGGACACGTGTAGCTGTCCCGCCAGTAAATGTCCAGGCCTTGGCCCTGGTGGAGTTCCAAGAGCTGGCGCGTGAAGAGCTTAACCGCATCCGGGTGATCCAGAGTTAAGACCTTCTCGAGGCCGAGAAAATACACGTAGTTGGCAGAATTGATGACGGACGGGATCCCGTAGATGCTGTGCGCCACGGGGAAGCCACGTCGGAGTTTCGAGTTGTCTTCGATATCATCGATGAGCAGACTGGCGTTGTGCAACATCTCCGTCACTTCGATGATGATCTAACAAAAAGACAATCGAAACGCTCGTGTTTTTCCTATTTGAAATAGATACTACATGAACAGATTATGATGGTCTCAGATGCCTTGGTTTTGAAAAGGAGTAATTATTTAGCAACCTCAATATGAAAACAGTAGGTTGCATGAGCATTAAAGAAAATAAGAGGTAGGAGTATTTTTACGTGATGACATACATTTCTTGGGGATGAAGAATGAGGTTAGAGGCCTGGCTAGGTAGCCTAGTTTGTTAGGGCATCGTCTGGATACACGATCCCAGCCTGGGTGCAAACAAGAAACCAACCAATGGATGCATAAAATATACAAAACAAGAAATCAATCTTTCTCGCTTGCTCTCTACCCAAAGCAAAAAAAAAAAAAAAAAAAAAAAAAAAGGATTGGAACTGCCTAGATACCTGAAGCTTGTCGTCTGGAACTTTTAGCCAGTGATTAAATGCCTGGGAAAGTTTGGTTCTCACTTGCTTACCTGCAATTAAAGAATAAAATTTGGCAATCAAGTTAACACTTTAATTATAAAACACATTTCAGAAATTTACTCAAAACGGATCAGACTTGATAAATCCAACCCCATCAACCCATTGCCCGCTGGAGAGCTACAGTGCTGGGCCCCTCCTGGCCCCTCCTGGCCCAATTCACATTCTACACCCCCAGCCTTAAAACCAGGGCAGGCAAAGAGGTTCTAAATCCTTCAGCAGCCCACCATTTTCATCTGAACTTGTATCAACAATTTTGGAATGGAATCGGGGTTTAGGAATTATGATCTCAATCATTCATTCCCTTTGAAAGGATGCCAGCTTAGTTAGTGGCAGCTCATCACTGTCAATTTCACAGAACATGTTAGAGAACATAGACTTCTTTTTTTTGAGAAAAGGATTTCCAGCGAAATGTACGTTGCTATTGAATTACCTCATTAAGGTTACCTCTTAAAATTATCCTTTAAATTAAGCTTTAGGGAATGGATAGCTCTGCCGCTTTCCTACAAAAAAATAACGACCATAGCCTGACGTATTCCCCTTTAAATGAGAAAAGAGTATTTCAGGTTCCAAGAAACTGGTGTGTAAGTGATTTTTATTCTAAGAACTCACACTCGTTGTAATGTGATTCAGCTGCATTAGTTTGGCTGTTCAAGGAAGCAGCAGTGTAAGAAATGGAGCGCCTGTGACGGTGGAAACATGAGCATGGCAGTAACGGAAGCTTTTTGTTGTTGCACAAACTGGCATAGCGTTCCTTAATCTAGTGGGAACAGGGGAGTGTGGCATCCATAAGCAATAAAACTTCCAGAAAGGTATCGAATGTTTTAAGTATTTTTAATTTTTAGGTAAGTTATATACTTGCATATTTTTTAAGAGTACCTCAAGAATGTCCCTTTTAATAACCAATAATCACTTTTCTCCTATGCATGACCTTATTAAATATAAGAATCTCAAGAGCTGGCAAACCTAACTTTTCTGAATGCTAACATTCGAATGACCACTCTGCAAAAACAACTCTGTTGATGTGGGTGGCAACAGGTGTTTCTCTCTCACCCTCTCCCTTCCTCTCTTTTTAAAAATCAATAAAAAAATATTTAAGAATTGAAAAGTGTGTTCTTTGTAGTATACTCTTGAGTATGTAGATGAAAGAAAAAAAAATAGCACACCAGGCCATGGCTCTATAATTTAGTTTTAGGCTGATGAATACTACAGAATGCCTATGTGAGTCTGAAGGCTACCGTGAATGACCACACTATGTAAAACCTACCTGGCAGCTGAAGCAAGTACTTGTAGGGTTCTAGAAGAATCCTTTCCACTTTTTCATGCGTCTTCTCCATTGTCGTTGAATTTCAAAGATCGTCTGTTAAAAGAGAGAACCATAAATATGAACTCATTAATTAAATTATCACTGAGTGTCAAACTGCAAAGGAATTTGTAAATCCAGACTTTGTTTCATTTTAAAAGAAAATTCTATGGGTATGAAACCTTGAGAACATTATGCTAAGTGAAAGAAGCCAATCACAAAAAACTACATATTGTATTATTCCACTTACACGAACTGTTCAAAACAGGCAAATCTGTAGAAACAAAGTAGGTTAATAATTGCCTAGGTAACCTTAGGGTAGGGGGGCTAGGGAGTGACCACTAATGAGTATGCTGTTTCCTTTGGGGGCCATCAGAATGTCCAAAAGCTAGATTGTGGTGGTGGTTGTACAGATCTGTGAGTACACTAAAATCCACCTAACTGTATACCTTAAACGGGTGGACTATGATATAAATTACATAGCATTAAAAAAAAGGGAAGTTTTCATTCAAGTGATTGGTCAGTGTTCACCTGGATTTTAAGGAACAAAACTTATATTAAGCCTTTTATATTTACTGAACCATGAAAGGGTTATATGGTTGTGTCAAATCAATGTTAAATCCACAGATTTCGATCATTCTATATATAATTGATTATACAAATTAGTAAACATACTTGTTTTCTATGAATATGAAAATGTTTTATAAACTATATATAATTTAAGGGGAGACTCCTCTCCTGTATTTCCACTACCATCAATCCATTTTAGAGGTTCTGATTTGAGGTAAGACATGAATTATTAAAAATATTCCCTCCCTTTATTCTTAAATTTATATTTACCTTGTTATTTCCTACAATATCATTCATGGTCTTCCTCCTTCACTATTGAATCTCTGTTCTCCCACTCTGTAAAAATCTATTTTTATTTGTCCTCACATTAAAAAATTTTAATATATATATGTATTTATTATTGATTTCCTTATAGAGAGAAAGGGAGAGGGATAGAGAGCTAGAAACATCAATGGGAGAGAAACATCGATCAGCTGCCTCCTGCACACCTCCTACTGGGGATGTGCCCGCAACCAAGGTACATGCCCTTGACCGGAATGGAACCTGGGACCCCTGCGTTCTATCCGCTGAGCCAAACCGATCAGGACACATTAGAAGTTTTGTAATTGCTCTGACATCTTTGACACATGTCAGGCTTTCCCCCTTTATCTGCTTGCTTTTGCCTCTTTGGACAGTGACTTTGTTTTTAGAATTATGAATTTAAAGAAGTGAGAAGTGCATGCCTGACTCCCCTGCAGCTTTGAATCCTGAGCAGGGCACATGCCCAGGTTGCAGACTCCATCAGCTGTGGGAGTGGGGTGAGGGGCAACAGATGTTTCTCTCTCTCACCCTCTCACTTCCCCTTTCTAAAAATCAACAACAATAATAAAAACATTTAAGAATTGAAAAGTGCGGGTGTTTTTGTAGTCTACTCTTGTAGGTAAAACAATAAAAAAAAATTAGCGCACCAAGCCATAGCTCTATTAATTTATTTTTAGGTTGATGAATACTACAGAATGTCCGTGTGAGTCAGAAACAACTCACTTTCAAAACGCAAACTGCTTTTAAATTTATTCCAACAATGGACTGTGACAGACACAAAAACATATTCTCTCCTCCCTGTGACTACAGCAGTAACTTCCTAGCTGGGCCCCTGCCTTAGCTAGTGATCTTTGTAAAACTGGAGTCTTCAAAGGGAAGTCTAATCTCTCTGCCCACCGGGGGGGAAAACACACACACACACACACACACACACACACACACACACACACCCAAAACTAACTGTGTAAGGATCTGGGTCTCTGCTCCTCCAACCTCAGCTCCCCGCATTCCCAAAGCTCCCGTTTGACAGAAGGCTTTCCAACGTGCTGTTCTTTAGGTCTGAAAAGTTCTTTCCTTAGTTACCTCTCCCCTCCTCTCCCAGGCCAACCTCCCTGGCTGCGTAAAGCCCTCCCTTAGGTCTCTAACCCCCGCTCTATCCCAGCTCCCCTGCACCGGCCACCGTGCAGCCCTCCCACCCCGGCCGGTGTGCGCTCACTGCCACCGCCCTCCGCAGGCTCAGTCTCCTGGGGCGGGAGCCGGGCCGGTTCCTCTGCCCGGTCGGCAGGCTCGGCAAGTTCGCGGACGGAGCCAGCGAACGGAAACCGCATTCTAACGCTTAGTTCCAGGGGGAAACCGGGGCGCACTCGGTTGCGCATGGGAAGATCGAGGGCGGGGTCCGGTGTCAGAGCGGCTCCAGAGAGACCTACAAATGGAAGCGCAGCTCGGAGGCGCAGGAAACCTCCCGGCCGGAGGTCTGAACACCTCCGGGGCCGGCTTTCCACCGCGGCGGGGCCGGGAGCCTCCGGCATCCGCTGCTCCCACCGCGAGGCTCCGCTTCCTCTCCGCTCCGAAGCCCCTTTCCGCCGCGATCCGGCCCCTCCGGTTCTTCCCTCTCGCCCGCGAGGGGACGCAGAACACTGGGACCCAATCGGGTTCAGCATCCGGGGCCTCGCCATCCTCCTTTCTTTCCCCCAGACCCCGCCCTCCCTCCTCTCCCCTACCCTCCCAGCCGCCGCCGCCGCCGCTCACGGTTCAGCGATGAGATCACAGCTTCCGCGCCACCGGTCCGGGAGCCGCAGGGCCCCGTGTCAACTTCCCACTTCAGAGCTCACACCCGGGCTCCTCCCGACGCCTCCATCAGTCCCTCCCCCTACTTCATGGAGGAACTCTCCGCCCTCCTCGGCCGCCGGCGACGCCGCATTATTCTGTGCAAGAAAATGCGCCATCCCGGTGCCACTGCGCAGGCGCCGCCGCCACCTCCCTGCACTGTCGCCCCGCCCCTTCCCCCGCCCACACTTCCCCCGCCGTCTCACGCAGGCGCGGGGCGTTGCGGATCTTGCAGTTCTCGCGGGCGAGGGCTCGCACTCGGGCACCCCCCGGGTCGGACTACATTTCCCGGCAGGCTCCGGGGCGTCACTTTCTGTTTCCATAGAACTGGTGGGAAAATGGCGTCGTTGTTTGTATCCCAAGGACCAATGACAGCGACGTGTGGGCGGGCTCTAAAGCGCCCTGGCCAATCCGCGGCCGTCTCAGAGGCCATCCGGGGAAGAGGTAGGGGCGGGGAGACAGCTTAGGGGAGTGGAGAGGGGAGGGAAAAGCGGGGAGGGGGGGTGCTCGGGCTGTGAGGCGCGGGCGGGGGGGGAGCGATGTTTGCCCGTCAGTCGAGTCCGGAGTGAGGAGCTTGGGCGCCGGAGCGGAGGAGTCTCTGAAGCTTCGCTCGGCCGCCGCCACGGCCGCCGCCTGGACCTCTCCCCGGAGCGAGCCGCAGAGGGGACTGTGGCCGCCGTCCTCCGGGGGGCGCCGCGCGCCGGGGGCCCGGGCTCCCCGTCCGGGAGGGTTTTTTTCTCGTCGTCCCCCTCCCCCCAGCGAGGGAACCCGAGCGGCCGCCAAACAAAGGTACCAGCCGCCGCCGCGGGAGGAGGAGGAGCCGGAGCCTCAGCCTCGGCCCCGCTGGCCGCGCCGCGCGGCTCCCCATCTCTCCCCCGGGCCTGCTGGTTTTGGGGGGGAGCCGGGGAGGGGACCCCGGACGCGCTGGCCTCCCACGAAGGTAGGGCATTTCGGAGGCGTCCGCGGGCTCGTCGGGGCCGGGGGGCCGGGGGGGTGTCCTTCGGGGAGTCCCCGGGCCCGGCCGGGCGCCCGAATCCTTGGCCTCCGCTTTGCGGAGCTCCGGCCCCTCCTCCGCCCCCCCCTTCCCCGCGGCCGCCCCGGGCCTGGTGGCCGCGCGTCCCGGGGTCGGCGAGGGCCCCGGTGCGGCCCGGCGGGCGCGGAGGCTGAGCCGCCTCCGGCCCCTCCTCCCGGCGCCCTGTCCCCGCGGCCGGCCCCCGGGGCCCGCTCGTCCTGCCGGTCGGCCGGTCGGCCGGTCCCCCGGGCTCGGGACGGGCCGTGGGGGCAGCGGGGAGCGCAGAGGCCCCGGCCCGGCCGCCCGGCCGGCCGGCCGGCCGGCTTGTTGTGAGTTTCTTCTTTGACAGAAATGGCGTCATGGTCGGAGCCGGGGGAAACTCTGGCGGGTCCCGACCGCGGGGGACGCCGAGCTGCCGTCGAGCCGCCGAGCCGGGCGGGCGGGCGGCGGGGTGCGCGGTGGCGGCGAGGCCGGGCGAGCCCCGCAGCGGCCTCCGGGCCTCCCTCCGCCCGCGCAGGGGGGTCGCCGGGGCAGGAGGTGCTCGCGGGGGTGACGGTGCCTTTTGTCTCCTTCCCCTCCAGGGGCAGGTGAACCCGGTGTTTCCGAGGGCGCCGCGGGCCTGGCATCACCATGAAGGTAAGATCGCTGCTGCGGGGAAAGGGACATCCAGGAAGCGAGGGGTGTCGGTCGGATCGAGGGCGAGTTCGGGCCCTCGGAGCGCCCCGGGGTGCGATCCCTTTTTCCAGGGGCGGGGGGGGGGGGAACCAGAGTTAGTGGGGTGCGCAGGGCCGAGGAGTTGGGGGCCAGTTTTGGAATCTCGCCCCGAGGATGGCTGTCCCGGGCACAGAGCGCCTCTCTCTGCCGGAAACGAGAGGCGATCATTGCACGCACGAGAGTGTTGTGTTTTTTTTTTGTTGTTTTGTTTTGTTTTTTTCTTTTTCTAAAGCTTCAAAACAGAAGAGAAGCAGGTCAGGTAACCCGACTCTAGAACCCGAACTGTATTGGGGTTCGATCGCTTCCACGGATGTAAGAAAACCCCCGCCGTGCGAGTGTTTAGGCAGACCTACCTGCTGGATCAGCCGCCAGCAGAATCTTAGCCGCAGCGATTTTTTTTTTAATTTTTTTTTTTTTTTAAAGAGGATTTGGATGATCTTGGCGCACCTCGGAGCTGGCAGTTGTATTCCTCGTCTTTCCAGGGTTTTAGGATGATGGCGTGGGGTATGTGTGTCTGTCGAGCTGCACACGGTCTGGGGATCGTCAGGGTGTAGTGTTGCTTTTGCGATGAAAAGGGCGGTCAGGTTCCTCTTCAGGGTAAACGTGTTCGCCGAAGGAGTCTATTGTCCAAGAAGTAGAATTTGCTTAGAAATCGGTGGAAGAAATGACAGCGGCAGAAGTACAGGCTGTTTGTTCCCTGCAGAGGCGGTGTGATTGAGAGCCATGATGTCTCAAAAGCAGGCTAGGAGAAAAAAGCCTTAGGCACCTGCATGTCTGGATTCAACTGGTGGCACTTGGAGGCCACAGACATTGCCATCCACGTTCAGGAGTCAGAGTGTGTGCACAGGGGCAGAAATGCAACAGATGGGCTGTCAGAATGCAAATGCAGTCCACTTTTGACAGTTCCTTGAACTATTTTTAAACGCATTTGCTTCACTTTTCTCCCGAGTGCAGAGTGCTTTTAAAATGTGCAATGCTTGTGTTTATGGCCTAAAGGAAAAGCTGTGGCCACTTAAATGTTTATCAAGCTGAACAAAGTGATTGTGTTCAGTCTGGTAATTCTTTAGGGTTTTTCTTCTTGAGTTTGAGGTGCTTTAAATGTGTGTGTGTGCTGAATTCCTATCTCACCTTCATGTAAACAAAAAAAAAAGAAACACAAGAAAACCATCAGTGATGTTTCATAAATGAATCCCTTTTGTTAGTCCCAGCTGTGACTAGTGTGACCTGTGTAAAACAGTGACAAGTGAGTTTATCAGAGAAATGTTTGCCTTGCTTGTTGTTGGCAAAAATTTCCAACAAGAAAAAAGCTGGGTTGAATAATATGTAATAGATTCAGATGCTGAATAGCACAGGTTTTCATTTGGAATAAATGTTGTAATTTGTCACAATTCTCAAAGTAGTGCCTGGCCTGTTAGGAACTCTGTTAATCTTTGGTTAAAAGAAATGTAGTGAGTTGAAGGTCTTTTGATTTAAATCTGCTTTTCCTTTCCTTTCTTTCATTTCCTTTTTCTTCTTTCTCTTTTTTTTTTTTTCAATGTGTGTTTTAAAAAAAAAAAGAAAGAAAGTACGTTGGAAACTTTACCCCTAAAAGTTTCATGCTAAGTGTTAGGCAAATGCAAATTTTGGGGTATCCTTTTAAAACTACTAATTTTAAATGCTCAGCTTTCCATTATTCCTCCCTTAAAGAAAAAGGGTTATTAAAATACACTTATGATTTTATACAAGACAACTTCTTGTTACTGTATAGTAAGTTTCCTCTTAGGAACTAGTAATCAGTGGTACTAAAAACATAGCAAATTTCTTACGACTTAATCTCTTGTGTAATGAAAGTTGAGAGGCTGCCCATGATTGGTATTTTGCTTTAAAAAAAAAAATTGCAATTCAAAAAGTATTTAGTATTGATTATTTTGGACTTACATTTTTTCCAGGCTCCCAATTTCCATATTTAATGACAACAGGGCTATAGGGGCTTTTATGCCATTTATTAGCTCTTACTGAACATATTTATACTTGATGTGAGGAGTGGAGTGTCTGATGTGGATGGAAGAAGAGCTGAGGTGGTGAACACACAATAGTGTATAGATGTTGTGGAATTGTGCACCTGTACCCTGTATAATTTTAAGAACCAGTGTCGCCCCCCCCCCCAATAAATTAAATAAAAAAGGGGAAATCACTGTAGTTCTGCTTCTGACAGTACAGTTTAAGTCATGATGCTTAGCCCCGGCTGGTGTGCCTCAGTGGTTAGAGCAGCAAACCAAAGCGTTACAGGTGTGATTACTGGACAAAGGCATGTACCTGGGTTTGGGGTTCGCTGCCTGGCCCTATTAGGTCACGGGGTCATTGGTCCGGGTGCTTGCAGGAGGCAACCAGTGGATGTGTCTCTCACATCCTCCTCCTCTTCACTCTCTCAATGGGAAAAATATCCTCAGGTGAGAGTTAACAACTACAAAAAGTAATGATGCTTAAAATTTTCACTGATTTTTAAAGCATAATAATTTTTTAAAATTTTATTGTGGCATTGTTTTGAGGTTAAAGTGCTCTTTTGGTTGTTGCTTGAAATCCCAAAATAAATACAATGTGTATGTTAAGTATTATATGTTTGAGAAGGAATTTTCTTGCAGTGATATCTTCAAGATTGGTTTACTCTGTCTTTTGATATTTTTGTCCAGTGTGTTTTTGAGAAAGCTGATCAACACACTTTTGGGCTTTTAACATAGATCGTGACGTAGGTGTTATGTTGTATTTATTCTTCATACTTTTGATAGCCCTTTCTACACCAGTGATAGCACATTATCAAGAAATGATAGACTGTTAAAGTTTCTAAGTTATTCTAAGACCTAATTATATCAGATTCATTTCCTACTTGTTTTTCCTGCATCTATATTGTTTACATTACACTGTGGTAAAATTAATTTTATTTATTTATTGTTATTTTAGAGAACGAGAAGAAGGCGGGGGAGAGAGAGAGAAATATCGATTTGTTCCACGTATTTATTGATTCTTGTATGTGCCTGACCTGGGATTGAACCCACAATGCTCTTGTATCAGGGAGGTGCTCTAACCTACTGAGCTACCCAGCCAGGGCCCTTGTGGTAAAATTTCAAGTGAAATGGGAAGGCTAGACATTTCAGAATCTCTAGGGACTAAGAACTAGGGAGATGGATTTTTCGAATGTATCAGTTTCTCTTCAGTAATCACTGGCTTCGATCACATACAAATAATGGGTTCATTACAAATGCCTTTTTAAACGCTCACAGTTTAGAAGAAGACAGAAAACAAAACAGTGCATATGGAGTTATAAGAGCATTGATTTGTATGGTAATTATAAATCCTGTGGGCGGAAGCTAAGCCACAGAGACCCCCCCTGGAACTGACATGTAAGTGGAAGTTAAAACTTTCACTGGGCAAAGGGGTAGAAAGGAGTGTTTCCGACCGAGAGGAACCAACCTGTGGAAAATAAAGGAAAGAGCAAGGTGATGCGTTTGGAAACTAAGGAGTTCCCTGTGGCTGGCTCATCTTCCAGCAGGTGTGCTGGAGGTGGGAACAGGGCGGCGATGGGGATGAGGCTAAGTGAAGGAGGTGAAAGTAGGCTTGAAAGGTCCACGAAACCACTGGAGGTTTCTAAGAAGCGGTAAAAATGCTGGGTTTGTGTGGCAGAGCGATCACGTCCGCAGTACTGTACTGAATACACCCAGCGGGAGCTCTGCATGGAAGGGAGATCCCAGGTGGGGACCCCACTGAGGAGTGACTGAGCCTAACGCACAGGCAGAGCGGCAGCGGGGATGGTCTGAGATACTAGGGAGTAGAGCTTAGGACCAGGAACTCACCGGGGCCTGAGATGGATGTTTTGTCATTTGAAGCATGCTGTCATTAACGCTGAGTAGGGTTTTGAGTATTTAAAGGACCTGTAAGAGGTCCACATCCATATGGATCTCCTTATTAAGCTGTAGGTTCAGAGAGCAGTGTGATGGAGAGCAGTCAGTCTTGATTATCAGCGTGAATGCTAATATTGAACAACAATATTCAAATGGATTTAGGGCCATAACATGACAGATGTATTTTGTCCTATAAACTTGTGGCCTTTTCGGTGAAAGGCAATTTTGTAAAATACCGACTTGTTTTCTGTCCAAAGTGCTCTTTGCTTACTATGATTTTAAAAAGTATAGCAGATGAGTGTGTGTGTGTGTATATGTATATATATATATATATTTTTTTTTGCTAACTCAGCCTATAAATGCAGTCATTGAAGAGATCTTGTGAACTTTCCTGGTAGCAGCCATGGTTTTGGTGTTGAAGTTACATCAGTGAACAAGCGTTGACTCCCTTGTGGTGTTTACTTCCTGTTAGGGTAGACAGACACCAAACAAAATTAAAAAAAAAAAAATGTGGTAAGTGCTGTGAAGAGAAGTAAAGCAGATTCAGGTTAAGAGGTCAGAGGGACAGAGGGTGTTAATTATTTATTTACTCATTCATTCATTTGTTGTCAGGAAGGGCCTGTTTGAGGCGATGCATTCAGCATCGAGTGAGACAGATGATAGAGTGAGCCGCTCACTTACCTGGGGAAGAGCATTCCAGAAGAAGCTGCAGGTGCAGAGACCCTGTGGGATGGCCCGCTTGATCTCGGCATGTTGAGAAACAGGAAGAGGCTGCAGGGCCCGCATGGTGGGAGCTGAGGCTGGAGAGGTCACAGGGCCAGGCGGTGGAGGGCCTTGCAGTCCGTGGTATGGATTCACAGGTGAAATCTGAGTGCGCCAGGAAGTCATTGAAGGGTTGGAGCAAGAGAAGGAAGTGCCCTGACAGGCATTTTCAGAAAGCACAGTGGCTGCGGTGTATTAGCAGACTGCAGGGAGAAGAGGGAGAGGGGGAGAGGAGTCTGAGGCGCCCACGTTAGTTCAGAGCGAGGTGGTGGACCAAGGTGGGCAGTGCTGGAGGTGGGATGGTGGCAGGGTCTGACAGAGTGAGTCTGAGGACAAAGTTCTGCTTACTGCTGCTTACAAATGACCCCTCCCCCTTTGGCTATGAGTAGCTGGTAGGTGGAAGTCTTAGAACTTAGTACAGAAAGCAGGTGTTCCCTTATTAGTGAGCAGTGGACATTTAGACCAACAGCTCTTTCCATTTTACTTGGTTTTGTTTGAATTTTAGAAAATGAGATAAAATCCACCCTTATGAAGTTTACAATTCCTTTTTAGTGTTTTCACGAGATTGTGAACCCATCACTGCTGTTCGGCTCCAAAACATTGCATCTTCCCAAGAGAAATCCTGTACTTTTTAGCGGTCACTCCCCTGGCCTTCCCCTGACAATTACTAATCTGCCTTCTGTCCCTAAGGGTTTGTCTGTTATGGACATTTCTTTTGGATGGAATCATACACTATATAGCTTTGTGTGTCTGACTCCTTTTACTTAGCATGGTATTTTCAAGAGTTACTAACTTTGTGGTATATGCTAATACTTCATTCCTCTTTATTCCTGAATAATACTCCACTTTATTGATATAACACAGTTCATTAATCCACCTGTTACTTACAGGACACGAGGATTACTTCTACTTTTTGCCTATGAATAATGCTGCTAATAACATTTGTATGCAAGCTTTTGTGTGAACATATATTTTAAATGTTGGGGGACCTACCTTCCATTTTTAGGGAAGTAATCTATTATTTGTGACACCCTGTTGAGAGCTTGATGACCACCAAGGATTTGGACTTTTAAAAAATTCAACAGGCTGGTCTCTGTACAGTGAACAAAACATGTAGACAGGCCTGGCCCTGTGTGCCTTATATTTTAAGGTCAGGGGAAGGTAAGCAGATAAACAAGAGATTACCTCGTTTGTTAGATGGTAAATATATGAAAATAAGAGGGGAGCTGGGTATGGAGGATACGGAATGAAGCAGGCTATAGTATTTTTTCTTCTTTTTTAATATATATTTTATTGATTTTTTTTACAGAGAGGAAGGGAGAGGATAGAGAGTTAGAAACATCGATGAGAGAAACATCTATCAGCTGCCTCCTGCATACCCCCTCCTGGGGATGTGCCCACAACCAAAGTACATGCCTTTGACTGGAATCAAACCTGGAACCCTTTCGTCCAAAGGCCGATGCTCTATCCACTGAGCCAAACCAGCCAGGGCGGTAGTATTAAATAAGGTGATCAAATAGGCTTTATTGAGAAGATGTGGGGGAGTTAGTCATGTGGCCTCAGACAGCTTGACTTACTCAGTGAACTGCATAGGGTTAGGGGCGCTGGAGTGAGGAAGGTGAGCAGCCAAATTTTCGGTGTCCTCAAAAACTTCTTTCTTAATCCTTCCCTGAGGATATGCTGAGAGGAGAGGGGGAGAGAGAAACATTGATTGGTTGCCTTGCGTGTGCCTCCCACACTGGGGATCCAGTTGGTAACCCAGGTATGTGCCCTGACCTTTTGGCCACAGGACGAAGCTCAGTGAAGGAAGCCACTCTGGCAGGGCTTAGGTGTCTCAGGAAGGTCAAGCCAGCAGGCATTCCTGTCAGGCTGGTGTAGGGGAAGAGAAAGAGCCAAGGACACGGATTTCCTGGCTGGTAACCGAACATGAATGAAGTTACTAGGGCTGCATAATTTTTGAAAATAAGCTTTTATATTTGTAAAGCAGGCTAACTGGTCTATTGCTCTGCCTAATGTAGCTGTAAACAAGACATCTGAAAGAGCTGCAAACTTTTATTCTTGGCAGATTGTTTAAAAACAGGATTCTTGACAAAGATGTTTCTCCATTCGGAGGCTGAACTAGCGTTCTATGTAAGCAATGGAAACCATAGTCACACTAATCCTTTTGATATTTAAATGTTGCAGAGTGTAGAAGGTGTATATTTTGATAAGGCATAATCTGCAAATAGAATTATTAAAAATGTTTATTGATTACTTAAGTACAAAGCATCACTTCTAGCTTATTACTTTATATATATAAAAAGCCAAGGACCATAATGTGGTAAGAACCATAACAACCAGTTGCCGTGACCCACTGTGGCCAGCGAACAGTCAGATCAGGGGATGGGGCAGGCCAACCTTGCAACCCGTCCTTGCTGCTGTCCCTCCCCTAATCAGAATCTTCCACCCTTTAAGGGCGGACAGCCGGCCAAACTTACCCTCTCCTCCCCCTCCCTGCCAGCCCCGCCCTTGGTGGACCCCACCACCCTGATCAGCCCGCAGCCCCTCCCCCTGGCTGGCCCCACCCCTGATTGCCCTCCCAACTGTAATAGGGGGTGGGGCCAGCTGGCTAGCCTCCTGCAGCTCCACCCTGATCAGGGATAGGGCCAGCTGGCCACCCACCTGTGGTCCCTTCCCCAGGTCCCTGGCCCCTGATCAGCAACCCCTACCTCATTTGGGGGTGGGGCTGGCTGGCCCACTACCCACAGCCCCTCCCCATGACTGGCCCTGCCCCAACCGGCCCCCTAACCCCAATTGGGGGTGAGGCCCACAGCCAGTCTCCTGTGGCCCCTTCCCCCAGCCAGCCCGGCCTTGATGGGGCCCTGATTGGGGCAGGCTGGCCGGCCCACCTCCAGCCATCTCCTCCTCCCGACAGGCCCAGCCCCCATTCACCCCAATTGGGGCCGAGCCAGCCGGGCCCCACCTGTGCACGGATTCATGCACTGGGCCGCTAGTGTGAATACCGAAGACAGGAGAATATGGCCTCCGTCAAACCTAGTAGATGTTGAGTGAAACATAAAACTATAAGTAGCTTTTGTTCCCAAGATATTTGGAATGTTTTAACTTAATTATTTTACATTAAAATGATTTGCATTTGTTACTTCTTTATTAATTAATAGGTTTAATTTCATTTCATTTTTTAATGGAATCTTAATTATTGATTGATTGTTTTGAGACAGAGAGATCAATTTGTTGTTTCCCTTATTTATGCATTCATTGGTTGATTATGTGCCCTGACCGAGGATTGAGCCCACAACCTGGGCATATTGGGACTTCACTCTAACCAATTGAGTTATCCAGCCAGGGACTGTTTAACTTAATTTTGAAAAAGAAAGCTTATATTATAAAAGTTATTGCATTTCTGCTCATTCAGAAACTGCAGGAAATCCTGACATTCATTTCATGGAAGACAATGTGTTTTTAGAAATGTGATAATATTAATACTGTGATTGGAGACACCATTCACCTTTGGGGAGGAAAATTAGTTTATAAAAGTAAACAGTTGATTGGAAGAATAAAATGTAAGTATTCTAGAATCAGCCTACAGTGATAGAGAAACCAAACTTCATGTTCGCCTTACTATGGTCATATTTTAGGCTGGTAAATAGGAAAGGGACAAAACAAGGAGGCAAAGAGGGAAAGTTAGAAAACACTTGTCTTACCCCGAATATAGTTTGCAGTATTCCTTAATTAAGAATTGCTCGTACTCAGAAGGTCCAAATATGAGTATCAAGGTTTCTATAAATCTCTCTTCCCCAGAATTAGGTGCTGAATTTTAACAGGGCCATTCATTTTCCTGGGAAGCAGACCCAAAGCTTAGCTTCTCAGTGGAACTCGGTTCATTTGCCGCTCTGTAAAATACAGTGCCAGAGAGAGAAACGCGGCTCTACGCATCAGCTGGTAGCCGATCTGCTGCCAGTCATCTTGATGGAAGTAGTAGTTTGCACATCTTTCTACTCTTGCCATTAAAGAAACAGGAAATCTGGTCAATACTCATTTTATTTTCTAATTTTCATTTGTTTATATCACTATATAGTTAGATAAAGAGTATTATACTCTTTCTGAAATGTTGGCATTTTCACGAATAGCTTAAAATGTTTGCCTTTTTAAATTTCCAAAGAGAATGTTTTCAGTTATAATTATAAATGAAGATCCTTGGATGGACACATTTTATAAAATAATTTTAAAAGGTTGCTCTGAAAATCTGGAAGTATAGTTTTTATCACACTAGGTATTATTTATGAAACTATTATAAAAGTTATTGTATGCTTGTACCATTTTAAGGAATTGATGATTTAGTGGGAAATTAGTGCTTTGCATTTGTATACTGTAAATATAAATGACGATTTGTGTTGAAATGTGTAACTTTGATATGCAAAAGATAATAACTCACAATGTTAATATTAAATATTCCTTAAAAAAAAAAAAAGTTAGTCTATGCTTGCTCTTACCTTTTCCACAGTCAGTGACGTGCCTAATGGGGTCATTGGTAGCAAGGATGTACTTAGCTGGTGTGAATGTTTCTCCAGTTTAAGTTTAACATGGTGTTGGCAGGGGGCTGACCTTCTGGGCCAGGATTATGATTTGTTAGTAAGATCTTACAGAAAATAGTGTATCTGTCATTGTTAAAGTATAAACTTAGCCATCAATGAAAAGGATACTTATTCTGTATAGAGTTTTATATTATTAAAATGTGTCACTTGACAGTGTATCTTGCACAGTGGAATGTATACTGACTTTATGCAGAGTTCTCTTATTTAATCCATCTTCTAATTTATGGGTGAATTTTTGGCAGTGTGACTTAACTAGGTTATTAGAAGTCCTGTGTGTCAAGGTTTTTACAAGTAACAGACTGCTTTCTCCTAATTTGATCAAATTGCAGCATAATTGCTTATGAAAGCGTAGTCATTAATAACTTTAATTGACAATCATACTTTCGTTTTGTCATTTATAGCCAAAATGAAGATTATAAACTGTCAAGGAAAGATTCACTTCATATACTGAGAGTAAAAATTATCCTTGAATGGATAAAAACCATCTTTTTTTTGAGCGAGATCTTGTTTCTAGTACTCTCTCTGTTCCTTACTGTTAAAGTTTGGAGAAGGTCATGAATGAAAGCAGACATCAGTTTCATTTTTTTTTTGTAGAATGGGGATAATAGTTACCTTACGATTGTGTAAGTGCCAAATGAAGTAACATTTAAAATGTTTTATGCGGTGCTTGGTTCTGAGCAGTCAGTACATGCTAGCTGTATTGTGCTGGTAAAAGCTTGTCGCTCCTGCTATAAACCCATAGAATGAGGATTCTTTAAGATTGCTTGCAATTGAGTTGGGACTCCTCTGCTTACCAGGTTGTGGGTAGTTTTCTCAAACTTCCTAAGAAGGCTAGTGTTCTTGTCTGAAATGAGGAATGGTTTTAGGACTTACCTCAGGGGGCTGTTGGGAGGGACTAAATGTAATAACAGGATCTACTACCTAATAAGTTCTCAGTACATTGGAGTTATTGTCATTTGTTCTGTGGAAAGAATGTGCGAACTCTTGTGAATTTAGGCTTTCAAGGTGATATATAGTGACTAGTTTTGTGTTTATTTCTAATTCTTTGTTTCTTTTAAAAATATATCTTTATTGATTTCAGAGAGGAAGGGAGAGGGAGAGAGAGAGAGAAACATCAATGATGAGAATCATTGATTGGCTGCCTCCTGCACGCCCCACACTGGGGATGGAGCCCGCAACCCTGGCATGTGCCCTTGACTGGAATCAAACCCGGGACCCTTCAGTTGGAAGGCTGATGGATGCTCTATCCCAGTGGTTCTCAACCTTCCTAATGCCACGACCCTTTAATACAGCTCCTCATGTGGTGGTGACCCTCAACGATAACATTATTTTCATCGCTACCTCATAACTGTCATTTTGCTACTGTTATGAATCGTAATGTAAATATCTGATATGCAGGATGTCTAGACACCCTGTGAAAGGGTAGTGAGAGACCCACAGGTTGAGAACCGCTGCTCTGTCCACTGAGCAGAACCGGCCAGGGTTGTTTGTTTTTTAGCTTAAAAGTAGATTTGTAAGTTTGGGGGGAAAGTTGTAATTTCCAGATTAAGAGTGAAACCTGTCATTTTTGTCTTAATGGAATCCTTTAAAACGAAATGTGTAATAGAAGGTGAAAACCAGATTTCTTTATTCCAGGAACTCTCATCTTCAAGCCTTTCAGCCCTTCCTGTTGTGAGGGTTCTAGGAAATACTTGTCCTCGCTTCTCCTTTGCTGCCGGCCGGCCCGGTGGGGTTCTTTCAGGGAAAAGCACATTTTGCTCCCAAGCCTAGAGGATTGTCATTGGATTAGGCGAACCATTATAGGTAGTGATTTTCTGGGTGAGCACCCACCTCTAGCCTGTTTATTTATGTACAGAAAACCACACTCTTCTCCAGATCAGATCACTGTCCTGATGTGGCATTTAGCCCCTGAAGCTGGTACAGACCGTGAGCCCGGGGTGTGTGTGTGTGTGTGTGTGTGTGTGTGTGTGTGTGTGTGAATGAGTGTGAAGCCCTGCCAACCTGAGTAGTTTTCATTCATTCATCTGGTCGGATTATCTCATTATGGGTTTTCATGCCTCTTTGAGATTGCCGTACCCAAAAAGTTGCCTTTGCAGATTTATCTGTATGTTTAAATAACGTTTACTTACTGGAGGTTTTAGCATCAGATTTAGTACTTTTGTTTTCTGATTCTCTGGCTGCTTTGGCACCGCCTAGTAAGTGGCTTGAATGCTTACTCTTTTTAAGAAACGATCTCAATAAAATGTCATCTAGTATGTTTTACTTTAAAAAACAAAACAAAACACAGATCTTGAATAACTGAATATTTCCTAGGTAATGTCAGCATTAGCCAGCCACTCGGAGCATTGATTCAGCTATTCTCTTTCTTAAAGGCTTTAATGTATCGGTGTGCGAAAGCCCAGGGCACAATGGAGATGACTGTTGATTCATTTGGGCACTTAACATGTTTCCTTGGCATTTTGGCTCCTTGAAGGATTAGTATTCACCCACCTCGGATTTCAGAATCGCTTCTCCTTTTCAGTGTCCCCAGGGAAGGCAGTGTTTTTGGGTGCCAGTGAGGGCATTTGGTCAGAGTGACTATAATAGAAAAAGAATTGTATAAGCAGTGCTGATAACTGTGAGGTAGCTGTTGCCTTGGCAACTAGAATACTGTTCTGTTTGCTAAACAAAGGGGTGGCGAGTTAGTAGTTTAATTTCCCCCTGGCATAGAGGTGTTACATAAAATATTCTATTTTAGCCTCTGACATGGTCTGTATTATTGACCAAAATCGGAAGCAGAGCAGAAAGAGAAGGTAAGAGGGTTTTTTGTTTGGTTTTTGGTTGTGTACGTGTTCTACCTATCAGGGTGGGTGTTGGGCAGAAGACTCTTAATTAATCGGCTCACAGTTCTTTGTGCCTCTCCGTGTTGGGCCGAAGTACAGTAGCCTGGAAGAGGTGTACAGCCTTGGCTGTCTTTCTGTCACTCTAAAGGGTGTGATATACACTTCCTTCTGGAGCATCCCATCAACTTTTTTTTATATGTATTTTATTGATTTTTTACAGAGAGGAAGGGAGAGGGATAGAGAGTTAGAAACATCGATGAGAGAGAAACATCCACCAGCTGCCTCCTGCACACCCCCCACTGGGATGTGCCTGCAACCAAGGTACATGCGCTTGACCGGAATCTGAACCTGGGACCCTTCAGTCCACAGGCCAACGCTCTATCCACTGAGCCAAACCGGTTTTGGCCATCCCACCAACTCTTAACCTCTCTTGCTATAGTATGCAACACGATTATGTCTGAATTGAGTTTATACACCTCCTCATAGTATACACAATTATGCTGGCATCTGCTGTTTATGTAGGATCTTTTTTTTATTTTATTTTATGTTTTTATTGATTTTAGAGAGAGGGACAACCACCTTGTCTTGGTTTAAGTAATACCTTTCATCTTTTAAAAAGTTATTAAAATTATTTGATATAAATATGGGCACTTTTGTTACATAGAATTAGAGTTTTTAAAAATATATTTTATTCACTTTTAGATAGAGAGGAAGGGAGAGAGAGAGATAGAAACATCGATGAGAGAGACACTGATCTGCTGTCTCCTGCATGAGATCAAAACCCAGGTATGTGCCCTGATTGGGAATTAAACCCCGAACCTCTTAATCCACTGAGCCACACCAACCAGACACATAGCATTAGAATTTTGGAAAAAAAAATTATTTTTGGAGATGCTAGCCACAACTATTAGGAGTGGATTTACTTTAAGATTCAAGTGAAATTGATATTTTCATTATTTGTTGCTGTATAACAGTATTTTCCCCCTTAAGTTTTATGGAATGTAATAGTAATAGATGGTAATGCGATGGTAATAGATATTAATAGGAAGAAACAAGAAAGAGGTTCTTTGGACAAACCAGATTGGACAATGATGAGGCAGAGTGGGAGTTCATTCAATAAACCAGTTTCCCCAAATTCTCCCTCTTTTTTGGGAGAAGGGGGGCCGGGGATATGGGGGGAGCTTCTTGGGATATTAGTATTTCTCATAAAAACACTTTGGGAAAAGTTACTTACTTAATCTTTCTTTGGCTATGGAATTGATTAATATAAGCAGAACTTATTAGAAATACAGATCCTATACAAAAGTACTATTTACCTGATTGTAAAAAGTCAGAGCAGCTACTTTAGGATTATTAAAAGCCAGTGACCCATGCATTAAAGCATTAGAGACGTTTGGCTAAGTTTTATCGGGGACTATCTAGACTGGATTTTGTAGTTTGAATACATGTGATTCCTCTTGCTCCGTTTATGCCATTCTGTCTGAAAGTTGTGGAGGTAGTGATAGATTCTGAATTTGGGTGCCTACAAAGATATAGCCTGTGAGAAGAAAATATCTCCGACTTTGAGCTTTAAGAACCTGCTTTTTCGTGGTCATGTAATAAATATATATTTGAATGGATGGTGAACAGAGGGGGGCATGAAGGAACGGCATATATTTGTGATTGAGCAAATTCATATTATGAACCATGTGTATTTTAATAGGAAAAGATGCCTTTATATTTTATATCATGTACATTTAGTACATTTAAGTAGACTTTGATATACATTTTTAGTTATTTTTAAGTTAGTGTATTTTGTAGATTGTTAACATACATAGTTATCACAGCTTTTATAGCTATAATGAGATTTGATCTGCCATTTTGAGGTCTGGCCGTGGGAAAGAACCAGAGTTTAAATCTGATTTGTTTGCATTGTTAGGCCCTGGATGAGCCTCCCTATTTGACAGTGGGCACTGATGTGAGTGCCAAGTACAGAGGAGCCTTCTGTGAAGCCAAGATCAAGACAGCAAAGAGACTTGTCAAAGTCAAGGTACAGTCTACGTGATTTTATAAATTACATGTCCAGTATTTACTGTTTAAACTTTGATGAGTATATTTAACAATTTTTTTTTCCTGCAAGATTAGCTTAGTTTGTAGGAGTAATGGCTGTGAAAATACCTGGGAAAAAAGTTACTGTTTGTGATTGGAAGTAGTTTACTGGAATGAAGTTAGATCAATATTATATATATTCTAGAGGCCCGGTGCATGAAATTTGTGCACAGGGGAGGAGGGTTCTCCTCAGCCCACCTGCACCCTCTCCAAACCGGGACCCTCTGGGGATGTCCTACTGCCTCTCACATTCTGGGACCACTGGCTCCTAACTGCTCACCTGCCTGATTGCCCCCAGCTGCCCCCCACCCCTGCAGGCCTGGTCGGCCCATGCGTCTGTCCGATTGTCGGTTTGGTTGCAGTGGTCTCTTAGGCTTTTATTATTATAGATACACACATATTTTAAACCCCAGGATTTTTTTTTAAAATTGATTTTAGAGAGAGGGAGGGAGGAAGAGAGAAACATCTATGTGAGAGATAAACATTGATTGGCTGCCTTTGCATGCACCCCAGCCAGGGATGGAACCTGCCACCTTTTGGTGCATGGGATGATGGTCCAACCAACTGAGCCACACCACCCAGGGCAGGATATGGTTTTTATTGGTTTTAAAGAGAGGAAGAAGAGAGAGAGAGAAACACTGATGTGAGAGAGGAACATGGGTTGGCTGCCTCCCACAGAAACCCTTCCTGGGGATCGAACCCATAACCTGGTTATGTGCTCTGTCAGGGAATCAGATCCACCACCTTTTGGTGATAGAATGCCACTTGAGCCCACTGAGCACTCGGTCCGGGCAGTATACAGAAGGACACTGTACTTTGCAGACTTGGTATTGTGTGTGTGTGCATGTGTCTAATTAAATTCATCATCTCCAGGTGACATTTCGGCATGATTCGTCGACAGTGGAAGTTCAGGATGACCACATAAAGGGCCCGCTAAAGGTAATTCATTTATTTATTCATTAGTAATTCCAGTGCTTTATTGGTAAACATTAAAATTATACCCGGTCATTTCTTTTTAATTCGTTGACTATTTTGTTGTTGAATTGATAAGTATGTATTGCTCTCTAAATACATTAATAGATAAAATGCCGAGAGAGAAGCATGGACCGGCTGCCTCCTGCCCACCCCTTCCTGGGGTTTGAGCCCGCCACCTGGGCATGCGCCCTGACCGGGAATTGAACTGTGACCTCCTGGTTCATAAATGGACGCTCACCCACTGAGCAACACCAGCCTGACACTCTGCTCATTTTTTTAATCGATAGTTCATTTTGCTATTGAATTGTATGAGTGCTTCATATATTTTAGATATTAAACCCTCTATTAGATTAATGATTTTCAAATACTTTTCCCATTCAGTAGGTTGTGTTTTCATTTCCTTGATAGTTTTCTCTCCTGTGTGGAAGTTTTTTAGTTTGATGCAGTTTTAAAGACCATGTAAATATAACCCAGTATTTTCTTGATCAAATGGAAACTTTTAAATGATTGTCATTAGTTTTACATTTTAACTCTTAAGGAGACTTCAGAGCTATTCCATTTTCCTCGCCTTCCTCCTCCAAAGGAGAGTGGTCATAACGGGCAGGACAGTTGGTTTCTCATGTGGTGATTCCAGTTCTCAAAGTGAGGTCTGAGGACTCTGGGGGTTCCCAAGACCCTTTTAGGGAAAAATGGGCACAACTGTTTTCATAATCATTCTTACATAGTATTTGCCTTTTTACTATGTTGACATTGTCACTGATGCCACAGAAACAGTGGTGTAAAACTGCTGGTACTGCAACACAAATCAGTAGTTTTATTCTTTACTACCGCGCACTCAATTAAAAAAAATAAAACCAGTTTTTGGTTCGTTCACTTACCTTCTAAAAGTTTTCTAACTTTTTAAAAATACTTTAGGTTGGAGCTCCAGTGGAAGTGAAGAATCTTGATGGGACATATCAGGAAGCTGTCATCAATAAACTAACAGACGCGAGTTGGTATACTGTAGGTAAGGGGATCCAGCATTTAAAGATGTATTTTCAAAAATAATACAACCTAAGCAACGTTTCCTTGATTTACTTCCTCCCCAGTACCATAAATGATATCACTGTTAATGGTTATCTTTCCTGATTAAAAATTTTATTTTATTAATTTTTGCATAACATATTACTTGAAATTATTTAGTTATACATACACTGAGTGGCCAGATTATTATGATCTCTGAATGCATGATAATCTGGCCACTAAGTGTATTATAGAATTGGATTTCTAGCTTTTTTCATTTCAAAATGTAACTTAGAGAAATTTATTTTTCTATTTTCACCATTTTTTTAAATTACCACCATAGGATATGTTTATTGATTTTAGAGAGATGAAGGAGAGAGAGAGAAACATCGAGTCTCCCATATTAGCCCTCACCAAGAGTATTGAACCTGCAACCTTTTGGTGTAAGGGACGATTCTCCAAGCTACTGAGCCACCCAGCCAGGGCCACCCTAACCATTTCTAAGTGTACATTCAAGTATATTTATCTTGTTGAGTCACACTTTCTTATTATTTTTAGTTTGTGAGTTCTTTTTATATTCTGAATATTAACTCCTTGCTGCTTTCGTTGCAAGTACTTTCCTCATACAGTTTTACTCATATCTTTACTATGTCACAAAATATACGTATATTCAGTGTATATATAAACTTACAGTAAATTTGGTGGGACATTTTAGTACTTTAAATAAGTAGTTTTCAACCGGGAGCAAGTTCACCATTCAGGGAACACTTGGCGATGTCTGGAGATATTTTTGATTATCACAGCTGGGAAGGGGGTGCTAATGGCATCTATTGGCCTAGGTTACTGTTCAGTATTCCACAGTGCACAGCACAGCCTACCTCTCCCCCCGCCTAAGAGAATTATCTGGTCCAAAATGTTAGTAGTGCTGTGGTTGAAAAACCCTGCTTTCAATAAAAATAGAGTAATTATTTAATGGCGGACTGAATATATCAGTTTGTGTTTTTTCTGTTTCTTTGCTAAATCTGTAGGTTCTTACCAGCAGGAAAACTTGCTTTTCCTTTACCACATTGAGAAGGGTTAATTAGCACTTAAATGGCTTCATACTGAAATGCTAACGTTTTTATTTGGTGTTTTCTGTTTGAGGGAAGAAGGCTTTTCATTTAAGGTATATTGTTTCTTTTTTTGCTAGAGATGGGAAAAGATACTCAGTGTTTGAAGCTGTTTCTTAGAAAACATAAAATGTGACCTGAATTTCTAATGTAATCGTCTAAAACAACAAATAGCTCTATTTCCGCCTGGAAAATGAAATGATTTCTTTATCTTGTTAATCTTTGAAAAACTCCTCAGCAGTTTCCATTTTCCCCTCCTCTCCTAGTTTTCGATGATGGAGATGAGAAGACGCTGCGACGGTCCTCCCTGTGCCTGAAAGGAGAGAGGCATTTTGCTGAAAGTGAAGTAAGTAGCCATGTAACAGGTGGCCATCTATTATTTTATTTAATACGTTAGGAATCCCTACGTGCAAAGAAAAATTTGAGCTGCAGTTGGCCTTAACGTAGGGGTTAGTTCGGTCCTTACATATAGGTGTCTTACCTCTCAAAACTGCTTCCACTGAGCGGTGTTTGTTTTGTTCTGTATTTTAATCATTGTTAGAAGTCTGTCAGCCTTCAAATAGATAGAGAAATCATCTAAAGAGAACGGCTCATTTTCTTTTTACCTTTTTTTCAGTAATGGGACCAATCATCTTTATTCTGATATCTCTAAAATGAGTTTTCTATCTTTAGGGAGGTAATATTTAGTCTTCTTGGATGCTTTTAATGTCAGAATTTAAGTATATATTTTTTTCCTTCTAAGTATATTCTTAAACTGGTTTGAAAAGAAGAAAGAACTTGCAATGTGATAACTTTTTCTGGGTTTATGTTCTTACCCGCAGACTCTAGACCAGCTCCCGCTCACCAACCCTGAACATTTTGGCACTCCAGTCATAGGAAAGAAAACAAATAGAGGAAGAAGATCTAATCATATGTAAGTCCGTCTTTATGCCTGTTCCTTAAACCTGAATTCATTTCTCCTAGTGCTGTTGTGATAGTTACTAACTTTAAATTAATTTCAAAAATGCTAACTGAATCTACCAGTAATTTTAGATTCCTTAGCGCAGGTTCTTGAGGTTATCCATGTTCAGCCAACCTTAGCAGCTGGGTGTCTACCTCTTATTTCTCCCTTCATGGATGGTGATGCTGTAGTCAAAATGGAACGGCCCAACATTCCTTGAATACATCCTTTATTTTCCTGATACCATGCTTCTTTATCTCCAATGCCACCTTCCATGACGCTGCCTCACTCATTCTTCAGTTCTCAATGGAAATGCTCCCATTTTTATGTGAACCGTTTATCTCTCCACTCTTTCTTTGAAAACAGATACAATTTTTATCCTCCGAATTCTTTATTTTTCTTTTTAAATATATTTTATTGATTTTTCACAGAGGGGAAGAGAGAAGGATAGAGAGAGAGAAACATCGATGAGAGAGAATCATCGATCATCTGCCTCTTGCACACCCCCCACTGGGGATGTGCCCCCAACCAAGGTCCATGCCCTTGACCGGAATCAAACTGGGACCTTTCAGTCCGCAGGCCTGAGCCAAACCAAGCCAAACCGGTTTCAGCTCCTCTGAATTCTTTAAATTCTTTGCATTTATCTAATGTCAGTGGCGGGTTGTACATTTGAATGAAGTGGTCAGGGTAGCTTAACTGAGATGACGTAGGAGCAGAACTTTAGAGGAAGTGAAAGCTGAGGGCCCCCAGGCTGTTCTGGTGCCAGAGGGCGTGGAGAGCTGAGGTGTAGCAGTAGCTGAAGGGCCGTCAGGGGGTTTTTATTTGAGGATAAATAACAACATTCTATGCAAATAACAGCTTGCTGGCCAGACTCACTCTAGCAGAGGCAGCAGATGAGGCAGGAGAGAGACAAGCCTTGCTGGAACAAAGTCTGAGGAGATGATGGAGGGAAGGGGATCTAGTCCATAAACAGAGAATGGGTTTGAGTGGAATGTGGACATTTACTCCGTTTTATGTTGCCAATCAGTTTATATGTATCTTCCTGGTGTCTGAAGCCTTCACCCTTGTTAAGTCTTAAGAAAGAAATTAGAACTTTCATAAGATACAGAGCCCAGTTTCTCTCTTTCTATGATTTATAGATTTGATGAATGTTATCTGTGACATTGTGACTTTCTTGCTAATGATGATGATATAAAGGGCATCCATAAAACTCTAGCTGAATGAGCTTTTTTTTTTTTAATTTCATTTTTTAGAGAGAGAGGAAAAGAGAGGAATAGAGAGAGAGACATTGATGAAAGCGAAACATCAATCAGCTGTCTCCTGCACATCCCTTACTGGGGATCGAACCCACAACCTGATTGTGGGCTTTCTCTGAAGCAGATTCAGTAGAACTTCTTTTGTTTTGTGTTTCTTTTGTCCTTCTTACTAGTACTTTTTACTCTACTTTTGTCTAATATCAAATAGACAGTTTTAGATCCTTTTTCTAACATCTTTCTAATTTACTAGTTCAATATACAATGTAACTGGAAGGGATTTTTAACAATACAAAAGAATCATATTGTGCATTTTATGAATATTTGTGCAAATTTGATATTGAGAATAACAGTGATGATCTTTTATCAGATTGTCTCTTCTCTTCCCTGACTTCCCATAATAAAGATCTGCCTGCCTTCTTTTAAAATTAGCTTTGTACTGAGATTGTAAAATTACTATGTCTATAACTTTTTTAATCTGAATGTAGGATCTAATATATTTTACTATGGATAGCATGGGGGTGTTTTATATGGGGCCTTCAGCATTTTGAGAATTTGGGGATCAATGTTAGTCTGTTCTGATCTTTCCCTTAATTGTTTAAAATAGCACTACATAAAAATGGGAAATATTTTTAGGAAATTGATATGTTTTTTAATAATATTCCTTTTATGTTGGTGTTCATTAGAAATTTAGGAACTTAATTTAGCATTTTGAAGGTATTAGGAAATGGGAAATAAATTCTAGAATATCTTGTCAACTTGGTGTGCTTATTCTTTGTAAGGTAAATGGAAATATCTTCCTGTTTCCTTTCCCTAGACCAGAGGAAGAGTCCTCTTCATCCTCCAGTGATGAAGATGAGGATGACAGGAAGCAGATCGATGAGCTCCTAGGAAAAGTTGTTTGTGTCGATTACGTTAGTTTGGACAAAAAGAAAGCAGTGTGTTTTCCTGCTTTGGTGAGTAACTTCAACATAAAAGAGTTTCATTTTCAACTACATGAGTTCATGAAAAAAACCGCAACTGTTTGTCTCAGTGTTTTTCATCGGAGCAAAATGGGGAACTGGTTTTAGCGTCATTCAGTCCGGAGAAAGGTTAGCTCTCAGAATGGCCTCCGAGTACAAGGAACTCTGGAAGTCCTTTAAGAAAGACGAAATTCATAGGCGGCTTATGTTGGCGCTGCCTTTGGGAAAACGTGCTTTATCCTCACTGTAAATACCAGCTGAGGCTACTTCCAATAAAATAGACCTTTTAATGTTAGTAGGAAATCTTATACGGACTCCAGAAAGGTACCCACTTGGAAGTGTTTACTTTTTAGAGTGGGTAGTATTACAAAGAAACATAATGTGTTTTAAAATACTTACTTAGCTGTAAATAATATAGAGCCTCATCTCTAGCTTTTTTTACGGATGGAGACCGTACTGATTAAGGTTTTATTTTTTATTTATTTTTTTATTTTAATATATTTTATTGATTTTTTTTTACGGAGAGGAAGGGAGAGGGATAGAGAACTAGAAACGTCAACGAGAGAGAAACACCGACCAGCTGCCTCTTGCACACCCCCTACCGGGGATGTGCCCGCAACCAACATACATGCCCTTGACCGGAATCGAACCTGGGACCTTTCAGTCCGCAGACCGATGCTCTACCACTGAGCCACATGGGTTTCGGCTCATTAAGGTTTTAATACCTGATCCCATTTTGGGTCCTGTCCTGTGGGTGATCCATAGGCCTGTGAGGATGTAGGACATGCATTTCAGATTACTGGCAACTGTGTCCACATGTGTGTACCTGTTTGCCCTAAAACTAAATTTAGTTTTTAAGCTGAAACTACTTTCTGAAAGGATTTAAATAATTGGTTCTATTGTAACTATCCATAAACGTGCATTTACTTACCATAATTTCACCCTTTTTTTTAAAAAGGTGGTTTGTCCTGATTGTAGTGATGAAATCGCTGTGAAGAAAGATAATATTCTTGTTCGATCTTTCAAGGATGGAAAATTGTAAGTGTAATTCACTTGTGAAAAAGATGCTATTTTTCCACATTAGAATGGTAAATTATAAATTTATTTCCAGTGACATTACCCTTTGCTTTTTGTCATTCAGAAAGTTTCAAAGTAAGATCATTTTTCATATTATTAGTAAATGTAGTATGTCTTTGCTTGTTCATGATGATCTTTGCTAACCTACACTCTCAGTATTGTCAAATTTGTCAATTTTGCTTGTGTAATAGCTGGTGATTTGTTTAGGCAAATTTGATATATCTACCATATCTGACCCTTGATTGATATATTAGTGGATACATTTATTGTTCTTGAATATTTAATTAGGACTCTTTAATTGTATCTTGAGTGTTAAAGATGTTTTTCATATAGAACTTTCTTAGAACTGAGTTACAAATTTCTATTCTTTTCCCTTTAAGAATTGTATGACCAGAAAAGCCATACCTTTTATACTCTGCCTTATAGAATGACTATGTCTTTAAAGGATGATCATATGTTAAGATTGGTGTTTGGGTTTTCAGGTCCTTAAAAGTGATTTATGAAAACCTATGTAAACGAAGATAAGAGAAATTGGAACACTGAAATTGAATAATGGTTTGATGATATTAAGAAATTACTAGTTTTTAAATGTTTGATAATGGTATGATATTTTTAAAAAAGAATTTTGAAGCTCCATAATGAAATTACATGTCTGAGATTTGCTTCAAAAAAATCGAATTCAGGAAGGAGGGAGTAGGTAAGGGTATGAGCGTGAAGATGAGTTATTTAATGATTATCGTAGTTGGGTAATGGATATGTGGGACATCTTTGCACTATTTGGCCTACTTTTGTGTATGAGATTTTAAAAATGAAAGGTTAAAAGGAATAGGCAAGCTGAAAATTGTATCTGGAATTGTTTTTAGGCTTTTGTGGATTGACTGACACAAACCAAATGTGGGAAAGCTGAAGAATGATTTATCAGTGTCAGACAGGAAATATACATGACATATATGATAGAACCTCTTAGAGATGCTTACATCTGATCCCTCTTTATACTTGAGGACTTTAGTCTAAAATCTAGTTAAAATTTTGTTAAGAGAGCATTTACATTATAAACTAGTACATTTTCTTCCAATATTAAATTTAGTGATTTCCTATGATTATTCCAAGATAATGGCACATTCTTGTTGTTTGACTTCTTATTTATTGGATTGATGCATTCTGCTACCCAGACATTTTTATCTGTTGTTATTTTTAGTATTTCAGTACTTTTCATTTAGAATTTTATCGCTTTTAGCTAGGGATAATCTGATAATTTGAGATACCTTGTTAATCTCTATTCAAGGTGGGGTCCTTTTGTAGATACCCATCTTGAATTAACATCTTATTAACATCTTATCTGTAACTTGCGACCTTGTATAAATGTCAGTATCCCCATATTGTTAGTAGCTTTCTGTGATGTGTAATTAGGCTCTTCATTAATTTCTGTTGTATTTTTGTGTTTTTTCCTTTAAAATTGAAAAAATAATACAGTACTTCAGTACCCAGAAAGGATGTCCATGAAATTACGAGTGACTCTGCACCAAAGCCTGATGCTGCATTAAAACAAGGTAAGGCAATCTTGGACTGATAGTGTTTTTGGAGATTAAATTCTCGTAGGTGGGCGTGGGGTGGGGTGGGGGTGGAAGGGTGGGTAGAGATTAACCAAAGAATTTGGGTGCATACATGCATAGCCCGTGGGCACAGACCATAGTGGTGAGGGGGATGGGTGGAGGGTGGAGGTGGTCCAGGGGAGAAAGGGGACCTCTGCAATACTTTCAATGAGATCTTCTTTAAAAGGGATATTTTGAACACGTTGCCTTTAAAGTTGTACTTAGTTTTCTGTGACTTTGTCTTTGTAAGCCCATGTGTCTTTTGTTGTCATGGTTTCCTTTTTTTTTCCCCAGCTTAATATTATTTAAAGTGTGAAAGAACCATACCAGCAGCTACTGCTATAGTCTGGCTTTCGCCTCTAAATAAAATGTTAGTTCCCGAGGATGGTAGAAACAGGAATCAAAATAACTTTGATTTGGCATGTCTCATGCCATGACAATAGTTATACTTATTATATTATTCAGTGGTTATATTAAATGCTGTAATTGCATTTCCTATTAGATTTTTGACATTGTACATAGCTGTTTATTTTCTCTTTGCCTATATTCATCAAATCTAATTATATGTTGTATGGAAGAGTTAAAAATCGTCAAGAATTTATTTACATGTATTGTAAAAAGAGAATAACTTCGGAACTAATTTAATTGAAGTTAATTGTTAATATAATTTAAGTTTAGAGATGTAGAGAAAATATATTTTCAGGTATTGTACGTTCATTACAGTGGTTCTGGCTGGCATGTGATTCTATTTAATTGTCATTTGTTGGGTAAACAATGAAAGATTTACCTAACTGAAATTTGTTTTTATTAGACATGCTTAATTTTTGTTTAAAAGAAGGAAAACTGCTCTTTTGTGTTTGTTAGAACCTAGGTCCCCTTCCAATGGTGGCAGTTTTGCCCTGCTATAAAATGGCTGCCTGAGCGGATTAAATGAGCCGCTATACGGAAAAGCCGTTAGCTCAGTGCCTGGCACACAACGGGCACTTAGAGCTGTCAGCGGGATTACGCAGTGGTTTTCATTTCTTTGCTTACTATCTGGAGACAAGACACATAGTTCATGGTCTCTTTCCAGCCTTTGACCAGGCGCTGGAGTTTCACAGAAGCAGAGCCATCCCTGCCACCTGGAAGACGGAATTGAAAGAGGACAGCTCCAGCAGCGAGGCGGAGGAGGAGGAAGAGGAGGAGGAGGATGAGAAAGAAAAGGAGGATAACGGCAGTGAGGAGGAGGTGAGTGAAAACAGCGGAGGCCTTTACATCGAAGTCACAGTTTGGTTTTCTTTGAGTTAGAATTTGGCGCATAAGTCATTAATTACTTGAATATTTTTAGTATTAGAAATACTTCATAATAAAATTGTATCTGTGATACTCATCGTAATCAAGTAGTTTGCTTGCTTACCTTAAAATAGATATATGGCCTTGTGAAATGAAAAATAAGCATAGTTCTCCCGATAACCTCAGAAACGTTTCTTAATTTTACTCTGCTTTTGGTTTAACAGATGATTAAGGAAATACCCATCTAATATGGTAAAACCTTCACACGCTTTTCACTGCTCTGTAGATAGCTGTCGCCTCATACATTGTTCACACTACATCTGCGTATTCTATTGAAATACCTAGGAAAGTATAAAATATATATTCCATCTAGTATTAAAAGAGTGAGTAAAAAAGTAAAGGTTAATGAGAATCTTCAATGATTTTATCTAATATAAATAGATGAGTCATTCTGATAAGATCATAAGATCTGAATTTATATAGATAAAGAAGCTAGTACTTCAGGTCTAGCAGTGACAGGTGCCAAGAAAAGATGTCCATGATATTGCTAGTGACATTACACCGCTGTACTCTGCACGGTTTGTTGAGCGACTTCATGAAAGTTACTGGGCAAGAGGTACAGGTAGCGAAGGCTAGTATATTTGACCGTGAAGAGAAATGTATTTAATGTTTTCAGGAAACCAAATTAATTTCACTATGTAATATTTTAAGGACTTATGAGATTCTGCCACATCACTATCATAGGCATGGGATTGCTTAATGATAAGCGATCTATGGTGACAATGCGTAGTGTAAGTCTTCTCTCCACTGCTTTCTATTTAAAATGCTAAAATCACATACCTCCTTCTACTCACCTTTGGGCATACCAGGAGTTCTACCCTCAGTGCCCTGCCCTCCCCTCCCCTCCCTCAGTCAGCCTGGCACCCTCCTGTTCAGTTTTCAGACCTCATCATGGTAAGCGGAAACCTTCTGCAAACCATCCCTTTCTCACCTCAGGAAAGTTAACCACTCGGTTTGCTAGTCTAAACTACCACCGGTCCTTGTACATATTTTATACATCAGTACATTGACGTATGTCTGTTTCTTAATCCCCTACTGATCCATCGATCAGCTCCTCCAGGGCAGGGACCTGGCCTTCCTTGTACTCACATTCACAGTGTCTGACATGTGTGTAACATGTAACAGATGATCAGCAAATGTTAATCACCAAACTGTTGGTGCTTAGATTGGTGTTTTTGTAAAAGCAAATCTGGTTTCCAGTTTAAACATCTTTTTGTGTCATATATAAAAACTTGGCTTAAAAATTTTGCGACAGGAATTAATTTGGCAGTTTTAAAAAATATATATATATTTTATTGGTTTTTTACAGAGAGGAAGGGAGAGAGATAGAGAGCTAGAAACGTCGATGAGAGAGAAACATCGACCAGCTGCCTCTTGCACACCCCCTACCAGGGATGTGCCCGCAACCAATGTACATGCCCTTGACCGGAATCGAACCTGGAACCTTTCAGTCCGCAGACCAACGCTCTACCTCTGAGCCAAACCGGTTTCGGCTAATTTGGCAGTTCATGAAAGCCAGATATTGTACCGTGGGAACATTAGGTGATAGCTAGAAAATAGGTTTCCTTAGACTTACCTCTGACTGCTTTACCGACACACAGCGTATGTGGACCATGTTTAAACTGAGATTTGAGAAATGTAGATTTATCCTAAACAGGTTCATAATTGTCATTTATTCTCCTCTGCCGCGCTAGCAAGCCTGATGGCTTATCAACATGAGTTTTTATTTTTAACTGGCCTTCCTCTGCCCTGCTAGTGTATAAAATACAGGGGCAAATCTCATTCAAACAATGGCATCAGATATAGTTTTAAAAAGGAAAGTGATTTATTTAGACTCTCAATTTCAAAGTCTGCTCCTGCCTTTACTATCAGAGAGACACTGGCCTCAGCCGGAGTAACTGTTGCCATGCTGTCTCGTTCAGGCCACTTCCTGAAGTTACTCTTCGCCATCGCTCCTCTTCCTCTCATTGACTCAGCACCTGACCTACCGTGTCCACCTGCCGGTGCTCACAGAATGTTTGTGAGTGGATGCTGGTCACCGCATGGATGCCTGCCTCCCTCTCACCCACTCCCTGCTCCTTGCAGGATGCTTCAGAACCGCTCCCCACTGCCACAGCCCTTGTAATTGCTAAATTGGGGAGCTATTTTATTACTTGAAGATTTCCCTAAGCCTGAATCTTCAGGTCTTGTAGATCGAGTCTGTTCCCCACTCTACTGATTTGGCACGCCTGCAGGACTCACAGTGGGGGTGTGTGTAATCATGGACACTTGTAGTTACCGCTACTGGGATGCACACCTGTACAGTTCTCTGAGGAGCGATAATCAGTCAGTTTTGATGTGAAATTAAACCCGGACCCAATTTCATAGACGTGAGCTTACGTCTTGAGCCTGTGACCCTGATTTAAAGCCTTGATCTCTTACGTGAGATAACCCATCTTTGTAGTCTCATTTCTTATGTGAGAATTTACATTGGGGATTGTCACTTTGGAGATACCTGTTAGGGCACATTCCTCTCACTCTAAAGCCTAAAACGTCTAGAATTTTCTGGGTTCGGACAGCTTAGTATTGAGAAATCATTTGTATTTGATAAAAAAAAACCTTTGAAATATTGTAGTGAGTATTAGTCTTTGCTGTTGGTAGGAAATCTGCTTGTTTTATTCAATGCTTAACTGAGCAAAATAATATTCTATTCTTCTGTGACTAAAACTAGGAAGAAATAGAACCATTTCCAGAAGAAAGAGAAAACTTTCTCCAGCAGTTGTACAAATTCATGGAGGATAGAGGTGAGCGTGTTTCCTTTCTTTTTCCCCTCTCTCATCATTAATATTGCGGGTATCAGATACATAGTTAATAATTTAAAAATAATAATTCTGTTCATTAAGCTTCCTATTCCTGGTAATCCTGGCCATCCTTTTGATTGTCAATATCACCGGCACCTCGCATGTGTCTGTCACGTGGAAAGGGGAATGAGGACTTGGACAGTGTTTTGATGGATGTCATGGCCGTGGACCCATCAGTGCCTGTGTTCTGTCCTGTTGTTTCTTCACTCCCCTTCCTGCTCTTCTACCAAAGAGCTCAGATGCTAGGGAGCAGCAGCAGAGCGGGGATCATAGCAGCACCATCGTATTTGCACCTACATAGATGCCACAACCACTGTTTGACACGTGTGTGTGTGTGTGTGTGTGTGTGTGTGTGTGTGTGTGTGTGTGAGAGAGAGAGAGAGAGGGGGGGGGGGGGGGGGAGGCAGGCAGGTGGCTACACTCTAAGATGGACCCTAAGTCTTTTCATAAGGCTCAGCCTCACAGCTAAGAGAATGAACGCACACACACAGCTAGAAGTAAAGAAATGTGACAGTGTTACAAGGTGAAGCTTGGCTTAGCTCCTTGAACCTGCCTAGTGTTATTACATAGATGCAGGGCCGGGGGAAAGAGGAAGAGGTGCTGGCCTGTAGTGGTACCCCAGTTCTCCAGACCTACGGGACCGTTACCCTCTTGCTCATCTGGTCAGAGTGTAGGTTCTCCTTTCTGGGAAGATGGGAGCAAGGGAAAGGAGTCGGGAGAAGCAGAAAGCTCTCTACCTTGAGGAGAAGGACATGAATGAATAAGATGTGGAAATGCCACTTGACTCTAGTTATTTTTAAATCTTTGCTTGCTTGCTGATGAGTAGAAGCTGGCTCTGTTTGTCTTTTGCTTTCATAAATGATAAGTGGCTACTATCATGTAGTTATCTTTTTATAGAATATACATTGTCCTTGATTCCTGTGTTATTTCTTTGTATAAATGCAGGCTTGGCCTAAGAAGGTAGGCTGTTTCTTAGGCTTTTATGTGACATAGATAAAAGGTGATGAATAAAATCTAATATTAGAACAGTGATAAAATACGATTATGCCAGTTATATATTTTTTGAAAAGGGCCATAGGTTGAGTAGCTCTGTTCCTTATTTCCTCTACCTTTTCTAAAGGTATAATAGTTCGTGTCCTTGCCCTACATTTTTCCGTATTAGAATGAAAGAAAACTATAGCTTTACTCTAGAATCACTTAGAGAAGTAATAATTTAGTAAAATGCAAAGAAAGGAAGCCCTGGCTGGCAGCTCAGTTGGTTAGAGTGTTGTCCCATATGCCAAGGTTGTAGGTTCAATCCTGTGTCGGGGCACATACAAGAATCAACCATGAATGCGTAAGTAAGTGGAGCAACAAATCGATATTTCTCTCTCATCATTAAAGAAAAAATCTTTAAAATGCAAAGAAGGCATCATAAAGATAACGCCATGTGAAGCAGTTGCCCATCATTTCAGCAGTTTTACCAAATCTTGTTTCCCTGATTTTTCAAATTATTATTATCCTTTCTTTGGTATTTATTCTTTAACTCATAAGGAGAGTAATAGTGGAATGAAATCATATAAGGTTTCAACAACCTGGTAAGAGGGAGAAAAATGTTAATGATATGGACTTTAGAATACCTCCTTCCCCCCTGCCATTTATATGCAGCGTAGGACAAAAATTGGTTTACAGTTGTTCGTATGGAAAATGCAATAAGTTAATAAATAATCATATAAGAATAAACTGTTTTATACTCACAACTGTAAAGCTACTTTGGTCCCACTTTGGGTGTGTATGCATACACTCACTGCACTGTATTTGAATCTTTTGAAATTTTAAATAAAAAATGCAGTGTGATTTTAATATATTTTGTGTTTTCCTTAACAGGCACACCTATTAACAAACGACCTGTGCTTGGATATAGAAATTTGAATCTCTTTAAGTTATTCAGACTTGTACACAAACTTGGAGGATTTGATAATGTAAGTATTACACTCAAAAGTGAAACATGTTTTTACATATGTTTTCTCATCTAAAATTATTTATTCCAATGAATAAAAAAATGGAAGTGACAGGTTAGAAACAGAGCTGGCTTCCTCAGGACAAATTTAAATTCAATTAAAGATTTTTTTAAATGAGCTTTCTGACTTACTGTTGTTAAGTTTGTCAAACTTTCATAAACCACCTAGTTATGTCTTAAGTCACAGCATAACTACGGTATATCGATGGAAATTTTTGCTTATGTCTCCCACTAAACTGTACCATACGTGGGAGCATGGATCTGTGTTAATCTTTATATCTGAATCTCTTCCACTGTGCCTGCTATATAAAACATATCATTTATATATCTATTTATAGAAACATCCAGAACATCTTTTTTTGAACTAGAAGAAATTATCTTAAGATTGCCATGTTAAATGATGCTCATCTAATTAAGACTGAAAAATTTTTTTCTGTAGAATCAAATGTTTTAGTAAAAGCCATAAGGACTGCTTTGATTTATTAGCTTGTAAGTTTTATGGGACATGATACATCATTTTAAAATTTCTGTCTCAGTTTCTTCATTGTAAATTTTGATTAGGAATTTGGACATTTTCTAATTTACTATAACAGGATTTATTTAAAATGAAATGTTATAATATTTCAACATTTATTAATTCTCTGAGATTTGTTAGAATACTAAAACTTTAGAATATTGTGAATCAATTTTTTTTTTTAGTATTTATTGAGATGGATATTTTTCATCCATTTGAGACTAAAACCAATAAATATAAACATTTATATATACTATGTTTATAAATATTTTTATATTCTTACCTTTAACTTGGAAGTTTTCATTTCACTTTGTCCATTAGATTGAAAGTGGAGCTGTTTGGAAGCAAGTCTACCAAGACCTTGGAATCCCTGTCTTAAACTCAGCTGCAGGGTACAATGTTAAATGTGCTTATAAAAAGTAAGTCGGTGTACTTGATATAGCTATATTCCCTGTTTTATCCAGAAAGCAGGATGGGATGTATCCCATAACTGAGGCTCTAAGAAGAAATCAGAAATTTTCGCTAGAGCAATCACTCTATAATATGACATTTTCTAGAGTATTCTGTGAACACTAGATCTATGAGATAGTCTGTGAAGCAGTTTTTGTGGCCAGGTAAGTTTTGAAAGTACTGTGTTAGGTTAAAATGCCAACGTTTTGAAAGATAGGTACACACAAGTTTGATTCCTGGTCCTGCCAGTTACTAGCGATGGGTGTCCTAGGACCATTCCTTTGTTCTCCTAAGCCTCAGTTTCCTCATCTGTAGAAGAAGAGACTACTGCTTGCTTCATAGGATTACTCTGAGGATTAAATGAGGCTTTAGATGTGCTTAGAGGCCCAAAGCCTGGCTTATAAAGAAGCACTCAACAAACATGCTGTCACTAGAGCTTGTAAAAGCTACTGTTGTTACAGTGAGTATATTTAAGATTATGACTGTCTTTTCACTTTTAGCATAGTTTTTTTTTAATGAAACTTTCTTTGAAAATTTTCTGTTTGGTTTAAAAAGATTGGGAAGAACTGAACTAGAATAAATGAGAATGTTAATAAGGCTTCAATATCTGCAAACCAAGAGAAATGGACAAATTTAAATAACCACAACTCTACAGTAATATTTCAAAATTTTTCCTGAATGTAATTTCTCTCCATGTTTCTAGATACTTATATGGCTTTGAGGAGTACTGTAGGTCGGCCAATATTGAATTTCAGATGGCACTGCCAGAGAAAGTTGCTAACAAGCCATGTAAGGAGTGTGAAAATGTAAAAGAAATAAAAGTTAAGGAAGAAGGTGAACCAGAAGTGAAAGAAATAAAGATTGAAGAGGAAGAAAAGATGATAATAAAAGAAGAAAAGCCTACTGAGGATGATGGTGAAAGAAAGGAAAATATTAAACCCTTTCTGGTAAATCAATATTGTCCTTTGCCACCTTTGGTAAATTTTCTACATACTCTGAAGATTTGTTAATTTATTGTATACTTTTATACTTAGATTGTGCATTTCTTCAGTAATTTCTATTTTTGTGTTTAAAATAGCTGTTCAATAGTTTTGCCTAGTGTTTTTAAGAATGCAGGAGTTTCTTTTTTTTTTTTTTAAATATTTTTTTATTGATTTTGTACAGAGAGAAAGGGAGAGAGATAGAAACATCGATAAGAGTCATTGATCAGCTGCCTCTTACACACCCTCTACTGGGGATATGCCCGCAACCAAGGTACATGCCCTTGACCGGAATCGAACCCGGGACCCTTCAGTCCCCAGCCGACGCTCTATCCATTGAGCCAAACCGGTCTCGGCAAGAATGCAGGAGTTTCTTAAAAACTAAAACCTTTCTCAATATTAGTATTGGTTGGTACCTTTTTTAATTAGAACAACATGTAAGTTGATAGTATTTACTTTTGTTGGTTTAGTTGCTCTGATCTTTTTCTAGGGAAGTAAAAAGAATTTATTAGAATCTATATCTACACAAAGTGACCAAGAAAAAGAAGTTACCATAAAAAAGGCAGAAGAAAATGAAAATCTGGTGGACAAAAATGATGATACAACTGGGATAGATGAATCCTTCAGCATAAAGGTAGAAGCTGAAGAAGAAAAAGCAAAATCTGGGTAAGAACTCTGTTTTTGGTTAAGATGCATTTTGGCCAAATGAATTCCTGTAATTTTCTCTCGGTATGTGCGTGTATGTGTGAATCGAAATTTGATTGACAAAATATAGAGTAATTGGCTGACTTGTACTTAGTACATAAATTGCATTTGCCTACTTCAGAGACCCGACCAATGCCAATGTAGCAAAAGGTCATATATTCGATTGATTCTTTTTGCTCTCATCATAGAAATTTATAAAATTTTCAGCTAGAGAAAAGTACTTTTTACTACATGAAGCTCTGCTAAATAACCGGATAAGACAAATTTGGGAAAATGATTTTCGCCAATGTTTTGTAGGTGGTATGTTGGCTGTAGATTTTGACAGTTGTATTCATTTCTTAAGCAAAAAAATAAGAATGGAAAAGTGCTAATAATTAGTTTTTAAAAGGCCAAAATTGTTATGCTGTGTTTTATGTGCAAGTAGCATTTACTTGTTGGGGTTAGTTTGGAATGAAGAATTATTTAGCAATGTAATTTGTACACTGCCAGTGATCTTTCGTGTCTAATCTTATTTCTGAGCTTTAAAAACCCTAAACATTCCTCACTGTTGCTGGCCCTTTTCAAAAAGTACAACCAATGTTTTTAAATCATTTTAATGTTTATCTGAAATTTGGCCACAGCATGAATCCAAGGAGGGAGGGAAAAAAAGAAAAACATGTTTAATGAATATAGTAAAAGGTGTTTATCTTTGTTACGTATCTGTGTGTAAAAATATATCTCTCACATATTCCTTACTGCTATTGCAACTATTAAAAAACTTAATGAATATCCAGTTTTTTTGCCTAAAATCTCTTGATCCTTTTAGTGTTATTTTGCAAATTTGGCCTCAGCATGCAGATAAAATTTAAAGGAAAAAAAAAATAACCCTGGTTTAGATGAATATAATTTGTTTCTTCATTATATTTGGCTATAATTCTGTGTATATAAATGTTTATTTGAAATCATACATGGTGCTCCTGGGGACTATTTCAACTGTTAAGAAAGAACTTAGTAAGGATTCAGCTTTCTGCCTAAAAATGTGACATTTAAACCTGCAGCTATTTCTGGAACATCTGTGTCGAAGGCACTCTGATAAGCCTTTATTTTCTCTTTGTTACTAGTAATTATCTTTACTTTTCACATTAGTACTTTAAAAACATTATTATTAGTAAAATCTGTATTTTGTAGGGCTTTATTAATTCATTTAATTCTTCAACTATATGGCTTTCCTACTACAGAGATACACTAGTATATGTCATACCACAAACTGATATTATCCTGGTGTGACTGCCCTCGTTTGATATTTTTTAGAAGCATTCTCTGTTAGAAATGAAAGTCCACAAGTGATTTCTGAATTTTATTAGATCAGTGCAATAGAAAATTTTACAGTTCTAAAGAATTAATATTGAAGTATTTCTCTGATAAATAACTTCCACTAAGTAATTAGCTACGACCAAGAATTTTTAATGACCTGCCTCCATTTTTCCACGTCTGGTCCATACTAGGTATTGGTAAGTTGTAGCTTTTTTCTTTTAATTTGTTTCATTGTAAGGAGTGTGATATCAAACTGGGAAATTTGGATATTTCTTTGTGAATTCAGATGAAAAATTCTTGCTGGTGTGTGTGTATGTATGTAATGTATTCATTAACTTCATTTCTTTAACCTGTATGCTGGTTGCATGTTACACATTCAAAGGCTGTCTTTCTTGGCATTCTTTCTTGTATCTGGTTTAGTACACATACCTCTGATTTTGCTACTGAATTCTTAGAAGAATTTTCTATGGCTGATTCAAGCCAGTAATTGTGTTGTCTGTTATCTATGCATCAGTATATTATTTTCATGACTTTTATTTGATTGTTGTCTGAAGTTGCTATTAAATGTGAAATTTTTGGTTTTTGTTTTGATTTGTTAGTACAGAGTTTTTATTCAGATTAAATAAAGATTACTCTGGCTACCACTTAATGTAGGCTGGTGCTTGCAGTTCTTGGCATTTGTCAGTTGGTTGAGCATATTACATGATATAAGGTACCGTTTAGAGTTGTTTTCATTTTTTAAAAAGTTTAGACTTTTTATTCTCTCTTTCTCCTTTTATATCATGATTCTGAGGTGCATGATAAGTCTCTTGTTTTGTTGTGGCCAGCACAATACATTTCCTTTTTCCCCTGATATTTTAACTTTTAATTTTATATGTGTATATAGTATGTAATACACAGATAAAACATTTGTTTAAACTTGTTAATAATAGCTTATTATCCATAACACCCTTTCTGATAATTACTTGGATATTTTAGCATTACTGATCTTTAATTTTAAAGCTGTTTATGTACTTTCAATAATAGAGTTCATATTTTTTATCTTAGACAACAGTAGGTTTCCTTTAGGTTTTAAGTATATATTCATTTGGCTGTTATTTGTTTGTTTATCTGTTGTTGAAAGTATTACAGATGTCCCCTTTATTTTTCCCATTGATCCCCTCCACTCCCCACCCACGCTTCCCAGGCCTTCTCTCATTTGGCTGTAGATTTGTCTTTAAAAGAGGGATAATTCTTGAGAATCCTTACAGACTTGGGATATATTTCAGAGAAAATTGACACATTTGACACTTTTATGAAGTCAGACTTGTATTGTGCTTCCCTTCCCATCCCTCACTGTATACAAGGAAAACAGTAGAATAAAAAGGGTTATAATGCTTTTATCTGTTATTTCTATATTATTTTTGTTGCCTGTATAATTAGGAATGCTAAAATATGTTATCGATAAAAAGGTTGCTTATGAGAATATTAAAAATTATCAGTGGAAGTTGGCTTTTTTGTATAAATATTATTTCTATTAACTTTTAAAATTGAATGCTCAGCTGTCTTGTGATTCTGTTCTATGATGTTTATTCATTTGTCAGCTATAAAGTGACGGATTCTTTTTGAGAGGAATCTATTGTCATACATTTAGATATACTGCAGAGTAGATAAAAACTTAACTAAATGTCGAGTTTCATGCCAAAGCATTGATTTTTTGCAATCTAGTGCTTAGAAAGATTTATGGCTTGAGATTTTTCCCAACTTGTTCAATACAGATTTGTGGCTAATATAAAATGAATATGAATACTCAGTTTTAGAAAGTACAGGATACTGAAAAAATCAGAGTGGTTTAACTTGGAGTTTCATTTGGAACTTCAAGTTGAGAGAGTTGTTAGAGAAGAATTTCAGTGACTATTGTCAAGAGAGCAGGAATTTTGAAGTTTAGAAGAATAAAGAGAAAAAAACTTGATGGGATATGAATGTGAAGTTAGTAGCATATACTTGTGACAGGTACAATAACATTTTAGTACATAATACATGTGATTTTAGTCGGAGCACTTTTTAACGCTACTAAGACTAGCCACTGGCTTGGAGAAGTTTTTGCTTTAAATATCCTGAGGCTCAAAATATTGGAATCAACAATAATTGTAGTCAGAAAATGGCTATGAGGTGTAATGGTTTTTGTTTTTTGCGAACCGAGCTGTGAAAACACTTTCACAATAAAACCTGAGAAAATTGTAATGGTTGACTGTTTCTTGCTCTGCAGCACACGCCTGTCCGTCTGGCTGTCGGCAGCTTTCCTTTAACGCACTTACTTCTCAATGTTCTGTTCTCCAATGTGCCTTTTTTGTAACCATGGTCGTCTTATGCCGTTTTAGTTTTAAAATTAAATTGAAAATCAGAGCATTTCATACGCACGGAACCTGCCGTTCCCGGAACAGTCACAGCCACGATTTGTATCAGTTTATGTGGTTTGGAACTGAAAAGCTTGTGAAGGGCCCCATATTAACTGCAATTTCTTAAACCTTTCAAGAGATGAAACGAATAAAGAGGAAGAGGAAGACGACGAAGACGCTGAAGAGGAGGAGGAGGACGAGGAGGAAGAGGAGGAAGAGGAGGACGACCACCACGAGGAAGAGGAGTTTGAATGCTATCCACCAGGCATGAAAGTCCAAGTGCGGTATGGACGAGGGAAAAATCAAAAAATGTATGAAGCTAGTATTAAAGATTCTGATGTCGAAGGTGGAGAGGTCCTTTACTTGGTCCATTACTGCGGATGGAATGTGAGGTAACTTGAGTTTTAGCTAGTGATTGCTACCTGAAATCACTGATTCATAATTTCCTATTTTAAGACTTAATGAATGAGCTCTAGGCTGATTAGTATTTTTATTAAGGTCCTAGCACTATGTAATAAATAAGTAGTTTTTAGTATGTGAATGCCTCGTATAGTGACTTCCTGCCTCCTGTCAATACTCATTAGACATCCTTGGTGTCTGTCCAATAATGTTTACATTACATGTGGGTCAATCAAAGCGCCACTTGGTGAAATGATAGGAAAACCCTTACACAGGTGAGCGATTCGAGCTCCTTGGTGCCTACAGCCAGTGATCAGGCTTCTTGCTCTCCTGCATTTTCAGCTACCTTGCCATAGTAACCGCTTCGTCATCTTCTGAAGTCGTCACTCCTTCCTTCGGCCATCCTATTTCTTTCCGTAGGCAGGGCGTTTAACGCGGAGATTGCTTAAGAAGCGTTAGCTATCTCAAGAAGGCCTTATCTCCTCCTCGGCAGTGCTTGTGTGGCAGTGTTTTTCAGGAGCCTCAGCAATGCAGTTTCATGTCTGAAGCATGTGGTTGCCATGTAAGCGAGGCTGCTTAGCTTAGCTCAGTGCACATGCTCCCTGTCCCGCCCAGGGAGCTGCCACCCGGACAGGCAGAGGTGCGGTCTCAGGCTGGGCTGGGTGAGTGTTTTCTTACCAAAAGTTGCCTTTGGCTTATCCAAAGAAATTCTCTATTTTAAGTTTGTCCAAGGCTCCTGTCGGTTCTGGGATCTGATCATTTAGGTATCTTTTAAGAAAAACTTCTTCATTTGGGAAAGTTTAACACTATTTTTGAAATAAGATTGTAGCCCTTGGAAAGGTAATCAGAAGTTTTATGAGTGCCTAGTCTCTTCATGGAGGAATATAAATATAATTCTCATGCTTTAAATTATAAACATTTTTTGGAAAGTCATTAAAAATTTTCATCTCTTAAAAATAATACTCTGTTCCTTAGAAGTACATTTTGTGTTGTCTGGCTGCAGCAGTAGGAAACTCCAGAAACATCTAATCCAATTTCCTTATTTGTGGTGAGAAAAGTGCAGATCTGATCCATTGGGCTTGTTCTTTATTTCTGGCCCACAAGATTAACCAAGTTTTGAATTTTAAGACTTCACTGTCATCAGTGTTGTCCTGAAACATGCTTTTCCAGATACCACTTTTAAATCGTGTGTAATTCTCTCGTCCGTCGGTTCTTACGCTGCCTTCATGTGTGTGATGTGTCTCACTGTAGTGCTGGCATTGATGAGATGTTCAGAGGAAGGCGCTTGCAATCTCAGATGCAGGTGCTGTAGGAATATTTTGCCCAATGATCGTATTTAATCATTTTGATCCTATTAAATGGTCTTACTCAACATAAAAGCAGAGGGAGTTCCATTTTTGCCTAGGGTATAAATGTTGAGTATGTTAGTTTAAAATTAGGAGAAAATTGAGTCAACAAAAATTAATTATTAAATGATGCCCACAAGATAGATAAAAGCCACATCATCTTTTTGCCCTCTCCTTTCAGTTCTGGTTATTTTGCTAGTTTATTTTATTTTTATATATATACACGTATGTATGTATGTGTGTGTATATGTGTGTGTGTGTGTGTGTATTTGCTAGTTTATCTATAACAAGGCAGTTTTCTTAGTAGCCTTTTAAAATGCTTTAAATTCTGTGATGAGTGGATAGAATTTAAGCATTCTCTAACTTTCACTATAATCAGGGCTTGATTGTTTTCTACTAATTACCTCAAATGAGAGGCTTAGTATATATGTGAGTTGAGACATTCATAAGATTATTCTGCAGTTAAGACAAAACTTTCTGTCTCATTAAGAAGAGATTGAGGCGGGAGGTTAGGGAGAGGTGGGAAGATGGGAGATAACCGAAGGACTTGTGTGCATGCACATAAGCATAACCAATGGACGCAAAACACGGGGGGTGAGGGCAGGTATGGGAGGGGGGGGACAATGGTAAGCTATGTACACAGATAATACCTTAATTTAAAAAATGGGGAAAAAAGAAAGATTGACTAAAGGAAAGTATCTTATTCTAGGACCATTTGGATTTCAGGGGGTAGAAAATATTCGGTATTTTAGCTTTGAAATTGATAGTGGGTTGGGCAGGATAATGGGAGATTCTCAACGGAGGCATTCAGGTGTTTAGTAATATAGAAAGGAGAAGGAGGACTATTCTACAAGACTTGCCTGTGTCACTGAGAAGGATGCGCTCACTCCTGCCAGCTCAAGCACTGGTGTGGTCTGAACGTGAAAAGAAGAGAACTTACCGTCTTGGTGAAGAACTGTAGGGCCGAACCCACACCCGGCAGCATCGTAGCGAAAACACCACTTCAGTAGATGAAGCAGTTACTTAGCCACTATCTGAGCATCCTCTCTCTCTGCAATAGTACCCACGGCTGTCCCTCTGAGGAATACGAAATCACTGTGCGAGCAGTGGAGATCCCCAGCGTGTGGCGTCAGTTTGACTCAAATAAAATAAAATGAAAAAAGGAAGAGAAACCACACATAATTTTTGCTGCTCCTTCTTGTCTGAAGCTAATCTAATGACGGCAACAAGCCCTCATCTGCTCCGCAACTGTTTTCCCATGATTTTCGGAAATGCAGCTTGATCTCTGAATTTGCACTTGCTGTGAAATAGGAAATGAAGATTTATGCATGAAGGCTCATGAAAGTAGTTTTATTTTCAGTGGCAGCCACTCATGACTATGGCAATTTAGAAAAAGTCATGCGGGGGCTATTTATGTGAGTGTTGTGTGATCCGAAACATCATTTTCTAGCAAACAGGGTTTAAAAGGAAAATACCTTAGTTTAAAAAAAAAAACACACTGTATTTTCTGAAATGTTATATAAACCTTTACGTTAATGTAATTATTATTTATACCCTTAATTGAAAACTGAAAAACGTGATAACTAGTGAATGAATATTGAGCTAGACCTCCTGGCAGCTGAATGGGAGCGAGGCAGAAATTAAAATCCGAATGAAAAGGATTGGTTTATAAACGCCATTCCTGTAGAATGTAGAGACTAATGGGTTGGGACAGATGTGGCCTGGCTCAGCCTGGAGTCTAGACTCTCCTCTATTCCTCTATATTTGGCAACTCTTAATTTTCTGGGACCTGTCAAACCGTTCTGTTAAGGTTCCACTTTCTCCGTATTCAAATAAAAGTACGATGGCAGTCAAAAGGCTGTGAAAAAATCTTTTGCAGCATACAAAATACTTAGCATCCGAGAGTCCTACACGTAGAGAAATATAAAGCAAAGCTTAAAAGCAATAAGGTGAACTTAAAAAATTACTTTTGCGTTGACTAGTGTTTCAGTGCAAGTGAAAACAGACTGTTTCTGTGTGTGTGAAATTAAGATTAGCAGTTATCTTTATCACTCAAATGGGCTTTCTTTCTGTTTCAACTTAAGAGTGTTTATGAAACGGGACTTTCCCATTTAGGAATTTGTAGATTAGCAGGTACATTTTATGTAAATCATGACAATGGATTTTCATTGGTGGCTTTGTAGATTGGCAGGTAGTACATTTGTCTAAACGGGCACAAATACAGTAACCCCCTAAACTGATCAGTTATTAGTAAAGTTTTAGGGATACTTAGAAACTCAGTATGTGAGTCACAGTTGCTAACCCTTTTCAGTGGTCTGTAAATAAAACCTGCTCTGCCATTGTTCTGAACGCTGCTTACTGCCTCTGCCTTCACTTCATCTAATAGAATTAATTCTCCAAGAAAATGGATTCGTGTCATTACTGTATCATTCCATCGGAGTGGTTTTGTCAAATCTTAAATTATGCTGTAATTATGTTTCTATCATGATGCTGTTATTTTCTTTATTAAGATGAATACCATTCCTGTGTCTTTGGTATGGACTTAACAGTATTACATGAAATAGAAATACGGAATGTTAATAGCATGCTTAGAATTTTAGCTTTTCAGTAATATACTTTTATTTTTGTTGTATCTGAAGTACATTACTAAAAGCACAAAATTCAGTGAGTCTTCATAAATTTTAGATATTTTCTCAAATTAAAAATACATGTATAGCCGGAGAGCTCAGAGCATCATCCCCATAAGCCAAGGTTGCAGATTCGATCCCCAGTCAGAGCACCTATAAAATGCATAAATAACTGAAACTACCAATTGATGTTTCTCTCTTTCTCCCTCCTCTCTCTCTAAAATCAATCAATTAAAAATAATTTTAAAAATGTGTTGAGATTATAATAGGAAATTCATCAAGTAAGTAAATATCAATAAAATTGCTTAATCTACATATTTCAGATAGTGAATTTTTAGTATTTATCAATTGGGTTTTGCTTATGAAATTATTTTGAAAATATCTTTATTTTGCGTGTAATTACTTCTAATCTCTGATTATGTCTTTTGGGTTTATATTAACATATACTGATGAGGTTCCTCTGGAAAAGGTTTAGTTGTGTTGAAGAGCCACGTCTGAATCAATGTTGGGTACAGAAACCATTTATGTCTGGCTGATTGACAGTCTTTTCCATTTTTATTATTGCTAAGTGATTGCTTAGGTGATTTGCCAACATATCCAAACAAAAACTATAAAGCTTTCCTTTTTGAACTTGACTTTTCTCTGATGAGAGCAATTGTGTTATGGTCTCTGATTTCCTCTAGCTTTCTTTAAATATTTTAATTCATCATATTTAGAAATACAAATGTTTACGTACCTTCTTTCAGAAGGTTGTCCCTCTGTAATTCCCACTTGGTGTTGCATCTCTGTTCACTTGTAAGCTCCCTGCAGGAAGGAGCATTGCTGCCTTCACTGCTGAGTACCCAGTGCTCAGCTCAGAGCCTGTCACGTGACAGGTGCCGATGATGTATTTGTCATGTGACTATTTGTCACGTGACTCTGCCCTTGTTCATGCTTTTGGTCTTGGAGTTCACAGCTTGATCAGGTCACTCCCCCAGGGAGTGACCTTCGGAAGTTCACTGAGTTGCTTGTGCATCTTGTCTTTCATGTTTGTTTCATTAGTTAGATGACTCAGAAGAAATATTTTCAAGTAAATCATGTACATACTTGAAAATATTTCATTAGTATTTTAGTTAAATATCCAGTAGGATACTTGTCTAGATCCTATGCTTTAATTATAAGGAATTTTTGAAAACAGATTTTTAAGAAGTATGGTCTAATCACTAACAGTCAGTCTCAATTTTTAGAGAGAGAGAAATATTAATGTGAGATTGAAATATAGATTGGCTGCCTCTTGCACACCCCCTACCAGGAATCAATCCCGCAACCCGGGCATGTACCCTAACTGGGAATCAAACTCAACCCTCCTGTGTATGAGACAATGCCACACCGGTCAGGGCGGTTGGTAACTTTATGCATCAAACCAGGAAGTTGAACTAAATGATCTCCAGAGTTGTTTCCAGTTCTAAAATGTGATGATTCTATTTATTTACGAGTTTCTCTTTAATGTGCCATAGTATCTCTGTGGTATATGTCTGTATATTTATATCAATTTCCTTTAACTTTAGATATGACGAATGGATTAAAGCAGATAAAATAGTAAGACCTGCTGATAAAAATGTGCCAAAGATAAAACATCGGAAAAAAATAAAGGTAAGTGCTTATTTTTCTCTACATCACAATTCTTCATTAAAGAACTTTCCCCGCAAAATTATGCGTTAAGTGTGTGTGCATTAGCGTTAGCAGAGCTAGAAATACTCCTTGAAATAGCAAACTTAGCAAAAGCTAGATTTGGGTTCAGTAATATTGTCACTTATGGAAAGGCATGTGGGAAACTGTACTCAATGATCTGTGAGACCTTTCTCAGTTTCATCATTGTAGAAGGCCACACAACAGCTTTTACTGACCCGTGTCCACCCTCTCCTGCCCTCTGATTTCCAACGAGGGATCCCTGGGTCACGTACTAACTGCAAACTACGCAGGAGCAAAGGGGGCTTCCTGGTCTGACGGCAGGGAGCGGCTTAGAGCAGGTTCCCATAGATGCCGCTGTGTGGACGTTGATGTTACTTTTCCGTATGATCCAATTGCTCTTTCTAAGATTAACTCTCTCTAAAGTTTTCTTAGAAAGCAGACCGTTAGCTTTAGAACAGTTATCTTGTTAACGGCGTTTTAATATTTTGAATGGTGTATGTATTTGAAGTGTTTAGTAGTTCTTCTGAAGTACACTTGTCATATTCAAAGTGAGACTTTACTTTCCTGCTAACTAATACTCTAGTGTCCCCTAATAGTGAGAGTTTTCCCCTAAAATGGTCGTTCTTTGCTCACTGTAAACTTGGGTTGAGTTTTGCTGTAGCAACTGAGTAGCTACCCCTCAGGCCTCATCAGACCTTCTCATCTTCACTCCCGGTCTTTGCTGGAAAAGAGGAGTGACAGTGGTTAGCACAATTATATAGGTTTCAGGTACCCCAGAGGCATGCTAGTCTTAATGGTCTGTCTGATTGCTAATGTATTTCATATAAATAATAGACAGGAACTTTTTGCTCATCCTGCATTATTTGTTAAATATTGAAAAAACTTCTGTGGCTGTTTTGAGGGGCTTTTTGTATATTTTTGTTATTTAATAATATATTAAAAGAGTTAAAATTAGTATTAACAATGTTACTAATAAATGCCTCATGATAAATTATGGCTAACATGAGATACTCCCCCCCCCCCCTTAATCTAGAATAAATTAGACAAAGAAAAAGACAAAGATGAAAAATACTCTCCTAAAAACTGTAAACTTCGGCGCTTGTCAAAACCACCATTTCAGACAAATTCATCTCCTGAAATAGTATCTAAACTGGATCTTACTGATGCCAAAAACTCTGATACAGCTCATATTAAATCTATAGAAATCACTTCTATACTCAATGGACTTCAAGGTAAAAATATTAAGTGTCCTTTTTGCATGCAAGTGTTTGTTGTTCGCTTTTACAAATCAAATTCTGTAAAGGTTATTCATTGACATCAAATTGGTTTTTGAATGGAACCAGAATTTTTTTTGTTCTGTTACTTGAAAGAAAGCCAGCCATTGATTGAGGCTTAGAAATATTTCTGTTAGTAGATCCAAGCGCACCAATAAATTGTAGTTAACATTTAATATTCATCCTATTGAATTGATTCTGTGCTTTTTTTTTTTTTCAGATTTCATTCTTTCCGTTGCCATGGAAAGCAGTTTTTGTTATGCCATATTAGAATATAAATTGAATTTTTTGTAAAGAATGTTTAAATTAGCTTATCTTAATTACATTTATTATATTCTCTTTTAAGGTGACATTACTGCTTAATACTTACAGCAGGATGAACTGTAACGATCAGATAATAACAGTGATAAAGACTGATGGGAGGGGGAGGTTTATAAATCTGGCTGGCAGGGAAAAGGGGGGACGATCTGATCCATCAAATGAAGTAAAAGAATGTATCCCCATAAAAATAACTTGAAAAGAGTTATAAAAAATATGAGATATTTTTTATTTGTTAATTCTCACCTGAGGATACTTTTCCATTGATTTTTAGGTAGAGTAGAGGGGGACAGAGGGAGAGAAACATCGATGTGAGAGAGACACATCAGTTGGTTGCCTCCTTCATGAGACCAGACCAGGGCTGGAGAAATTAGCCAATACCTAACTAAAAGAGGAAATATTTTAAGAACTGACAGGCAGAAATCTTGAAATGGAAAGAGCCCCTCAGATACTTAAAGTGATGCAGAAAGAGCCATACCCCAGTACATTGTTATGAAATTATAAAATAGCAGGAATAAAAACATCACAAAGGCATGAAAGAGCGTTTTCAACACTATAAGCAAAGAGCTGCACCTTCAAAATTTGGAAGGAAAAGAATTTCACCTTGGAATTCTGCACCTGGTTAAACTAATCGCACATTGAAGTTTGGGGGTCAGGCTGTTTTCAAACATGGAAGGACAAAGAATGTTTTCCTCCCAGGTATCTGTTGTAGGAAACTGCCAGGTGGCCCAACACTACAGGGGAGTAAACCGAGACAAAGGAAGACGTGAGATTCATCTAGCAGTGGGTCTAGGTCAGTGGTCGGCAAACCACGGCTCTCGAGCCACATGCGGCTCTTTGGCCCCTTGAGTGTGGCTCTTCTACAAAATACCACAGCCTGGGCGAGGCTATTTCGAAGAAGTGGCGTTTGATCATTTTTTAAAATTTAGTTATGCAGGAACACGTTGAAAATTTGTAATGTTTTTACCCATCTTAATTGCCTCAATTTTTTTTAAAACTTAAACCTCGTTATAGAACATACTACATGGATTTCTTAGAATGTTATAGTTAAGATTCTAAATTCTGGAATCAAATGACTTAAATTTAGACTTTCTCTAGCTATTCGGGGTAGTGTAACCTCTCTAAATCCTAGTTTTCTAAACTATAAAATAGGGATGATAAAAACACACTCCTCAAACACACACCTCACAGCTTTAATTAGGTATAATTTACAGACAATAAAATTCACGACCTTTATGTTTACAATTTTATGTTCTGGCTAAAGTATATAGTAATGGAACTATCACTCCAGGCATGATGTAGACATTATTGTCAAGTGTCTTAACTCTCTGAAGCAGTTTCCTTACTATGAAATGGAATAAAACCTGGCGAGCAGGGTGGCTAATAAAATAGGAGCTGACATATAAAGTGCATGGCGCAGAGGAGGTTCTGCTAACCTTCTCCTATATCATTTTTCTTCTTTCTTTTCCAGCTTCTGAAAGTTCTGAAGACAGTGAGCAGGACGACGAGACAGGCGCTCAGGACATGGACAGTGCCGGCAAAGAGGACTCGAAGGCGGAGTGTTTGGCCCACGCCAGAAATGACCTCCTTTCAAAGGAGGAACAGAACAGCTCGTTTTTGCCAGAAGAAAGCAAGGTCCACGCAGAGTTGGGAACATCTAAACCAGCGTCCAAGTCTCCGGAAAGGTTAAGAAAAGACATAGAGGGGTTGTCCGAAGACACTGATGACGAAGAAGATGAAGTCACAAAAAAGAGAAAGGATGGCAAGAAAGACACCCCCGAGAAAGCCTCAAAGCCGCAGGTGAAACGGGGGAAACGGAGGCGCTGCAGCGCCGAGGAGAGCGCGGACACCGGGTCGCCCAGCAGAAAGGACGAGAAGGCCAAGAGCAAAGACGCGCTCTGCGCAGACCGCAGCAGCAGCAGCTCCTCCGACGAAGACGACGAAGGGAAATCGAAAGCGAAGCCCACGCCCACGAAGAAGTACAACGGCTTGGAGGAGAAGCGGAAGGCCCTGCGCACCGCCGGCTTCTACCCGGGCTTTGCCGAGGGCGCGGAGAAAAGGATCAAACTCCTCAGCAGCGCGGACGAGCGGCTCCAGAACAGCCGCGCGAAGGATCGCAAAGACGTGTGGTCCAGCATCCAAGGCCAGTGGCCCAAAAAGACGCTGAAGGAGCTCTTCTCCGACTCCGACACCGAGGCCGCCGCGTCCCCCCCGCACCCGGCCCCGGAGGAGGGCCCGGCCGAGGGGGCCCTGCAGCCCGTGGCCGAGGAGGAGAGCTGCTCCCCCGGCGGCGCCGAGCTGGCCGGCCCGCTGCCCGCCGGCCCCGACCCCCCGCCCGCCGGGGACAGGCCCCCGGAAGCCGGCGACAAGAAGGCGGACTTCCCGAGCAGCGGCAGCAACTCGGTGCTCAACACGCCGCCCACCACCCCGGAGTCCCCGGCCTCGGCCACGGCCACGGCCACGGAGGCCGGCCAGCAGCCGCCTCCTGTGCCCGCAGCGGACACGCTGGCCCCGAGCCAGGAGGAGGTGCGGAGCATCAAGAGCGAGACGGACAGCACCATCGAGGTGGACAGCGTGGCCGGCGAGCTGCAGGACCTGCAGTCCGAGGGCAACAGCTCGCCCGCCGCCTGCGATGCCAGCGTGAGCTCCCGCAGCAGCGCCCAGCCCGAGCCCGAGCCTCCCGAGAAAGGTGAGCGGCCAGCGGGCCGCCTCCCTCGGCCCACCCTCCCGGGCCTCCTGAGCGAACGGGTCCCCTGGGAACCTGCCAAGTCGCGGGGGGAATGAATAGCGGAGGCGTTTATCTCCAAGCTGGAGAAGCACCCAGGCCAGGCCAGACCTGCTAGGAATTCCTTATACACTGGCCGACTGTGTGGCATGAGCAGCTTAAGTATATATATATATATATACACACACACACACACACACACACACACACACACACACATAGATATATATAGATATATTTATTTATTTAAAAATATATATATATGTTGTTTTTTTTCCCCTCTTTTAAAAAATATTTTATTGACTTTTTACAGAGAGCAAGGGAGAGGAATAGAGAGTTAGAAACATCCATGAGAGAGAATCATCGATCAGCTGCCTCATGCACACCCCCTACTGGGGATGTGCCCGCAACCAAGGTACATGCCCTTGACCGGAATCGAACCTGGGACCCTTCAGTCCGCAGGCCTATCCACTGAGCCACACCGGTTTCGGCGCAGCTTAACTATATTCTGTAAGGCTGTGTGTGCATTTGTAATGTGCAGTTTCTCACCAACATTCTGACCTATTGACAGACCCCTCCCACCTTAACCAAGTCTGTATGGAGGGGTTTGGAGCCACCCACTGGCAGGCACTGCCTCCCTCAGACAACCGTGCCGAACTGAGTGTCCAGCCTCACTAACTGTGTGAGTTCGTAAAGGAATCTGATGCTTTCTTAGATGCGTAGCTGCCAAGCTGAAGGACCAATGTGTATGCTACTAACCGGCAGGATCCTTTTTTGATTTTCCGTAGTGTTGTTAAAAGTGGAAATTCAAATGAGTACCTTCCAAAGGTACTAGTACCTTTTTAAAAAATATATTTTTTTTATTGATTTTTTTTTTTTTTTTACAGAGTGGAAAGGAGAGGGATAGAGAGCTGGAAACATCAATCAGCTGCCTCCTGCACACACACACCTCCCCCCCCCCCCCAATGGGGATGTGCCTGCAGCCAAGGTCCATGCCCTTGACCGGAATCGAATCCGGGACCTTTTAGTCCACAGGCTGACACTCCATCCACAGCCAAAGGTTTCGCTATACTAGTACCTTTTGATAGTGCCATAGCTATACTTCTGTCGTCATTTTTCTTATAAACCACTTCGCTCAGGTGTCTTTAAATTGGTGTGCTCTGGTCTGACTCTGGCTTCAAAGCACTCTTTCCATGGTAAAGGCAGAGCACGAGGTAGGGTCTGTATTTGATGTAACATACCAGCTTTTATCATGCTAGCTTTAGGTTCTTAGCTAAGCTTAAGATCCAACTTGTCTCACACAAATCATTTTTTCCTCTTCCAGCTTTATTGAGATAAAATTGCTATAACATTGTCACACAAATCTTAACTTATTTCTTGTGGAACAACAAATACTAAGTAGAATATATAATTGCTATTTTTATTTACCTTCATAGATATAGCTACTCTGATTGTATTTGTCTCCATACTATTTTATGGAATTGATTTGCCCAGGCTAGATCAGTAAAAAGGAAAATGTATAGAAACTACAGTGTAGAGGAGTGATCAGTCTGGGAAGCCTGAGCAGCAGGGAAAGTAGTCCTTAAAGGAAAGGAGACACTTATAATATTTTGGATAATCTACCATGAAGATGAACCGTTACTTAGAACTGCCATTTGTAATGGATTTGTAAATACTGTGTGAGTTAACCAGTGCCCTGAGATTAAGTTCCTGATCAAATAAATAAATATGTACTATAACTGTGAATTACTACTAAAATTTATCCCATTCGTATCATAGCATTTAAAATTACATTAATATCATTATAAGATATATTACTAATATTTAACCTGTAATTAAATTATAATATTTTGCTTTTACTGAATTTTAACAAATTTTACTTTTTATTTTCAGCATATGCCTGTTTTTGAATTCCTACTAGACTTAAAAGCTCTCAGTACTATATTGAGAACTATTTCCAGTTTATATCCGATTTTTCTAAGAAGGATGTTCACACTTCCATCTGCTTTAAAAAAAAGAAAACAACCCTCTAACTTAATAAGTCAGCTCATTAATAACAATCTATTTTAAAAATAACACTAAGTTTGATGATATTTAAAAATAACACTAAGTTTGATGATAAATTTATAAATCTCAAAGAGCATGTATAGAGTCAGAATTGTTCTGTACTTATAAAATGTGGGATGAAGTCATACCTAGGAAATGCTTGATTTGTATATTGTGTTACTTAATAATTCCTTTCCCTTTGTAGCCTGTACAGGTCAGAAAAGAGTGAAAGAAGCTCAGGGAGCAGGAAGTGCATCAAAAAAGCAGAAACGAAGCCATAAAGCCACGGTGGTAAACAACAAAAAGAAGGGAAAAGGCAGTAAGTCCTAAAACCTCTTAACTTTTTAGACATAAAAATAATGGCGGATGTGGTGCTCTCTTGTAAGGTATATAACTGTTGAATTACCGTTTTGTAAGCCTGAAAGTAATTACTGATGTCAACTATACCAGTAAGTTATGGCATATATTTTCTCCCCATTAAGGTATTCAGGATATGGTATAAGCCAATATATGTATTTTATTTAATCCTCACTTGAGGATATGTTTTTTATTGATTTGAGAGAGAGAGAAAGGGTGTCAGATAGATGGGAGAGAGAACCATTGATTGCTTGCCTCCTGTACAAACTCACAACCTGGGTATGTGCCCCGACTGGGAATTGAAGCTGGGACCTTTCAGTGTATCAATGGGATGACGCTCCAACCAACTGAGCCACACCGGCCAGGGCTAAGTCAGTATTTTAATTCTGTCACTACCCACAAAATGTCTTCACGGCCTAGGTAAATTCTTGGATTAAGCGGTTTGGTATTCAGCGGTGTCATTCATTGCTGATGACAGGGCCAGTAATCTTTTTTAAAATAACAGCCACCGCTCCTATAATGTAAACAACATCTCCGTGTTTGTTTTATGCTCCATAGTTCTTTCCCCTTGTCACATCACATTATTATTTTATTACGATAAAATGATGGCTTTGTCATTCTTCAAGGCAAAATCAGCCTAGAAGAAAACAGTCAAGGCAGCTTTGGCGCTGTCATCCCAACACCTCCAGCCAACCTTGACCGTGGGCACCTCAGCCATGTGGCCAGGAGTAGCCATGAGCAGTGTGTACTGTGCACATTGGCTGAGGGGCTCTGACTGAAGACTTGACTTTAGCAGTGGCTCACCCACCCGCAGGGCTGTGTGTACTGTATTTCTCCTGAGGGCTGCACGTGTTATCTCTCTCTTGTAGACGAAGTGAGAAGCGGAAAATATGTAAAGAATTTTTTTTCAGGTGCCCCACACTGACTCCTGCTGCTCTTCCAGGAGACTCCTGCCACCTCCACTGCCTGACCTTGGCTCTCGGCCGGCTTGGCTGCACTTCAGTGCAGAAAGGGTTATGCGGCCAGCGCCCCGAGGTTCTGCCGAGCCCATATGACTTCCAGGCGGTGAATATGGCGTTCCTTGGGGCCCCGGGCGGCTGTGCTCAGCAAGGCCATGCCAGGCTGAGGCAGGCCACTGCATCAGAGTGGGGCCGAGCCTGGGGGCTGAGCGAGGAGTTGCCAGAGGTTCCAGAGCAGCAGAGGGGGGTCTGGGCGGGGCTGTGATTAGGAGACGTGGCGTCAGAGCGTGGTGGCGTCTCTTTATTCCCAGAACACCACGTGGAAGAGACGCCCTGTACCTCCCCTGGAGATGTCTCAGGCCTTGAGAGCCAACTGTATTCCGTTATTTTTGATAGCTGTGGTTAAATGAAGAGTCAGTGAGTAGATGCCAATTTGATCGTCAGTTATTTGGAGTAAATGACAGGATAGTTAAAGCATTTTTTTATCTCACTGTGATGTCTTTGTCTTCAAGACTTTACCATTGAAATGGCATTTCCTAAGAGGGGCCATCTTCAGCAACACAGTTAACATTCATACAATTTAAGATAAAACTGTTGATTGCTTTCTCACGTTTTAATTATTGGGCTTACACCTTGGTAAATCAGAATGAGGATACCATCCATTCTTTGAAAATAATTCAGTTAAATGAATTAACTCTCATGGAATCTAAAATAATACTTGTTTTATTTTTTATTTTTTATTTTTTTATCCAGAAAGAGGACATTGATGGGAAAATCAGTGCCATCATCTTAGTCAATCACATGTTAAACTTATCAAGGTGTTAACCATTTCTATGGTACTGAGGCTTTTAGTCAGTAAAACAGGTGTAACATAATATTACATAGACCTCAGAATTTTTCATAAATTACTGAATCTGTTTACCCGGGTAAAACTGATGGTTTATTGCAGTCAGCAAGCTATTACTTGAGAAATTCATTTTATGTATCAAAGTTTAGTGTTTACTCCCGAATAATCTTTATTGAACATGATGATTATGCATCAGTTTGTGGCCAGAGGAGTAGTGTACATCTATACAATCTGAAATGTTAAAATGAAGAAGTTTCTATAATGAGTCAGTTTAAAAGATTCTGTATTCTATTTTTTTATATAGTAACATAATGGAATAAAAAGCCATTCAGCTAATTACTGTAATTTGACAGTTTACCAGGTATAATGGAAGATTAGGGTTGCTTTTTGTGGTTTTTTTAAAAAAAATACTATTGGCAACTCAGGTAAGAAGAGTTTCGTTTCGCTTAACTGTGCCGGTGCATTTGAACACGATGATTTTTGAAGCGCTCAGGCAGCTTCTGTAACACGAGTTGGATTCGGCAGGAATGAATTCACATGGTGATCTAAAGTCGCCCGTTAAGATCTGTGGCAGAAGCTTCGTCTCTTTCCCGTTTCCAATGCTTTCCTCTCGCTTGTGTTTGCAGCCAACAGCAGCGACAGCGAAGAGCTGTCTGCCGGGGAGGGTGTCGCCAAGCCGCAGCCGGGCAGACCCCTCCCCTCGGGGGGAAAGGCCCACAGCGCCAAGTCGCCTGCGCGGACCCAGTCGCCAGGGAAGTGTGGGAAGAATGGGGACAAGGACCCCGACCTCAAGGAGCCCAGCAGCCGGCTCCCCAGAGTTTACAAGTGGACCTTCCAGATGTGTGAGTGGCGGGGGCTGAGTGACAGTGAGTCAGTAGCAACTTCATCCTGGTCACTCTGGATGCGAGTCATTGAAAGGCAGTTTATAACCAAGCTTAAGAGACCCAATAGCCAGTTGCATCATAGAGACTTTATTTGGATCTTGATTTGAATAAATAGATTGCTAACAGAAAAACTTGAAGGAAAATATCAACATTGGCTAGGTATTTCTGATCAGGGGAGGGGAGTATAAATGAGACAAGATTCAACATGAATTGCTAATAACTAAAGGTAGGTGATGGGTGTATAAAGCTTCATTGTACTATAGACTTCAGTGGACATGAGAAATCTCCATAATGTGTATATATATTTTTTTGGGGTAGGTGGAGACTACCTACCCCAGTTTCTTAAAATATTCTTAAGATATTGAAAATTGCCTTAGAGCCTTTGAAAAAAAAGTTTCTCCAATTTAAAAGTTATACGTATATACTCATAAAAATATAAAAAGGATTTTAAAAAATGTATCCACAATTCTGACATTCGAAAATATAAACAATTTTAACATTTTGGTGTCTTCCCAGTCTTGTTTCTAAGTATGAGTTTATACGATGTACTGTGATGATACTGTACGCGGTGTGGAATTTTTAGCATACATGTGTAGGTTGTAAGGTCTTTAATTCTCCACACATTAGTTCAGTAAGTATTGTGCTTATGTTATACACTAGGCATTGTTAGGGAAACAAATCTACAAGCCTTATTTTTAGTTTTTCTTCTTGACCTCGTTCTATAGGCACACTATATGTCGTTTCTTTTATATCTTAACATTTTGTTCAAAAATACATATTAATAAAAGTTTTAAAATTGCAGCGGACCTTGAAAATATGACAACTGCTGAACGCATCACAATTCTTCAAGAAAAATTGCAAGAAATTAGAAAACATTATCTGTCATTAAAATCTGAAGTAGCTTCCATCGATCGTAGGAGAAAGCGTTTGAAGAAGAAAGAAAGAGAAAGTAAGTGTGTTTACCTTTACTTACACAGAAGGCAGCTGTGACTGCATTAGACTAACAGGAGTTTGTCCTGTGTATCTTTAAGCTATCTTATCCTCACCCATCAAGTGGGAAAATTTTGCCGAAAGAAAAATGATCTCAAATTATAATCACTTTCATAGAGCATACAGTCTGCTTTCCAAAAATTCTAATAAAATTTTGGTTAGTGAAAAGTGCTATGGCCTTAGCCTATTGTGGCTCAGTTGGCTGAGCTTGGTCCCATGCACTGAGAGATTACAGGTTCGATTCCCTGTCAGGGCACATGCTGGGGTTGTGGACTTGATCCCCAGTAGAAGGTGTGTGGGGTCAGATGATCGTTGATTCTCTCTCATCATTGCTGTTTCTTACCATCCTCTCCCTTCCTCTCTGAAATCAATTAAAATAAATATAAAAATAAAAATGTAGTCTAGTGATTTACTCCTGTTGATTGCTGGGTATGTGTTTCTTTAAGCTGCTGATTGGATTTTCCTCCTTGTAGGTGCTGCTACATCCTCCTCCTCCTCTTCACCCTCATCCAGTTCCATCACAGCTGCTGTCATGTTAACGTTAGCTGAACCACCCGTGTCCAGCGCATCGCAGAACGGAGTGTCAGTTGAGTGCAGGTGACAACAGGGCTCGCTCAAGCACTTTGCACTTAATGGCTGTGAGGGCCACGTCCTTTTCATGCTGCACAGTGGCACAGAACAAAATCACACAAAAGCACTATTTTATATTTAAAAAATGTTTCTTGACAAGCTGACTTGGCACTTAAGTGCACTTTTTTTATGAAGAAAAAGTACAATGAACTGCTTTTCCTCAAGCAATAATTGTTTCCAACTTGTCTGGGAATTGTGTGTCTGGTGACTTGAAGGCCTTCCACTGTGGCTAATGGAGGCTTTTCACTGCCTGTATAGACGATACAGTAAGCGTAATGATTGGGTGGCCAGAAAAGGGTGAGACAACTTACTGTATATGTATTCCCTTGTATTTTGTTAAAGCTGGAGCATTTGATATTTTTCCATTTATTTATGAAAAAAATATGAACCTATTTTCATTTGTACAAGCTAATTGTTTTTTAAAGAGAGTCACTTTGCGGTGGCTTTAATTGTATAAGTCAAGCACATGTAATAAATTCAAAACCTGCCGTTAACGGGACATCAGACACCAGTCCTGGTAACCAAATATTAAAGATTCTCTTTAAAAAAAAAAAGACTGAACATGTTTACAGGTTTGAATTAGGCTAAAAGGTCTTGCAGTGGCTTTTCATCCCCTTCAAATTGGAATGGAACTACTGTACTTTGCCATTTTTCTATAAATCAGTATTTTTTTTTAATTTTGATATAATACATTGTGTGAAAAAAACGGCTAATAAACTGTATTAAATCTTAAACAATGTATAAAGATTGTATTTAGCCAGTTCAAAGTGTATATTTATTCATAATGAATTATAACAGTTATATTTTTGTGTTTTCTTGTAAATGTTTCTTTTCCTTAAATACAGATAACTCATTTGTATTGCTTATTTTATTATGAGCTACAATAAGAGAACTTCAGGAACAAGTAACTGTATGAGTATGGTTCAAGGTTGAAATATAAATAGGTAATCGGGTAGTAAGCCTATGAAATTAAATGCCTTGTATAAAATAAATGGACGCAGAATTGTTTTCACTTGTATTGACTTTATGTTGTATGATTCCAACCTCTGTTCTGTTTGGCACTTGTATTTAATTCTCCACCTTTGTAAGACATTTGTATATTGCGGATGTGTTCATTCAAGCTATTTAATACCTGGCACTGTTAATACACAGTACTTTACTGTACAGACTGTTTTACTGTTTTAATTGTAGTTCTGTGTACTTTTTTTTTTTTTAATGGGGCTGGCATGTTTTATTTGTTTTCAGGCAAAATGATGTGAGAATTTTGAAGCGTTTTGTTGTAGATGCTAACGTGTCAGAATCCTTTACATTCAACTTTTCTAAGAAAAGCATTTTTCAGTCTTGTAATGTGTGCTTACAGTAACTAATTTTGTTGAAAATGGTTTCAAGTTACTCAAATTTGTACAGGATTGTAAAGATTTGTTGACAGCAAAACATTGAAGAAAAAGCTTATAGAATAAAAGCTATAAAGTATATATTAGGATCTGCAAACAATGAAGAATTATGTAATATATTGTACAAATGTAAGCAAAGGCTCTGAAATAAAATGCCATAGTTTGTGAGTCATTGATTTTGTTTCTAAAAGATTAAGTAATTTTGGTTCATTTCTGTACATGATGACTGATTGCAACATATATCTCCATGCTGTAGTGTCAAGAGGGGTTAATTTGACATTCAGAAAGGGAATGTTCTATCCATAAAAATTCAAAGTCCACTAACCAGATACAGGATTTATTAGGCCTTCTGTTATCTTTGTGTACAGTTTTGCTTGAGTCTGAGCATGAAGAATACCTAAGACTTGGAGATTTGTCTAAAGAATACAATCAAAACGTTTATTTTCTTTAACACACTTAAAACCATTCCCAGTAGCCTCCCTCCCCCCCTTTTTTTTAATTGATGAGAGAGAGAGAGAGAGAGAGGAAAACCATGTCTTATATCCAATACGCACACCTAGGGCAACCTAGGGAATGCTTCCCAACAGGTAATCGAACCTCCTATACTCTGGTTCTTGGGACAAAGCTCCTGCCAACTGGGCCACACAGGCCAGGGCACCATCTTTTTTCTTTTAAATTGTAATTGTCTTTTAATTTGCATGGACCCTGTTGGTCTCATACTTCTAGTGCACTCCACTCTTGCACATGGGAATCGCTGGGAAGGCTGAATCACCCTCAGAGTCCCGTTTACTTGGCTGCAGTAGGACCTGGATGTTGATCTTTTTCTTAAGGTCTCTAGTGATTTAATGTGCTTCGGGTTGAGAATCCCCACTTTACCTCAAACCTTTTAAGACCAATAGTTTCTTTGATCCATTTAATGAACTTCCCACCAAGGGAAAATGCCGTTTTAAAAGCATACTGGTTCAAGGCCTAGAAAGCTCAAATGTGTACTTTTTTTTTCTTTCAATTTATTATTGTTTAAAGTATTTCATGTCTTCCCCCCGTTGACACACACATTCCCCCCCCCTTCCACTCCCATCCCCAAGGGTAAGCCCCCTCCTGTCCTTTGGTTATACACGTCTGCATGCATACAAGTCCTTTGGTCTCTAACCCCCTCCCCTGCCCCTTGTCTCTATTTTTATCAGTTTATGTTGCCATTATATCCCACATATGAATGTGATCATGTGATGTTTATCTTTCTCCGACTGGCTTATTTCATTTAGCATAATGCTCTCCAGTTCCATCCATGCTGTTGCAAATAGTAAAATTTTCTTTTTTTCTAGCAGCGTCAAATGTGTATTTTAAAAAAAGAAAAAGATATATATATATATATTTTTTTTTCTTTTTCTTTTTTTTTTTTTCTTTTTAGAGAGCAAGGGAGAGACATCAAAGATGAGAATCATTGATCGGCTGCCTTGTGCAGCCCCCACCCCCACTGGGGATCAAACCCAGGGTTGCAAGTTCTCTCCCTCACCCTTCCCCTCTGAAATCAATAAAAGTATACTTAAAAAAACACATAAAAAGATTAAAAACAAAACAGGAACATGGATCCAGACCCCGCCCGCCGAATGGGTGTTCGCTGCGGCCGGCACAGCTGTCTCCGCCCCCAGCACGGTCGCAGGGGGGCGGGGAAGACGACGCAGGAGCGGAAGTAGCCTTGCCCCGACAGGAAGTGTGGCTCCGGGCGGCCTGGGGCTGAGAATGGCCGGGGCCATGCGCAGCGGCGGGAGGCAGGAGAAGCTTGCGGCGAAGCGGGGGGTGGCTCGCGGCGCGGCCCGGGCTCCGGCGGGTGGGCGGCGCGCTGCCGCGGGGCCTCAGGCGTCTGTGGGTCCGCAGAGCCCGGGCGGCGGCGAGGGGCCTGCGGAGGGAGGAGACTACCTGGTGGGACAGGTGGCCGACAGCCTGGGCCGCGGCGGAGGCGGCGGCGGCGGCACCGGGCGGCTGGCGGCCCTCTTCAGCCCCCGGGAGCCGCAGCGCCCCCCCGTGTACGTGCCGGTGCCCAAGGTAAGTCTCCGTGGGAACCGCTTTCAAATGAGTCCGCCTCGCGGGGCGTGGCTTCTACTGGGGGCGGATGGGGTGCAGCCCAGGTGCCCTTCGATTGCTGAGCATGCCTGGGAGGGAGAGATGCTAACTTAACAGAGTTTTTGTTGTTTGTTTGTTTGTAAATATGTTTTATTGATTTTTTTACAGAGAGGAAGAGAGAGGAGGGATAGTTAGAAACATCGATGAGAGAATCACCGATCAGCTGCCTCCTGTACACCCTTTACAGGGGATGTGCCCGCAACCAAGGCACATGCCCTTGGACCGGAATCGAACCTGGGGCCCTTCAGTCCGCAGGCCAACGCTCTATCCATGGAGCCACACGGGTTTCGGCAAGAGAGATGCTAATTTATCAAGACCAGTTGAGTTATTGTGCTTTTTTAATTGTTTTAGAGAAGGAGATGGAGAGGGGTGGAGAGAGAGAAACATCAATGAGAGAGAAACATCATGGATCGGCTGCCTCCTGCACACCCACCCTGGGGATGGAGCCTGCAACCCGGGAATCGAACCCTGACCTCCTGGTCGCTGGACAAAGCTCAACCGCCGAGCCCCACCGGCCTGTGGGGCAGACCCACTGAATTGTGAAGGATGAGGTCTCACACTTGGCTTCACACTTTTCAAAGGAAACCACCAAAAAAAGGCAACGGGAAGAAGAGGAGGAGGAGGAAGAAAGTCCGGCCCTCACTGGAAGCCCCCGTGTGCAAGAACCTGCCAAAAAAGCGAAAGTGAAGAAACTTTCCGGTGCCCAGAAGAGATTGGCAGACAGGTTGGTGAAATTCATTTATTCGCCGTCTCAGAATTGACATTCCACAAGCAGTCCTTGAGATATTCAGAACTCATAAAAGCAGGAAATCTGTTTTTTTCCTAATTGGCCAGATTGCTTTCACAGCATTATTTTGCAGGTGCACTGACCTGTCTAGACCCCCAGAGGGTGCTGCAGTACCCCTTGAGTGCCAGGGCAGATAATGACATTGGGCATTGGGAGAGTGCAGGCTGAATCTTCAAGAGCTTTAAACAAAAGCACTCTTGTTTAAATGAACTTCTGTTCCTGCTGTTACCTGGCAGTCCTAACATATCTTCAGAAATGGAGCTTTTTCTGACTTGAATTTTCTAAAGATGATGGTCACTTTTTGATAATGCTACTTTTAAAATGTAGATGTGGCCCTAACTGGTTTGGCTCAGTGGATGGAGCGTCGGCCTGCGGACTGAAGGGTCCCAGGTTTGATTCCGGTCAAGGGCATGCACCTTGGTTGCAGGCACATCCCCAGTAGGGGGTGTGCAGGAGGCAGCTGATAATAGATGTTTCTAACTCTCTCTCCCTCTCCCTTCCTCTCTCTAAAAAAACAATAAAATATATTATTTCAAAAACGTAGATGTGTTTGTGAATGGTATGTTTATATTTAGGAAAGTCAGAGTAGGTGGGGAATATTTTTAATCACTGCTTTGTCAAATAGTAGACCTGACTCATGACTATTATTTCTTCTTCCTTTTTTTTTTTTTTTTTTGCCTTAAAAAGAGAAAATGCTCTAGCAAGCGCTGACTTAGAGGAAGAAACTCACCAGAAACCAGGGCAGAAAAGGAAAGCTTCTCAATCTGGTGTTCTAGTGGCAGATAAACAAGTCCTTGCTGATGAGGATCACACAGCTGTCAATCAGAGGAAGAAAATTCAAGTCAACCAGGAAGAAGAGAGGCGAAAGAATGAGAGAACCGTGTTTGTGGGCAATTTGCCTGTCACGTGCAATAAGAAGGTGAGTGTGCCATATGTAGATGGATTTGCTTCAGAGAAGGGAGTCATTCATAACTTTGTTTAATGATTCTCTGGAGTAAGCACACAACCATAAGTCATTGATTGCTAACTTCATTATACATGACACATACATCATTCTGTAGATTGATGCCAGGATTCACCCCTCCTTTCTGCTCTCATAGTCACTGGCTTTTGTAAATCTTATCTGAACAATGGCTGTGACCCAGCCTTACCTTTACCCGTGGTAAAGGTTATCAAAGATTAAAAGACAAAAGTGTTACATACCTTAGAGATTCTAACATGAACTTACATTGTACTTTCCCCCCCCCCCCCCATTTTTCAGTAAAATGCATTTGTCTTTCAACCTAAATAGTCACCTGCTTCTTCTGAAATGCTCTTAAAATAAAACCTGGTAGCCGGTACCGGTTTGGCTCAATGGATAGAGCGTTGGCTTGGGGACTGAAAGGTCCCAGGTTCGATTCCGGTCAAGGGCATGTACCTTGGTTGCGGGCACATCCCCAGTGGGGGGTGTGCAAGAGGCAGCTGATCGATGACTCTCTTTCACTCTCTCTCATCGATGTTTCTAGCTCTCTATCTCTCTCCCTTCCTCTCTGTATAAAATCAATAAAATATACATTTAAAATAAATAAATAAATAAATAAATAAAAATAAAACCTGGCAGTAAATGATCATCAGGCCGTTTTACTTCCTTCCTTTTTGTAGCCACTTACTTGATGCTCCGGAAGTGAACTAAAGTCTGTGCTTCTTTATTTCAGAAGCTGAAGTCGTTCTTTAAGGAGTTCGGGCCGATAGAATCCGTGCGATTTCGTTCCGTGGTATGTTTCCTTTCCCCTTAGAACTGCAAAATCGTGAGACACCGCGTGCTGAAATCAGACCTGTTACCCTGGTGGCATTCTTGAGGTGGATGAGCATTGACTTCCACTTTTGACTTCACACCTAATAGTTGAGTCAAGAGTTCAAGTGTAGCCCTAGAGAAAAGTCGTTTTTAGTGCCTGTTGCTGACTCTTGTCCTTGTTAAATAATTTAGCGAGTCGCAGAGTGAAATGATATCCTTGCTCCTCAGACCAGCACTGCATCTCGGAGGTAGATGGTGACTTGTTTCTGCTGTGACCGTTGAATAAGCGGAAATGTTAATACTTACTGAACAGCATTTCCGGGATTGTAGGCTTCCCATCTGGGAGGTTTGTGTGGCCGCTTCATACAGCATGTATGTTCTGAACATAGAAAGATGAAATATTTTTTGTCAGTTTCCTGCAAAACTATACGCGTACATGGCATCTCACTTCACTCTGCGACTGCAGACCGGCAGGAAATGAGCAGTATTCATACCTTTGGAATGTAATTAATGTGTGTTAGGACTCAGGAAAATAAATGTTTGTGCAACCCAGGTATGACCTGAATCCAGCTGCCACCCTTTGGTTCCTGGGCCAGTGCTCTAACCACTGAACTCTGCTGGCCAGGGCACCCTAGAATGTTTTCAATCAAATATTTAGAGCGTGTTAATTATAACTAAAGTAATATTTCAAATAATGAATTTTCTTTACTTTACTTTTTTTTTTTTTTTTTTTTTTTTCTTTTTAAAAGATTCCAGCAGAAGAAACGATGTCCAAAAAGTTGGCTGCCATAAAGTAAGTTTATAATGAAACGGAGTAGTCTTGTATTCGTTTCCGTTTTGGTTAACATTGAGACCATCTCTCAGCTTCATAGGTTTTTTTATACTTGGAGAAAACACCATGCTCTGCTGGTCCCTTTTGCCTGGAAATAGCATATACATTTGTCAGATGTTTGTCTTTAAGTCTCCAAGTAAATTATAAAGTCACGGAAAGTATTGTGAAATAACCGAAGAGGAAGGCGTGGGTTACGTGTTTCAGCCAGTGTGTGTAGGTGGTGTGTTATTTTTGTTGTGGTTAAATATTTATTGAAAGAGGTGAAACTTCCTCCGGGAATTTTTGTCCTATGTATAGACTGAGAGTAGAAAACAAGCTATTTATGTGGGTGACTTGGAGATTTAACCATTTTACATGGTCCTTTCTTATTTTTATTTTTTATTTACGTAGGCGTAAAATTCATCCTGATCAGAAAAATATTAACGCGTACGTAGTATTTAAGGACGAGAGTGCTGCCGCTAAAGCACTGAACAGGTAATTGTTCTCTCTCTGAGGTCTGACAGAATCACTCCGGCAGCTCTGAGTGTTTTTAACTCTTTGCTTTCACTTTAAAGCCAATGGTACAGGAACTCAGTGCTGCTTTGTAAGAGCCATTTCCCCTTCCTATGTCTTAACGCAGAAATGGGGCCCAAATCGCCGATGGATTCCGTATTCGAGTTGACCTAGCATCGGAGACCTCATCTGTGAGTATCTGCGAGTTCTTTTTAAAAAAACACATTTTAATGACTTTTTACAGAGAGGGGGAGAGAGGGATAGAGTTAGAAACATCGATGAGAAAGAAACATCCATCAGCTGCCTCCTGCACACCCCTTGCTCGGCCGGGATGTAATTGGGACCCTTCGTTCTCCAGGTCGATGCTCTGTCCAGTGAGCCAAACTGGCTAGGGCAATACATATATTTTTTTAAATGTCTTGAAACAAATGAGTAAGAGCTCTCCATAGAAGCATAGGTTAATGGCTGGTGGTGTCAGAGTGACCTAGTTAGGAAGTGACAGGGGCCTGGCTGACATCCCTGGCTGCGACTGTGGACCGAGCACAGGGGCAGCAAGCTGGCCTGATCCACTGGCTGGCTTCTCTTTTCAATAAAGTTTTATTAGTATACAAACACCCCATTGGGTTGGTAGTACTGTGCGATTGGCAGAAGGGAGTGGTTACAACAGAGACAGAGCCTGTGGTGTGTAGAGGGGGGGTCGGGAAGGGAGTTTGGGCTCTCGGGTGACCCCCGTTCTGTTCCATGAGTGACTGTGTGTCTTTGTGTTTCAGAGGGACAGGCGCTCGGTGTTTGTGGGCAATCTCCCGTACAGTAAGTGTGTATAAGCAAAGTACCTGTTTGTTGTCCAAGTACCGGGAATAGCCGGCGCTGAGCAGTACCTGTGCGTTCAGAGGAACTTTAAAAGGCCAGGACTGCCACCTCACCAATGGCCGCGCCTCGGCGCCGGTGGATTTGTTTTCAGGAATCGAGGACTCCGCGGTGGAGGAGCACTTTGTGGACTGCGGGGACATCGTGGCCGTGAGGATCGTCAGAGACCCGCTCACCGGCGTCGGCCGCGGGTTCGGCTACGTGCTCTTCGAGGTACGGAGGGCGCGGCTGCGTGTCATCGTTCACATGCTGTCGCCGTCACCCTCCAATTTCTGGATTAAAAAATTAAATAAAGTAAACACAGATTCCAGCGGGCTATTACTAATGAGGTCAAGTTATGTGGCCAATTTTTTTTTTTTTAATATATTTTATTGATTTTTTTTTTACAGAGAGGAAGGGAGAGGGAGAGAGAGCTAGAAACATCGATGAGAGAGAAACATCGACCAGCTGCCTCCTGCACACCCCCTACTGGGGATGTGCCCGCAACCAAGGTACATGCCCTTGACCAGAATCGAACCCGGGACCTTTCAGTCCGCAGGCCGACGCTCTATCCACATAAGCCAAACCGGTTTTTGCTTATGTGGCCAATTTTAAGACTCGGCATATATTTCCCAATAGTTTTAAGAAAGGTGCTCTCAGCCCCCCATCAGTACTGTGTTGTGGTTATCTTATTGCTTCTCTGCCGTTGGTCTGTCTTCTATGTCCTTTTTTTTTTTTTAAACATATTTTATTGATTTTTTACAGAGGAAGATAGAGGGATAGAGAGTTAGAAACATCGATGAGAGAGAAACATCCATCAGCTGCCTCCTGCACACCTATTACTGGGGATGTGCCCGCAACCAATGTACACACCCTTGACCGGAATTGAACCTGGGACCTTTCAGTCTGCAGGCCGACGCTCTACCACTGAGCCAAACCAGTTTCAGCCTTTCTTCTGTGTCCTGATAAATTCCTCAGTTTCTTTAAGACACATCTCGAATATACTCAGGGTTGTTAGCATGTAGTAGCTCTGTATTAGAATAAAAGATTGGTAGGATTTGGGATCTCAACGGAACCCTATGAGGCATCTTGTCCAGCAGCTCGGGCACCATAGTGGAGTCAGCTGCTACATCCAGGCTTTTGCAGGAAGAGCCTTGTGCAAAGGAGGTTCCTTGGGTGGTAAAGATGGCCTGTGACTGCCTACCCTGCTGCCAGGTCAGAAGTGGCAGTGAGAACAGGGCAACCTGTTGAGCTGTGACTTATCTGATAACCTGAAAGGCAGCTGCACTGCTTCCTGGGGAAACGTGTGAGGAGCATGATTAAAAGGAGACCACAGCCGAAACTGGTGTGGCTCAGTGGATGGAGCATCGGCCTGGGGATTGGAGGGTCCCAGGTTTGATTCGGTCAGGGGCATGTACCTTGGTTGCAGGCGCGTCCCCAGTGGGGAGTATGCAGGAGGCAGCTGATTGATGTTTCTCTCTCATCGATGTTTCTGACTCTCTGTCCCTCTCTGTAAAAAAACAATAAAATATATATATATTTTTTAAAGTGACACTGGGCCTGGACCCCTGGCTATGGAAGTGGTTTTCCATGTGCAATCCGCTCTAATCCGTTCAAGTTGTGATTTGCCTAGTTTCTTTGCAGATGAGTTTCTGGTTGAAATTAATACATCGATTTGTATTGCAGAATAAAGATGCTGTTCACCTTGCTCTGAAACTAAATAATTCCGAACTGATGGGAAGAAAACTCAGAGTCATGCGCTCTGTTAATAAAGACAAATTAAAACAAAGCTCCAATCCCAGTTTGAAGAATGTCAGCAAACCTAAGAAGGGACTTAATTTTGCTTCCAAAAATGGAGGACATTCTAAAAGTTTATTTATTGGAGAAAAGGCTGTTCTCACCAAGAAGAAAAAGAAAGGACAGAAGAAAAGTGGACAAACGAAGAAGCAGAAAAATCAGAAATAGCAACTTGAAGCTTTACTTTTTCCACTGAGTCTGGCAATAAAACGTGGTGAAACCATGTATTGAGTTTCAGAATTTTTGGAGCGGTGAATGTGAACATGGAAATGTTTTCAGTTTATTTGCATTGTAACAGTACCTGTGAAGCATTTCTTGTAAGTTGTAGGCAGGTTAGTTACCATGAGTTAGTTTTAGGGCGCGTGGCTCAGTTTGCTGACCTGGTTAGAGGATCCTCCTCCTCCAACGAGGGTGTGGGTTCCATCCCCAGTCGGGGCACACACATTAATCAGCCAATGAATGCATAAATCAGTGGGACACAAATCAGTTTCCTCTCTCTTTCAATAAATTAAAATAAAATAGAGAAATTTGTCTCAATACTCAATAGACCCAGGACCTTGTTCCTAAGATGCTGACCACACTTCACTGTCCTGAGGGCTCAATGATTAAGCAGAGGAGATGGAGGGGGTAGAGGCAGGGCACTGGGTGAGGCCAGTTTGAGCCAAAGGAGAAAAAAGTTGAAATAAAGGGCCAGACGGAAGGAAATAAGGCGTCTGCGCCATTATATGGGGCAAGTTCTCTGTCCCTGGAGCCTGGCAGAGGCCAACTCCACCTCCCCAAGCTCTCTGCAACGTGCAGTTGTTTCCTGCCTTTCTGTCCAAAGTTTTGTCTTAAATTTTAACCCACATACAGAATCTTTTACCAGTTCCAGCCATTGCTCCATTTGATTTTCTTTTTTATACGTCTTTTTTTATTTAAGAGAGGAAGGGAGAGGGATAGAAACATCAATGATGAGAGAGAATCATTGATTGGCTGCCTCTTGCACGCCGCTACTGGGGATCGAGCCCACAAGCCCGGCATGTGCCCATGGCCGGAATCGAACCCGGGACCCTTCAGTCTGCAGGCCTAAGCTCTATCCACGGGATTTTCTTCCATGCATGATACCATATTGCAACATTGTTCTGACATGAGATTGTGTTGCTGGTTGCACGACGGCTTGTGGCTGAACTTGAAACGAGTCACAGGCTGCCTGCATCAACAGAGAATAGAGGCAAGCCACTGCCTGCAGCAACCTGCGGCGGCCACGCGCGCCCAAGGGCGTCAGGCTCGGCGAGCTTCCCTGGAAGTGCGCGGTCCCTCACCGCACACGCATACGTCACTGCCTAAGCCTTCTGCGCAGGCGCAGAAGCGGCACGGGGGAAGCGCCTCTGCTCAGGCACCGCCGCGGGCAGCCTCGGGGTTTCCTCTCAGGCACCGCCGCGGGCAGCCCGAGGGCCTCGCGCGAGGGCGCCGGAAATGGCGCGCTAGGCCTCTCCCGTCCCCTCGCGGCGGGCGTCAGTTTGAGCGGCGCCGTCCGCTCGGAGGGAGTTCGCGGCAAACGGCCTCCTCCTCCTCCCGGGGCCCCCTCGGCCGCCGACGCCTCCACGCCTGCGGTGGAGGGAAGATGGTGGGCCGGAACAGCGCCATCGCCGCCGGCGTGTGCGGGGCCCTCTTCATCGGCTACTGCATCTACTTTGACCGCAAGAGACGGAGTGACCCCAACTTCAAGAACCGGCTGCGAGAACGTGAGTGGGGTCCCCCCCCCCAACCCCCCACCTTCCCCCGCCGGGTCCTGCCGCCTCCCCTCCCTCTTCTCCCCCCGCCTCCCACCCTCCCGGGACCCGAACCGCCGCCGGGACGGGGGGCCACGCGCCCCCAGGCTGCTCCGGGCCCTGCCACCGGCCTGGCCCCTCCATGTTGGATTTTCCCTTTCTGTCTCCCCCCTTTTTCTTGTACGCACACCCTCTCGTTTGAATTATAATTTCGGCGGCGCGTGTTGGGATGGTGCTTGGATTTCTCTTTTTAAAAAAAAAACAAATAGGCTTGTACGGCCTTCAGAGAGGAAGGGAGAGGGAGAGAACCGTCCATGAGGGAGAAGCATGCATCGATCGGCTGCCTCCTGCACGCCCGCACCCTGGGGACCGGGCCCGCACCCCGGGCCTGTGCCCCGACCTCCCCGGGCCGAGGCCTCCTGGCTCCTGGGTCGATGCTCATCTCCTCCCACCCCCACCCCCTCTGAGCGGGTTACCACATTCCCGCCTCCCTCCCCCCCATATTTTACGAATTTCTGCAAACCCAACGCGGTAAGGGCCATTGCATTCTTTATTTACTTATTTTTTTAAATGTGTTTTTATTGTTTTTTTCACCGAGAGAGGAAGGGAGGAGGCATAGGAAGTTAGAACCCTCCATCAGCTCCCTCCTGCACGCCTCTCCTTCTGGGGATGCGCCCGCCACCAAGGCACACGCCCTTGCCCGGCATCGAACCCGGGGGCCCTTCCGGTCCGCAGGCCGGCGCTCCATCCACTGAGCCGCACCGGCTGGCGCCCATTGCATTCTTAAACCCTCTCGGCGGCTGCGTTCTCGGTGCCGCCGGGATATGAGTGAATGCGACAGGAACCGCAGGGGAGTCCAAAGGGCTGCGCCTCCCGGTGGCTCGGCCCTATTTCAGACCTGCGACATCTTGGAGGAGGAGGAGGAGGAGGGAGAATGGTGCCACCCCAGCCGCCGCGGCCTTTGCATCTCGCAGGGCAGGCTCGCTCCTTTGCAACCGTAGGCGAGCACGTTTGTTGGCATAAGGAATATTTTTGAAACTGTCATCTAGGTCGCCCGGACCGTTGTGCCGGAAGCTAAAATGATGTTGACGCGATGGCCGCCCCGAAAGTACAAAGCGGCGATTGTCCCGCCCCGGACCATCCTTTCAGCCTCTCACGTGCTCAGGGGCCACGTGGGGCCGGTGCCCGCGGGGGAGGAGGGAGGGGGAGAGGGGGAGCCGCGCTGATGTCACCCCATAAACCGGGACACCGGGTTCCCACGCCTGCATGGCAGGGGGGCAGGGGTTGCAGAGGTTACTTGTTTGATGTAAGGTTAGGGAGTTGAGTGGGAGGAATGGGGGAGGGAACGGGGCCACGGGCTAAACCTGACCGGTTTAGGGAGGCCTGCGTGGTGGCCTTACAAACTCAGGCCTGAACTAGCCGCAAAGGATGGTCTGAAATGAAAACTTTTTAGCCAAAAGCCCCTTCTGGGGCCCTAGCCGGTTTGGCCCAGTGGGTAGATGAAGGGTCCCTGGTTGGATTCTTTTCCAAGGGCTCAGGCCCCACTAGGGGGTCTGCAGGAGGCAGCCAATCAATCAGTGATTCTCTCTCATCACTGATGTTTCTTTCTATCCCTCTTCCTTCCTCTCTGAAATCAATAAAAATATGTATCTTTAAAAAGCCATTCATGGCAATATTTTTCCCCTGAAAAAGGTCATTCTCCACCTTAGCTGAACCTGTCATCATTTTGTATCCAAGATAACAGCCTGATAAACAGGCCTTCGCAAAAACAAAGTTATCTCCCTATTATCTGGCCCCTCAGAGCTAGCGGAGACCACAAATCCCCTTGTTTATTTCCTGAATTGTTAACTGTGAACCAGCCAACGGTATTCACCTGAATTAAAGAACTACAGGTGTCAATCATTTTTTTATCCAATCCCACAGGTTTCCCTCTTTGCTTTCTCCCGCCTCCCTACCCTATCACCAGTGGATTTCATGTAGCCCACTGAAGGCTTTTGATTGAAATGTAGAAAATGAGTCACAAAGCTGCCATTTTGGAGCATTGTCTCCATCCGTTGAGCTTTTGCTCCCTGTTAGCTGTCATACTCAAGGAAAGGCACAAAAATCCTCTACGCTGCTTGGCTGTTTCTTACATTGACAGAAGGTTATTTTGGATTTGACAGTTCCCAGGCCAGGTTAGTCACAGGCTATGGGCATAACCTTGAGATTTCTGAATCTTCATTTTCTTAGTTTGTAAAGTCAGGCCTCTGGTTGGTGTGCAGGAGATGATGTTTGAAGTGTCCCCACCATTCCTGGCCCAGGGAAGCTGCAATAGTGCCCCATCTTTCTTGCTGAAAGTATTCCATATGCACCGTTGTACCCCACTGCCCTCTCCCCCATTTTAGACAGACTGAGAAATCTTTTGTTTGTTTTTTTGTTTGTTTGTTTTTCAAAATCCCATTTCCATGTAAGTGGCCAGGCTTGGATTATTAGTTTGGGCAACCGACTTGAGGTTTTAGTTCCACTTTTGTAAAATGATACAATGACAGTAGGGTTTAGGGTGGTCTCTGGCACGTAGTGACCGGTGAATGCTGAAGACCGTTTATGAATATAATTGACTTTATATTTTCTTTAGCAATTAAAACTTTAATTCACGCCCTGAGCTGTTGGGCTCGGTTGGTTGAGCGTCCAGGGTTGCAGGCTTGACATGGATCTAAAGTGGGGGGCGTGCAGGAGGCAGCCCGTGGCTGCTTCTCTCATCAGTGTCTCTCCCTTTCCCTGCCTTTCTGTCTGAAAGCAGTAAAAACATTAAGAAAGGAATTTTTTAAGCTTTAATTGCCAGTAGTTTTACACTCTGATTAAAAGTACTTAATTGTGCCCTGGCCAGGTGGCTCGGTCGGAGTTTGTTTTACTTGTTAGGGCTGCTGTGCAGCCCGTGGGACTGACTTCTAGCAAATACTGAGTCACAGTCTGACTTTGCCAACTGGTTTGCCTGTCTGTTACCATGTGTCCCGTCCCTTCATCATAGATACTGTCTGGTACTCTATCTGGAAATAAGTTAATGTAACAAATCGTGTTATGAAACTAAATCCAGAAGTTTAATCCTTTTTATCTTAGTGCTAAAATTCAAAGTAACCAAGCAACCTTTAAAGTTGTTAACTGTATTCAACGTTCAGCAACAACTATACACTCTCTGCCCCATAAAAGCCGCTCTAAAATGGGATAGTGATGGGCCTAAGTCTCATGCTGCCTTCTGAGCACCCCCACCACTTCCTGGTTGTGACCTAGGTCAGTTTTCTCTGTAAAATGGGGTTACTGTGTGGGTTAAGGATAAGCTAAGTGGTGATGTTTAGATGGCGTCATGGCACGGAGCATCGAAAACCTGCAAAGTGCTCACCTTAGCACCCAGGCATTCCTTCATATCAGCTTTATCTTAAAATCCCCGCGTCTCCTCTAGTCTCAGTCCTCTGCTTGCAGCCCTAGGCTGTGCCGTCAGAATTGTTTTACGGTGAAACCGCCAGAATTGTTTTGTAGGGTTGGCAAGACATACCGGTGTGGGTAAGCCAGTTGGTAAGGGGAAAGAGGCTCCCTGGCCGTAGTAACCTGGGTAACCGCGGCTGTGGCTCACTGACCACGTTAGGTGGCCTTGTCTGGAGAGGTCAGAGGCTCACTCGCTTGCCAGAGGTCACCCAGGAGTGAGTGTGGGAGCCTTAGCTTTCTTAGCTCTGGCTCGTGGTCACTCCCGTGTCCCTGGGGGTGTTTTAGTGAGCACTCCTTAGCTGAGGGGTGGCATTGGACTGTGTCAGTAACATGCTTTATGGCATGTTCTACATGAGGCACCGTTAACACATGCTCATGTCATCTCAGCTCTACCCAGGTGCTGTGCTCAGCCAGTTTTACCTGGAAGAGAGGGCTGCCAGGGTACTGCCGCCTGCCCTGTGGCACCACCGTACCGAGGAGCACACCAAGCCTGTGCTCCCTCTGCACCCACGCCGTCACGTGGGTGAATTGCTAATTGGCAATTTTAAACTCAAATGCTGGTTCTCTCTTCCCCCTCCCCTCTTAAGACTGCCGGCCAGTGTCTAACGTTCAGGACATAGGGTCTGGGGTTGTTTAGTAACGAAAGTCCCTCACGGGAGTGGCTTCCCTCCTGTCCTGTTCTGTCCTCTGGGCGGGAGGGCAGGCTTGCTCTGCTGGTAGTTACCAGGGAGACCGCTGGTGGGCTGTCTCCCCTCGTCAGGGCTGGCCCTGGTGCCGGGGCAGAGCGGTCCCCATGACCCTGACAGTCACAGGAGCCCGGAGGCAGAGCCCGGAGCTGAGATGTTTTGGAAATGTGTTGAATGACCCTCACGCATTTAGACTTCTCTGGTTCTCTTCTCAGTAACGAGAATCTCTCTCTTGCAGGAAGGAAGAAACAGAAGCTGGCCAAGGAGAGGGCTGGGCTCTCCAAGGTAAGACCGCCGGGCTCTTGCTTAGATGACACGGGTGGGCACACAAAACACATTTCATTCTCATCACTGAGTAATTAATTATTGTATTTTCCATTCGAACAGCTGTAAATTGCCCGCCCCTATATTATATACTTTATAGAAATAATTACTTAAAACTCTATTTCAGATATATTGATTACAATTACATAAAGTCTATAATGGCAATAAAAAATTATAATATGCATATTTCACAGTAGTGATATTTGGGTTCCTTTTTTTACTTCAGATTTGACTCAAACTCAAAAACCAATTTGATCAATAAGCTGTTTTGGTGGGTTTTTTTTTTTTACGTTCCTGTCTATGTAGATACTAATCTTTGCGGGTGCTGTTGAGTAAATTCAATTTTTGATGGTATGATTTTCTGTGTATAATTTTTTGGGGCATAATTTTGTTGTGTTATTAAATATTCTCCTTCCAAACAGTTACCTGACCTTAAAGATGCTGAGGCTGTTCAGAAATTCTTCCTTGAAGAAATACAGCTGGGGGAAGAGTTACTAGCTCAAGGTAAGAGTCCTGTGAAACAAATCCCAGCCGGTGAGCTTGAACATCAGCGGCTCTAGTAAGCGATTTGTGAATGGGCAGCAGCCCACTGAGCAGCTACAAGGAGGGCACTCCCTCCACGGGGTTGATCAGATTGGAAGATTTTGATGGAAAGCAGGGAGCTGGTAAGAAAAGAAAAGAAGGGATTATATTGGGGACAGATTTTGGGGGGGGGGGGGGGGGGGCGATGTTTGTTTTTCTTTAAAAGACTAGAAAACTGAATAGAAGTTGCCCTTTGTGGAAAGCGTTTGTTAGGATGTCGCTCCCGGTACTGGGAAAGGGGTGACCTTATCTCTAGAAACTTCTCAGTGTTTCCGTCTGGAACGATCGTGCCCTCGGTCGCTGCTTTTCCTGTCGCCTCCCTTGCCTGGCTTCCATCGCCGCGGTCTCCGTCTGGTGCTGCAGAGCCGTGTATGTTCACGGCGGCGGCTGTGGCCCATTGGGAGGGTCTCCGTTTCCAGGTCTCAGGTGAACGGGGGAGGTATGCATGTCGGTAAGCTTGTTGGTTTTCCTCCCCTGCACACCCTCCTGTGCTGCCCGCTGTGTAAGATTACAGCGCCTCTTTGTTTAGAGACCCAGGTACCACTGTTGCCTACAGTATCGGTGTCAGCACAGGAGCCTGCTGCGGGCTGCCCGACAGGAGGCGCTGTAGAGGCGGTCCCATTGGGGTGTGAGTGCATTCCCGTGTTCGCACAGAGATAATTCGCAGAGATGGACTTGAGTAACGATGTGTTTCTCAGAACTCGTCCCCGTCCTCGGGCCGTGCGTGGCTACATTTCAAGACAAGCTTTTAGGCATTTCATAACGTGAGGATTGTGTTATTCGAGACTGGCTGCAGAAATGAATGTTTCTTGTGCGTTATCATTGCCCATGAGGTATTTTGAGTGAGTTTTAAGTTTACTTGACAGAAAGAAGGTAAGTAAGCCTTAGGAATGAGGCTGCTTTTGCCAGGCCAGGGTGGTTCAGTGGTCGATGCAGTGCGGACTTTAGAGTTGCATTCCTGGCGAAGGCAGAGGCTGTTCAGGTTCTGTGTTACACTCTTCCAGGCGAATATGAGAAGGGTGTGGACCACCTGACCAACGCCATCGCCGTGTGCGGCCAGCCCCAGCAGCTGCTGCAGGTGTTACAGCAAACTCTCCCGCCACCAGTGTTCCAGATGCTGCTGACGAAGCTGCCAACCATTAGCCAGGTAAGGACTGGCAGGGTGAAATAAAGTAGAATTTGGGAATGAAATAGGTAGGGACATTAGCATTTAAAAAGGTCCAGGGAAGTGGTGTAATGAAAACCGAACTCCAGACACCAGTGCCTGAGATCCTCCTCCCTCCTGGAACAGCATCCAGACGGCTGGCTGGCCCGCGATCTAGTGACGCAGCCCAGATGTGGGCCAGGAAGTGTGTCTCAGGTCAAGTCTCAGGCCTCGTGTTCAAATCCCAGAATCCAGGCCACTCAGCCCCTCGGTAAACTAGTTCTCCGCCTGCTCCTCTGTGAAACCCTGCCTTCGGGTCAGTGGCTGGCAGGGAACAGAGGAGCCAAGATGGCAGGGCCTGGAAGTGGGGCGTGGAGACCCCGGAGCCCTCTGGCCTCACTCGTGCCTTGCTCCTGCCAGGTGGGCTCTGGGTTTGAACTGTTCAGCTCTGGCACGGGGCTAAGTGCCATTTGTGCTAACGGGATCCATGCTCTGTTGGCTTTAACTTTAACCCTTCCCCAGGGGCCAGTCCATCTGCTCTTCGGAATGGCATGGCCATCACGTGTGTTCGTGCCCATTGGGGGAGATTGAAAGTTAGTAAAATGTAATCTTCAGACCGATCTTGACTCCACTAGACTGGAGAGGGACTGAGGAAAGACACGTTCCCACGGGGAGGGCCGAGGGTGAGACACGACGGACGTGGTCTTCATGCCTTTTGTTCAGATGGCGTGAGCCCAGGCTGCATCTCATCCCCTGCCTTCCTCACTGGCCCTCTGGACAGAGCTTTGGGGAAACTGACCCGAGGGTGATGCCTTGGGAACGGATGAGTGCAGGATGAAGCCCGAATTCCTCTCCATAAAGAGGACTTTTTACTCCGTTATTTGTCTCCTGTCGTCTGGAAATGCTTTCAAAATGCTAATTTGAGAGCACTGTGCAAGGATTTTGAACATTTCCAGGCCAAAAAGGGAAAGGTGTGGAGCATGGGGTGATCAGTATTCTTAGCACTAATGGGTATTTTTAGTGCACGTAGGAGTAAAAAGAGATCTGAATACATTTTGGTTTCAGTTATGTAATCGGCTGCCATAGCATGGTGTGCCGCCTTTATTCACTTGAAATTTGTCATGACACTGACAGTTGTCATCATCATTAGATGATATAAAGCGTTCACTGTTGAAGTAAATCTCAGAATGGGTAAGCTTTAGCCACTTTTATTTCTTTGAATTCAAAGGGCATTTTTGCTGAATTTAGTCTGGTTCAATGCTTATACTTCGTAAGAGTTAAAATTCTGTTTTTCTTTTTTCAGAGAATTGTAAGTGCTCAGAGCTTGGCTGAGGATGATGTGGAATGAGAAACAAATGTCAACATAATCTCCATTAAAAATATTTTTAAAGTCGTGTCTTGGAGGATGAACAGCTCTGGGGGGAAAAGGGCAAATGTGCTTGCTGTGGACTGTCCTACACGGAAAGCTGCCAGAGTGGATTTTCACTTTGTGCAGATCCATCTGTCTCTTATTTATTTTTCCCAGTGAAGAGTGTATTTTGATAGAGAGCTTTTCATTTTATAAATACACTATGAGTTACCGAAATATCATGGATTTTTGCGTATTCCTAAAACATGTAATTAAAATGGACACAACATCAGATTAATGTGCACCCAAAATATCTAGTACAAAGTTTTGAAAGGCAAAAAAAAAAAAAAGTAGGGGAAGGCTGAAGAAGGCACGTTTTTTGAGCTAGAACATTTGGCTGGAAATGCAGTTGTGTATCACAGCTGGGTATTAAAATCTTTGAGATGATTTCTTCGCATTTAATCCCTTAAATACATGAGATGCGCTGTGGTGCTGTATCAGCTCCCCCACCGTGTGTACCCGTCATGAAGTGTGTGGGTGAAGTCGGTGGCTGATGTGCCCTGGGTACTTCCCTGCAGGTGCACGTGGTTGCAGGAGGCACCGGGCCTCAGTCTCTGCACCCTGATCTAGCTGCTGGGCCTGCCAGTCGCTTCCTCTCACTCTCCTGACTGAGGGGCTGGTACGCCAATTCAGAGAAGTGTCCCCGTCGCTTCCAATTCATTTCGCTGTGTGCAGCCTCATGAAATTCAGCCTTCTCCCGGGGAGCAGCCAAGCCTTGCACTTTTTATTCTTTGAATCTTGCATGCTTGCCTGACTTCGTATTTCTGAAGATTTTTTTTTTAAAGTGTAACGTGTTGGTTTTCACTGAAATCATGTGCTTTTGTCACCAATCTTGTAAATTAATCTGAAACTTAACCTTTAAGGAAACTGAGATGATATACTTGTAAAAATGTTCCTTTGCTTTAATCGTAATGTACCTCCTCGATCCTTTCATCTGAATCGTTTATCTTATGATGATGAGAATAAGGTGGATCCTGTTTCTGGAGACTCGCAAAGCCCAGAGGTAATGAACTCGGGATATCACCTGCAGTCACAGGTCCCGGGTCCAGCCTGAGCCCGGGGTCTGGCGTGTGGGGCGGAGCAGTGTTTTACACTTGCGGCTGCCTACATTCTGCCTGGACCTGTGTGGGGAGATCCCAGACCTTTCCATGTGTGCTGGCTATTTATCTTGTTTTACTGACAAACCTTCTGGACCTTGAGCTTGAGTTTTGTGGTGGGGAAAAGAGTCTGGAACGTGTTTCTAATTTCTGCCAGAGCCACACGGCCTTGGGCATGTCACGTTGCCTCTCTGAACTTCACCTTCTCATCTGTGAATTGAGAATTAGGGTGACTCGCCTCCAATGACTCCCAGGTCTGCGATCCTGAACCTGTAGACTGCTTTTTTTTTTTTTTTTTTTTTAACCCAGCATGTTTTTTGGGGGGGAAGGGTGACCAGTACAAACATGCTGGTTAGTCAGTTTTACTAATAAGACCCAATCCAAAGCAGGGGTGGAGGTTGTCAGTGATTTGAAACAACCTTCCTCCTCCCGCCCAGAGGAGTGTTCAGAAGGGGCCGCCCGGGGGAAGAGGACAGCATAGGGTCAGGGAGGGAGCACAGGAGGGGAAAGAGCAGGAGACGGACCCACGAGAACGGGACTCCGCTCACATTTAGCCTGTGTGGACCCAACGCAGTGTGCCTGCCCTGGCCCCGTTGAGGCTGCTGGACCAGAGGGTGTGAATGGAATGTCACTGAAGAGATTGAGATCACTGGTGTATCCTGTAGGCAGCATGTGACGTGTTCTTTCTGTGACGGTTGCTGTGCTCACCCGTGCACGTGACTGTTAAAGGGTTCGCAGAACGCGTTGGCTCGGTGCTTCTTTGCAGAAGTGGATTCTGGATTGGGTGGCGCAGTCGTGCCCGCGTGTCTCTGGGTCACAGCCTCTGAGGGTGCTGGCCTCTGGGCAGGAGGGTCTGCAGTGATGGCTTCCCACCCTCGGCGTGGGGAGGTGCTGCTGGTGTGGGGCCGTGTGACCAGTGTGACACGGATGCTCCATGGTGATAGGGAACGCGTGACAGGACCTATCAGGGGTTTCCAACCTGCCTCCACTTTGTGTTTCGGGGTGAAGCAGATGCTTTTCTCCCCCTTTTTAGGTTTCTAGATCACTATAATAGATACTGTATGGGGTTTTTTTTGTTTGTTTTTTGTTTTTTTCACCTTTTAAAGGCTGCAGTGTGTTCTAGAAAAGCCCAGGAGGCCTTGTGGGCGCCCTAAGTCCTGTTGGATTTCCACTGATTGTGAGAAGGGGTCCTGTGTTTTGATGTCATACTGAAAAGGAGCTGGGGCTTGGGGCCGGAGGGAGGCGTGTCCACATGGCGTGCGGTTAGTCAGTTTTGCTAACAGGACCTGCAGTTGCTCTGTTCTCCCGGGAGGAGGGCAGCTCTGGTCCTCGCAGAGGCTGGCTCTCCCGGCTCCAGCAGTTTCTGCCCTTCCCGGGGGGCACAGTGGCTTCAGAAGCCTCCTTGGCAGCCTCCTGCAGGCGGGACTCAGGCAGCAGCACAGAGATGGGGGAAGGAGGGGCTGGGGCTGGGGCTGGGGCTTGGGCTGGGGCTCGGGCTCGGGCGGCCCGGGGTAACTCACTGGCTCCTCCTGCAGTTTACCGCCCCTGCCTGGCGCTGCATGTCAGAGGGCAGGTTCAGGCTCACCCACCCCGGCTTCGTGGAGGTACTATCTGCAAATAACACCTGTATGTATGTAAGATGTAAATGTGATGTTTTGATGTACATATACGTGATGAAATGATGACCACTTCAGTCTAATTAACATGTCGCCTCACCGTGACCTTGTGTTTGTGGGGGAATAAAGACTGACTCTCACATGTCGGGTGTGCGGCCATTAACTGCATCCCCTCTGACCTCCCTCCTGCTCCTTCGCCACGCGCTCCAGCCCTGCCCGTCTGACACCGTCCTGTGCGGTGGCCTCGGCGCTTGGCTCCTGTGAATGCTGCAGGGAACACGGGGCAGGCACCTGGGGTGACGCCGTTTCCTTTAGGCGGATCCTGGGTGGAATCGCTGGCTCTCACAGTCATTCTGTTTCTGAGGAGCCTCCTGCTGTTTCCCAGGCTGGCTGGCAGATTCACGTCCCCCTGAAAACCCATGAGGGCTGCCTGGCCGGTGTGGCGCAGTGGTTAAGCATTGACCAATGAGCCAGGAGGTCACGGTTCAATTCTCCGTCAGGACGCATGCCCAGGCTGTGGGCTCTGTCCCCGGTGTGGGGCGTGCAGGAGGCAGCTGATCAATGATGGTCTCTCGTTGATCTCTCCCTCTCTGAAATCAATTTTTAAAAAGTGCATGAGGGTTCCCTTCACATCATGGCCATCTTCCCTGTTGGCCTTGTTTGCTGTTGATTCGCAGCCCTCAGCCAGCAGGTGCCTGTGCCTGCAGGCCGGTGGGTGACTCGCTTTACCCAGGTCCAGGCTGCCTTCACGACCTGTGGCGGCTCCCGAGAGGTGGGGGTGGACCTGAGCTGCCAGCCGCTCCTGGGGACCGGGAGCTCTGCGCGCTCCCTGCCAGCTCAGCTGTGCCCTGCAAGGCTGGTGCTGGGCCAGGCCCAGCATGGTCCTGTTTTTAAAAGCACAATTATTGCTTTTGAACTTGAAATGGGGGGGGATCCTCAAGTCTGTCCAAGGCCTGCTGGAGCTGGAACTGCCCCCCACCACTAACCGGAAAGGGGCTGAGAGCTCATCCGGTGGCTGAGACGGGGCTTGACTCCCCCCCCCCCCCCCAGCCCTGTGCATCTTACATGACGGGGTGTCTTCTGTTCCTGGGAGTTTTTATGGATCCACAACCAATGGGCCGATTTAGCTTTAAACAAAGGCCTTTTATGGAACTGCCGATGCAGAAACACAGATGTAAGGTTTCTCCAGAGAACAGCATCGGAGGAATAATGAGGAATGACGAAAGAAGGCCAGTTCGCAGCTACCCCCAGTGTGCCTCCCGGTATGGAACCGCTGAGCCCCCCCCTGGGAGGCTGGACCAGGCGGGGACAATGGCAGGAACTCGGGAGACTTCCTCCAAACCAGCCAGCGTGTCCCTGGACACGGAATGTAAACACGGCCAATCCGTGCAGCTGGGCCAGCTCTCGGCTACCTCTGACTCGCAGTGTTTGGCTCAGTCTTCCCACTTACTCCCTCCTCTCCACTGAAATGCTTTGTAAGTGAAAGTCCTCACCTGAGGATATTTTCCCACTGGTTTTTAGAGAGGGAAAGAAATAGCGATGTGGGAGGGGAACATATGGATTGCCTCCTGTCCGTGCTATTGCCCTTTGGGCCGCAGGCCAGTGCTCTGTCCACTGACCGAACCGGCCTGGGCTGGACCTCATCTGCACCAGCGGGGTCCTGGGCCTCCGGCCTGCAGGTCCACCTAGATCCTGGGCTTGCAGCCTCCGCAGTGCGAGAGCCAGCTCTTCACGGTAATTCTCTTTCTGTCCGTGTCCTGTTGCTTCCGTTTCCCCGGGAGAACCCTGGTTCGCACAGGCCGGCTCCTCTGCAGGATCGCACACTCGGTCCATGGCTGTGATCTTCCCGGAAACCCCTCTGGCCTTTCTGGGAAGCCTCTGCTTGGCATGATGGGGCGCCACCTGGTGACTAATGGAGGCACTGCAACGTCCTGGCCTCCTCACTGTTCATCGCCATCACTGACCTCAGCATGGATGCACGGACTCCACATTCCTGTGCCGCCTCCACTCTTCTTTAAAAATAGATATTTTATTGATTTTTCACAGAGAGGGAGGGAGAGGGAGAGAGAATTAGAAACATTGATGAGAGAAACATCGATCAGCTGCCTCCTGCACACCCCCCACTGGGGATGTGCCCGCAACCAAGGTACATGCTTCGCCCCTGACCGGAATTGAACCCGGGACCTTTCAGTCTGCAGGCTGACGCTCTATCCCCTTCGCCACACCGGTCAGGGCCGCCTTCACTGTGGTACTCATGCAACACACATTTCAGGGGAGGGCATTGCTGCAGAGGCAGAGACTGCCCAGCCATGGTCTCTCCCCTGCCCAGGGCCCACAGTCCAGCCGGACACACAGAACGAACGCAGACAGTTATGGTCACGTGTGCTCAGGGCCGAGTGGGAGCCGTGAGCAGGAGCAGAGGCAGAAAGGAGGGGGGTTTCGGGGTGTCCCAGGCACCGAGTGCCGTCGGTTCCAGCTGCTGGCTGCTGGTCAGAAAGCATCTGCACAGCTCGGCTGGTGTGACTCAGTGGTGGAGCGTCAACCTAGGAACCCGGAGGTCACGGTTCAATCCCCAGTAGGGGGCGTGCAGGAGGCAGCCGTTCCATGATTCCTTGATGTTTCTCTCTGAAATCAATTAAAAACAAACATATATTCTTTAAAAAGCCCTGGCTGGTTTTGCTCAGTGGATAGAGCATTGGCCTGTGGACTGAAGGGTCTCCAGTGTCTCTCACATCGATGTTTCGCTCTGTCTCCCACCCTCCGCGCTCTCTAACGATCCATGGAAAAATATCCGAGGGTGAGGATTAATACATAAAAGGAAGCTGAACAATTAGGCTTTATTGTGGGGGCTATTGCCTTGCTATCTGGCTGGAGGGGGTGGGGACAGGCTGGTGCTGGCAGCCAGCAGGTGCCCTCTGCCCTGCACCCACCCAGCACAGCCACTGGGTGGCGCTGCGAGAGCTGCAGAGAGAAGCAGCTCCCCGTGGAGATGCTCTGCAAACTGTCATTTCCACCGCCTCCCTCCGCAGGGGACAGCAGAGCCATTTCCAGCCGCCGCTTCCTGCTGCTCTGCCCCCAGGCCGCCCGCTCCCTGCTCCCGCCAGGTTTCCTGTTTCCCGGTCTGTGCTGGGCGCTCTGGGCTCCCGGGTCCCCTGCAGGAGGGAGGGCGTGGAGAGCCGGGGATCGGCCGCCGCGGCTCAGTGGCTCACAGGCCGGCTGTGAAATACAGGCCCCTCTGCTTCCTCTCAGATCCCCTCCGGCTTTTTACCTTTTAGAGAGAGAGAGAGAGAGAGAAGCATCCATGATGAGAGAACCATCGATGGGCTGCCTCCTGCACGTCTCCCACTGGGGACCAAGCCCGCAATGCGGGCACGTGCCCTGGCGGGGCATGGAACGGTGACCTCCTGGTTCACAGGTCGATGCTCAACCACTGAGCCACACTGGCTGGGCTTGGAAGCTTATGAAACCGTGTGAACGATGAGGCCTCCGTTCCCAAACAGAGCAGCCCATGCAGCACGGGCACCGCGGCCTCCCGGTCCCCTTGATCACACTCACACACAGGCGCACACACACACACAAACACACATGCTCACCTGCATGCACACTCACACGCACTCACATATGCACACACGCATACTAACACACATGCTCATGCACGCGCACAGGAAGGAAAAACACAGCAGATCCTGTGCATGGCGTGGCGCGGCTCCCCTTGTGGTTTTTTCCATGACTGACTTCCTCAGTTCCTCTCTCTGCTGCCAATTTTAGCTCCCGGCTGTTGTTAAGTCCGTCAGTTAAAATGTAACTCTAAGAACGGGTCCTGTGACATGTGGGCGCCCTGCGGCCTGCAGGGGGGGAGGGGGGAGGCGGTCCTGGCCTGCGTGCTGCCCACGGGGTAGGGGGGGATGCCCACAGGAGGTGCCCACAGAGGGTCTGTCCCCAGGCAGCCTGCCCCCTGGGCCCGGGGGGGGTCAGGGACTCCACATCGCAAGGGCCACCTGTTGGAGGCAAGCAGATACCACGTGTCCCATTTTGAACATTTTAAAATATATATTTTATTGACTTTTCACAGAGAGGAAGGGAGAGGGATAGAGAGCTAGGAACATCGATGAGAGAGAAACATCAACCAGCTGCCACTTGCACACCCCCTACTGGGGTTGTGCCCGCAACCGATGCACACGCCCCCGACCGGAATCGAACCTGGGACCCTTCCGTCCTCAGGCCGACGCTCTATCCACTGAGCCACACCGGCCTCGATTTCAGAGAGGAAGGGAGAAGGAGAGGGAGGGGTAGAAGCATTTGCCCCGGGAACAGTTTGGAGACTCAGGAATGAATCACTCACACACACACACTCACACACACATACACCCGTCCCCTTTTCCAAAACCGCGCAGCCATCGGGGGGAGCAGCCAGGAGAAGCGTGTGCGAGACCATCGGAGAGGGCGTCCTGGCCCCTCCACTCCCTCGGGGGAGGGCAGGGCCTGGGGAGGAGAGGGCTGGGGGGCGCAGTGCCCAGGGACACACGCAGACCATGGACACGGACACGTGTGCCAGGCCATGTCCAGCTGACATGAGACGGCGCTGTAGTCCAGCTGCTCCTGCTGGACCCGGGGGCCGAGGGTGGGTTTCCAGGTGCCCTCGCCCGACTCGGGGCGCCTTCGGGGCTGTGACTGAGGACTCTGGGCTGCAGGGCGAGGACCAGCCTTTGAAACGCGGTCGCACCAGGAAGGGGAGGGAGGGGACAGCAGGTGCCCCACCTGTGCCCGGTGCGAGGCCCGGGCAGCGGCCGGAGGGACTGTGCCGGGGGCGCCGGGCGGTGCTGACCGCGGTGCCGGGTCCTCGGAGCCGCCTCCCTGTCCCTGACCACAGAGGCCTCTTCTGACGCACCCTCGGAAGATTCCCGCTCCGTCTGAAAATGAACAGCACGAGTGACAGGCAGCCACGCCGTGGACGGCCGGCCCCTCCCGTCCACGGTGCCCGTGCCCGTGGGGCCCGGCGGCCATGCCCGCCCGCCCGCCGGGGCAGCAGGGCCTGCGGGGAGGCTGCCCGGCACCCGCTGGGGCTCGGAGCCTGGCGTCCCATCAGAAGGGAACTCTCTTTTATTTATTTATTTTTTTAAAATATATTTTATTGATTTTGTACAGAGAGGAAGGGAGAGAGATAGAGAGTTAGAAACATCGATGAGAGAGAGTCATCGATCAGCTGCCTCTTGCACACCCCCTACTGGGGATGTGCCCGCAACCAAGGTCCATGCCCTTGACCGGAATCAAACCTGGGACCCTTCAGTCCCCAAGCCAACGCTCTATCCACTGAGCCAAACCGATCTTGGCGGAACTCTCTTTTATTTTATTTTTTAAAATATGCTATGGCCAAAACCAGTTTGGCTCAATGGATAGAGCGTCGGCTTGGGGACTAAAGGGTCCCAGGTTCGATTCCGGTCAGGGGCATGTACCTTGGTTGCGGGCACATCCCCAGCTGGGGGTGTGCAGGAGGCAGCTGGTCGATGACTCTCTCTCATCGATGTTTCTATCTCTCTCTCTCTCTCCCTTCCTCTCTGTACAAAATCAATAAAATTTAAAAAATCAATAAAATATACTATGTTAATTGACTTCAGAGAGGAAGGGAGAGGGAGAGAGAAACATCAGTGATGAAAGAGAAGCATGGATCGGCCGCCTCCCGCACGCCCCACACTGGGGATCAAGCCCACAACCGAGCGTGTGCCCTTGGCCAGAATCGAACCCAGGACCTCCTGGTTCACAGGTTGACGCTCAGCCACCGAGCCGCACCGGCCGGGCGTGTTTTTTGTCGATAGCATTACAGGTACATCCAGTGCCCCCCTCCTCCTCCTCCTCCTCCTCCTCCCCGGCCCCTCCCCTCCCCGCCAGGTCCTCGCCACCCCGTTGCCGTGTCCGTGGCTGTGCATGTGCCTCTGGTCTATCCCTTCTCATGCCCACAGCCCCACATCGGGGAGGGGCGTCCTGACTGTCGGTGGGAGAACAGCTGGACCCTGGTCCCCTGGCTCTGCCAGTGCTGGGCCTGCCCCTCCCGGCGGGGCAGGGGGGAAGGGGGAGGAGGGGGCAGAGTGACGGTTGCCTGGTGTGGTTGCCACGACAACAGGGCGGCGGCTGCCAGGGCGGCCGGTGAGGGGCACCTGGGCGCCTGCAGGTTCGGATCTGCCCTCCAGGCTGGCAGCCAGGACCCAGCCCGCCTGCGCAGGAGCCGACGGGCCGTCCCCAGGTAACCGCTCCCCTGGCACCGGCTGGCTCTGCCCGGGCCCGCCGAGCGCCAGCCCTCCGCTGAAGCCTGCAGGTCAGGCAGCCCCGGAACCCGCACCCCTCTCCCCCGGGGGGGGGCCTCGCCTGGGGCCCTGGCACAGCCCGGGGGGGGGCCCGGCCGGCACCTCCCTTCCCCCGGAGCGGGCGAGGCCGTGGCCCGATGGCGCGTTGGCACAGCCGGCCGGCCGGCCGCGTCACCGGAGCCTCGGGCACCTTTCCCCGAGTTGCTCAAAGTGTTTTCCAAGCAAACAGACATTTCCTAACACCCGTGAGAAGTAGGTGGGGTGACAAAGCCTCCTTTGTCCCCGGCGCGCAGATGGGCACACGGAAAACCTGCCCGGCCAGGTGGCAGGCCAGGGCGGGAGGGGGGAGGAGGCGGTGCCCGGCCCTGCCCCGGGGGTCAGAGCCGGGCCGGGGCGGTGGGCAGCCTCGGGAGGAGGCGGAGGCTCAGGCTCAGGCTCAGGGCATCGGCCTCAGGCCCGGGAACTGGGTCACGGCCCATGGTCCGAGGCGCTGGCACTGGCCGCGGCCCCCGGGAGGGTGGGGACCCTGGCAGCAGGGCCTGCGCCCAGTTACTGGGCTCTCGGGGTGAGGGGTGGGGGAGGGACCCAGCACGTGGCCCGAAGGCCATGGGGAATGAGGCCGGCGTGGCCCCTGGCCTCGGGGTGCCGGCTGGTCCAATTCCCACTCGGGGCCTAGGCCCAGGTTGCGGGTTCCATCCCTGGTTGGGGTGCGAGCAGGAGGCAACCGGTGGTGGTTTCTCTCTCACATCCATGTTTCTCTCTCTCTCTCTCTCTCTCTCTCTCTCTCTCCCTCTCCCGTTCTCTCTCAAATCCATTTTAAGAAAGAAACGGACTTCAAAGATCTTAACCTCCCGTGAAGATTAAAAGCATAAAAGAAGGAGGAACCGGGCTGGAAAGTGCCACGTGCGGGAGGGGCGGGGAGGACCCACCCAGCTGGGCACAGGGCACCCACAGGAGCGCCTCACGAAGGGCGGGTGGGAGCCAGACCGGGGACAAGCGCCCCCCGAGGAGGGGGCAGCGGAGCCCAGGGAACGGCTGGAGGGGGGGACAGCCGCCTTTTCTCTTTGTTTTTCATAGATTTGCAGCGAGAGAGAGAGAGAGAGAGAGAGAGAGAGAGAGAGAGAGGAGAGAGAGAGAGAGAGAGAGAGAGAGAGAGAGAGAGAGAGAGAGAGAGAGAGAGAGAGAGAGGAGAGAGAGAGAAGGAGAGGGAGGGAAGGAGAGAGCGAGAGAAACATCCATGAGGAGAAAGAATCACTGACCCGCTGCCTCCGGCATTCCCTCTCCCGGGGATGGAGCCCACCCCCCGGGCCTGTGCCCTGACCGGGAATCGAACCCTGACCTCCTGGTTCACGGCTGGGCACCCCCCGTTACTCTTCATAGAAAGCACAGAAGGCACCCTGGCCGGTGTTGCTCAGTGGATAGAGCGCCAGCCTGTAGGTCAACCACTGAGCCACCCCGGCCGGGCTGTGGTCAGGTTCTCCCCCGCACAGAACTGCTGCCCCTTGAACGGTGCTGTCTCTCTCGGCTGCATCCTCACGGGGACCCCCCTGGCCCCCCGCATGGCGCACATCACCCCCGGGGGTCCCGGGTGCAGAGGGTGCGGCTGAGCGAGGTTCCCCGGCCCCAGCCGGCCGCAGCGGGAGGGCTGGGAACAGGGCCAGGCCTCTGGCCTCCACCCCCGACTCACCCCTCCCGCCCCGCGCCCCCACGCCCCTGCCCCTGAGCCGGCGGGGGCGTGGGCCAGGGCGGGCCTGGCACCGTGAGCGTGGCCGGGCCGGCTCCTGGGAACGGGCGGTGAGTCAGGCCACGGCTGAGACCACGCCGTGACCTCACCGCCAGGATCCAGGCCACACGTCACCCCGGGAGGGAGGGAGGGAAGGAGGCGGCCGGCTCCCAGCCAGGCCTGGCACCTTCCCCACGGGGCGGGGCGGGGCGGAGGGAAGCTTCTGGAAAGGAGGCCATGCAAGGCAGCAGCAGGCCCAGGAGCCCCGAAGCCTGGGGACCCTGGCCACACCTCACTCCACCCCTCTTTCCAGAAAGGAACCTCGTGGTCCTGGGGGGACGGGCCAATCGCTGCTGAGCTCTTTGAAAAACAGATACAGCTGAAACCGGTGTGGCTCAGTGGACAGAGCGTCGGCCTGCGGGCTGAAAGGTCCCGGGTTCGATTCCGGTCAAGGGCATGGACCTTGGTGGCGGGCACATCCCCAGTCGGGGGTGTGCAGGAGGCAGCTGATGGATGGATGTTTCTCTCTCATCGGTGTTTCTAGCTCTCTATCCCTCTCCCTTCCTCTCTGTAAAAAATGAATAAAATATATTTTAAAAACAAACAAACAAAAAAAACAACCATAGATATCTTTACTGATGTCAAAGAGGAAGGGAGAGGAAGAGAGAAACATCCATGAGGAGAATCACCGATCGGCGGCCCATGCACGCCCCCCACTGGGGATGGAGCCCACAACCCAGGCCTGTGCCCTGACCGGGAATCGAACCGTGACCTCCTGGTTCCTAGGTTGGCCTCAGCCACGGAGCCACACCGGCCGGGCTCTTTGGGAAGCTGTGGCAGGCGTGACCCTCTGCAGTGACCTCAGGAAATGGCACGATGGCTCTTTTTTTTAAAAAAAAAAATGTATTTTATTGATTTTTTTACAGAGAGAAAGAGAGAGGGACAGAGAGCTAGAAACATCCATGAGAGAGAAACATCGACCAGCTGCCTCCTGCACGCCCCCCACTGGGGATGTGCCCCCAACCAAGGCACATGCCCTTGACCGGAATCGAACCTGGGACCCTTCAGTCCGCAGGCCGACGCTCTACCCACTGAGCCACACCGGTTTCAGCACGGCTGACTCTTCGCTCGCTGTCTAGGTCTGAGAGGCCCTTCGGGTGGGGCCACCCTGGGGCCCAGCCCCGCCCCCGTGGGCTCCCTGCTGAGCAGGTGGCGTGCCCCCGGGCCATCCCCTGGGGGGTGAGTCACCCAGGACCTGCCCAAGGTCAAGGTCACTCGGCCCCAGAAACTGCACGTGTGGAGAGGCGCGAGGAGCCGCCCGGCCGCGCCCGGGACGTGGGAACCAGGTCCCGGCGGGCGGCGCAGGCCCGGCTGTGACTCAGAGCCGGCCCGGCACCGCGGCTGCTGGCGGGGCCCGCCGGTCGGCGCTCGGGCGGGCGGCCTGTCCCGACAGGAGCCGGCCGTGCGAGTGACAACGGCCTCTCTCTGCCCAGACCCGTCCTTCGTTGGCTTTTTAATGTTCTTATTCCATCCGTTTTTACATTTTTACTGATTTCCCCTAACTGGGGTGGCTCAGTGGGTAGAGCCTCGGCCTGCGGACTGAAAGGTCCCGGGTTCGATTCCGGTCAAGGGCATGGACCTTGGCTGTGGGCACATCCCCAGTGGAGGGTGTGCAGGAGGCAGTTGGTCGATGTTTCTCTCTCATCGATGTTTCTGACTCTTCCTCTCTGTAAAAAAATCAATAAAATACATATTTTTTCTTAAAAAGCGCTAGCATAGTGGTCGGCAAACTTCGGCTCAAGAGCCACATGCGGCTCTTTGGCCCCTTGAGTGTGGCTCTTCCACAAAACGCCACGGCCTGGTCTATGTGGAAGAAGTGGCGTTAGGAGAAGTTTACGTTTAAAAAATGTGGCTCTCGCCGAAACCGGTGTGGCTCAGTGGATAGAGCGTCGGCTTGGGGACTGAAGGGTCCCGGGTTCGATTCCGGTCAAGGGCATGGACCTTGGTTGCGGGCACATCCCCAGTAGGGGGTGTGCAGGAGGCAGCTGATCGATGACTCTCTCTCATCGATGTTTCTCTCTATCCCTCTCCCTTCCTCTCTGTACAAAAATCAATAAAAAATATATATACACATTTTAAAAAAAAACACCCACAATTTAAAAATATCTTAAATAAAAGAATAAACGATGTGGCTCTCCAAAGACATGTCCATCGTGGTGCTGCTGGGATGTGGCTCTGAGGACGGATGAGTTTGCCCACCGCTGGGCTAGACTCCTGTGAAGGTCCCGGTGAGCGGCGGCCGCAGGTGGGGCTGGTGGACGGAGCCGGCTGGCGGCGGGGAGGCCAGGGGGCGGGCAGGGCCGGGCCTGTGGCTGCAGGGCCCCCCTCCGGCTCCCGCTGACGGCGGACACAGCTCCTGCGGCCCCTCGGCAGGCCCAGCCGTCGGGGGGCCCAGGAGCCGCCTGTGCCCCAGGAGGACGGGTGAGTCCCAGCCGCCGGCCTGCGCCCGGTCCCCACCGTCCCCCTCCCCGTTACACCCTCCCGGATGGCACGGCTGGGCGGGCACCTCGGCTGTGTTCAGGGGGAGGGTCCCAGAGGGAGAGTGGGGAGGCCCGGCCCCCAGCGGGTGCGTACAGGAGGCCACCAATGGGATCTGTGTGTCTCTCTCACTTCCACATCTCTCTCTGTCTTTCCTCTTCCGTCCACTCTCTCTAAGAACCAGTGGAGCCGAAACCGGTGTGGCTCAATGGATAGAGCGTCGGCTTGGGGACTGAAGGGTCCCGGGTTCGATTCCGGTCAAGGGCATGGACCTTGGTTGCGGGCATATCCCCAGCAGGGGGTGTGCAGGAGGCAGCTGATCGATGTTTCTCATTGACATTTCTAGCTCTCTCCTTTCCTCTCGATACAAAATCAATAAAATATATAAAAATAAATAAAATAAAAACCAGTGGAAAGCTCTGGCCGGTGCGCCCACTGGATAGAGTGTCGGCTGGCAGACGGAAGAGTCTTGGGTTCGATTCCGGCCAAGGGCACAGGCCCGGGTTGCGGGCTCGATCCTTTGTGTGGGGCGCGCAGGGGGCAGCATCAATGAGGGAATCGGGGACCGGCTGCCTCCTGCACGCCCCCCACTGGGGATTGCCCTGACCGGGAATCGAACCGTGACCCCCTGGTTCCTAGGTCGATGCTCACCCACTGAGCTGCACCCGCCGGGCCAGGTGTGTCCAGCCTCAGTTTCCCGTTTCTGCCCTGCAGCGGGCTGCCCCTCAGGAGCTGGGCAACCAACCGGGTGTGAGCATCAGGGAGGTGCCTAGGGGTGGGGGGCGGGGGTACTGGGCGCCGTCGGCGGTGATGTCACACTTGCTCGGGGGCGGGGTGGGCCCTGCGGGCGGCAGGGAATCCCCCGGTGACAGCACAGCGTCCTCTCGGGCCGACCCCGGGCCGCCGGGCGTGGGAAGCCGGGGCCTCAACTTCCCTGGGAGCCGCGGCCGCGGGTTCGCCCCTGACTCACCGCCGTCCGGTTTCAGCCCCGTGAGTCAAAACGCACCACTTTCATTCAAAACAACCTTCACTGCGGGCCGGCCTGTCTGACTGTCCCTGTGTGGCTCCCGTTACACAGGCACGCTCCTGCCCGGCCCGTGTGGCTCAGTGGTGAGCGTCCACCCAGGAACCGGGAGGTCAGGGTTCGATTCCCGGTCAGGGCACAGGCCCGGGTTGTGGGCTCGATCCCCAGTGGGGGGCGTGCAGGAGGCAGCCGGTCCATGGTTCTCTCTCTCATCATGGATGTTTCTCTCTCTCTCTCTCTCTCTCTCTCTCTCTCTCTCTCTCTCTCTCTCTCTTTCTCTCTCTCTCTCTCTCTCTCTCTCTCTCTCTCTCTCTCTCTCCCTCTCCCTTCCTCTCTGAAGTCAATAAAAATGTATGTTTAAAATATATCTTTCTTGATGTCAGAGAGGAAGAGAGAGGGGAAGAGAGAGGGAAACATCCATGAGGAGAGAGAATCATGGACCGGCTGCCTCCTGCACGCCCCACACTGGGGATGGAGCCCGCAACCCGGGCCTGTGCCCTTGACCGGGAATCGAACCCGGGATTCTTCAGTCCGCAGGCCGACGCTCTTTCCACTGAGCCACACCAGTTAGGGCAAAAATGTATCTTTAAAAAAATATACCTTGTTGATTTTTTTTTTATAGAGAGGAAGGGAGAGGGAGAGAGAGCTAGAAACATCGATGAGAAACATCCATCAGCTGCCCCCTGCAGGCCCCCCACTGGGGATGTGCCCGCCACCAAGGTCCATGCCCTTGACCGGAATCGAACCTGGGACCCTTCAGTCTGCAGTCCACGGAGCCGCACTGGTTTCGGTGAAATGTATTTTTTTTTTTAAATGCACATTCCTGAGCCTAACACCACAGCCAGTTCCCCAGGAGGGTTTGGGCTCAGTCAGGCCCAGGGCCGTGACCCTGGGGGGGAGAGAGATGGCCACTCCCCGGAGGCGACCCCTGTGGGTGCAGGAGAGAGGCGGGCGGGGCCGCCAGACAGAGAGGCTGTGGGCAGGAGAGAGGAAACGGTGGGGCGGCCCCCGGGTGAGGTGGCCCCTGGCTCCCCAGGGGGGACCCCACTAAAATCCCCTGCCGGCTTTGAGGCTTCCGCACACTCTCTGGCGTGGGGACCCACGGGCGGGGAGCCCCTAGTTGCCTGGTGAAAAACAACAGTGCAGGACCGGTTACTGGTTGTCCCACGGGGTAAGGCCGTGCTCTGGGCACGTTGCATTTTTGTGTTCTTTGTTTTTTTAAAAAAAATATATATAATATATTTTTATCGATGTCAGAGAGGAAGGCGGGGGGAAGGGAGAGAGAGAAACATCCATGAGGAGAGAGAATCGTGGATCAGCCGCCTCCTGCACGCCCCACCCTGGGGATGGAGCCTGCAACCCGGGCCTGTGCCCTGACCGGGAATCCAACCGTGACCTCCTGGTTTCTAGGTCGACGCTCAACCCCTGAGCCATATCGGCCGGGCACTGTTTCCTCTTAATGAAGCTTCAATCAAAAGTTATCAGTGAAGCCACAACCGGTGTGGCTCAGTGGATAGAGCGTCGGCCTGCGGACTGAAGGGTCCCGGGTTCCATTCCGGTCAAGGGCATGGACCTTGGTGGCGGGCACATCCCCAGTAGGGGGTGTGCAGGAGGCAGCTGGTCCATATTTCTCTCGTTGATGTTTCTAGCTCTCTATCCCTCTCCCTTCCTCTCTGTAAAAAAAATCAATAAAATATATATATTTTTTAAAAAGGTTATCAGTGGAGTTATAAAACTTAACATATATCGGAAACCCATATAGGCAAAGCTATGGCACTTTCATTCTTTGTTTTGTTTTGTTTTTAAAAAATATATTTTATTGTGTGTGTGTGTGTGTGTTTTTACAGAGAGGAAGGGCGAGGGAGAGTTAGAAACATCGATGAGAGAGAAACATCCATCAGCTGCCTCCTGCACGCCCCCTCCTGGGGATGTGCCTGCAGCCAAGGTCCATGCCCTTGACCGGAATCGAACCCGGGACCCTTCAGTCCGCAGGCCGACGCTCTCTCCACTGAGCTGCACGGGCCAGGGCCCTTTCGTTCTTTAAGTGACGTTTGGCCAGACGGGCTCGTTTGTTCATCTTCCCGGGAGAGGCTGTGTACTCTGGGCCGCCGGCCCATGGGTCCTGGCCGGGCAGGAATGTAAATGTTTTGACCAGGCCGCGTCCTGGGAGGCTGAGCCTCTGCAGGGACCGAGGGTGGACGGTGCGTGTGGATGTTCTGGGAAGTTTCTAGCTCTGACAAGACACAGACGCCCTGAGACAGAAACATCCATCAGCTGCCTCCTGCACGCCCCCCACCGGGGATGTGCCCACAACCAAGATGCCCTTAGCCAGAATCGAACCCGGGACCCCTCCGTCTGCAGGCCAACGCTCTATCCGCTGAGCCACCCCGGTTTCCACGGGAGGCCTACCCTTGCAGGGACTCCGTGCACCGGGCCTCTGGGGTAAACAGAACGCTCTCTGGTTTATCTCTTCCTTTTGCTGGGTCCGTGTCACATGCGTTTGGGGAAATTCCCCGTCGGGGGGGCACGTGGCTCACCCCTGATGGGGTCACATGTTCCCCCTCTGGAGCAGGGGCGGCGGAGTTTCCAGTCTGAGCCCTTGTCCCTGCTCCATGCGCCCCCCCGTTTGCCCGGGTTGGGGGCGGCCTCCCTGGTCTGCCCCCTCCCCCATCGGGGACTTGCCCCCGGAGTGGGGGGCGGAGAGAGAGGTCCCAGCAAACAGGCCGGGGCGGGGACGGGGCCGCAGAGCCCAGAAGCGTCTGGGAAAAGTGGCGTCCGGCCAGGCCGGTCGTCAAAACAAAACAAGCGGGGCCTCCCAGCCCCAAACCAAAGGGCATCGGGGCTCGGGAACAAGTGTTCCTTCCCTTCCCCGCTGGGTGGACATCCCCCGGAGCGAACGCCCCGTCTCTCCAGCTTCCCATTTTTGGGCGAGGAAGCAGCTGGGGCCTTAAGAGAGAGGGTTTGCTGCCCGGCCAGTGCTGCTCAGTGGTGAGCGTCGGCCTGTGAACCAGGAGGTCACGGTCCCCTTCCCGGTCAAGGGCACATGGGCTGCAGGCTCGATCCCCAGGAGGGGGCGTGCAGGAGGCAGCCGATCCAGGGTTCTCTCTCATCGTGGATGTTTCTCTCTCTCCCTCTCCCTCTCCCTTCCTCTCTGACATCAATTAAAAAAAAAAAATCAGTCAAAAGAGACAGAGAGAGAGCCGAAACCGGTGTGGTTCAGTGGATAGAGCGTCAGCCTGCGGACTGAAGGCCCCGGGTTCGATTCCGGTCAAGGGCATGGACCTTGGTTGCGGGCACATCCCCAGTAGGGGGTGTGCAAGAGGCAGCTGATGGATGATTCTCTCTCATCGATGTTTCTAACTCTCTATCCCTCTCCCTTCCTGTCTGTAAAAAAACAATAAAATATATTTTAAGAGAGAGAGAGAGAGAGAGAGAGAGAGAGGTGGGGGTGGGGGTGGGGTGGGGTTGCTGAGCGCACCCAGGAAGCCAGGGCTGCTGGCGGTGACTTGCTTCCCGGCTGGAGCTGAGGTTCAGGACGAGGGACAGAAGGCCGGAGGGCACCCCAAGGGGGAGCAAAGCAAAACAAAAACAGGAAACGGCTGGCTCAGGCCGGGATTTTCCAGGGGAAGGCTGGGAACCGCGGCCGGAGAGCAGGAGCCCTCGGAACCTTCTGGAAGCCGCCCGAGACATCGGGGAGTGGGGGCCCGGGCGGAGGATTCGATTGGATGGAGGCATGGCCACCACCCCTCGTCCACGGGACCCTGGGCCCGGACTCAGCACGGGGTCCCCACGCCGAGGCAGGAAAAGGGTCTAAAATCACCCAGAGCTGCCGAAACCGGTGTTGCTCGGTGGACAGAGCGTCGGCCTGCAGACTGGAAGGTCCCAGGTTCGATTCCGGTCAAGGGCACGTGCCCGGGTTGCGTACTCGGTCCCCAGTGGGGGGCCTGCAGGAGGCAGCCGACCCATGATCCTCATCAGTGATGTTTCCCGCTCCCTCTCCCTCTCCCTTCCGCTCTGAAAGCAATAAAAATATATTTTAAAATAAAAGGTTTCTTTGCCAACAGCAGGGGAAACAATGTCCAGTTTCCTCCGGGCCTGGCTCTGTGTGTGTGTGTGTGTGTGCGTGTGTGTGTGTGCGGGCGTGTTTTCTCTTGTTTTAACACCTGCCTCATGAGGGCGGCCAGAATCGTATGTGCAAAGGGAAGAATGTGTCAGCCTGTTTCTAGGGCCCGGTATGCAAAGGAGCAGGAAAGTCTGTTTTGCAGGCGGCCACGGGCGTGTGCGTGTGTGTGTGTATATGTGTGTGTGTGTGTGTGAAAGGCCACCCCTCCCGGCCCGCAGTCACTCGGGTTAAAATAAACAGGGCCCAGGGGCTGCAGGAAATGAGCTGCGGTCACCTCCAGGCAGGTCCCAACGAGGAATGCAAAGAGCCTGTTGGAGGAAAACGTGAACTGGCCAAGACCGGTGTGGCTCAGTGGATAGAGCGTCGGCCTGTGGACTGAAGGGTCCCAGGTTCGATTCCGGTCAAGGGCATGTGCCTTGGTGGCGGGCACATCCCCAGTGGGGGGTGTGCAGGAGGCAGCTGATGGATGATTCTCTCTCATCGATGTTTCTAACTCTCTCTCCCTCTCTCTTCCTCTCTGTACAAAATCAATAAAATATATTTTAAAAAAACAAACACAAAAAACAAACCTGAACTGGATTCTCCTCTCCTGAGCTGCCTAAACCTTCCTTGGTGGTCCCTGGCTCTTAGCATTACAGATACCTCCCCCTCCCCCCCCACCCCCGTACCCCCATCCTCTCAGCCCCCCTTCCCCCCACAGGTCTGTACCCATGTGCCTATAAGTGTACCAGAGGCACGGTACACAAATCCATGCACAGGTGGCGTCGGGCTGGCCTGCCCCGATGGTGGCCGATTGGGGCCAGGCAGGTGGGAGGGGGGTCAGGGGAGAGGGGCAGAGGGGGCGTGGGAGGTTGGCCGGCCAGCCCCGCCCCTGATTGGGCCTGTTGGCCGGCTGCAGTGGGCATCACAGCGACCACTTGTTCTGGTCATTCTGGTATTCCATTCGCTGGCTTTTTATTTTAATTTAATTTTATTTTTTAAAAAAGAAATATATATTTTTAAATATATTTTATTGATTTTTTTCACAGAGAGCAGGGGAGAGGGATAGAGAGTCAGAAACATCGATGAGAGAGAAACATCCATCAGCTGCCTCTTGCACGCCCCCCACCGGAGATGTGCCCGCCACCAAGGTCCATGCTCTTGACCAGGATCGAACCCAGGACCCTTCAGCCCGCAGGCTGACGCTCCATCCACGGAGCCACACCGGTTTCGGCAATAAACATATATTTTTATCCAGAAGCACAAAAGCAATGCCTCCTGCCGCCGGGACCTGGCGGGGGGCGGACGGGAGAGCCGGCGAGCGCCTGGCCGGGACCCTCTGCCCCCTGCTTGGCCGTGACCTTGCCCCAGGAGCACCAGGGGCCGCAGGGGCCGGCCGCTCGGGGGAGGGAGGCCTGGCAGGCCGCGGTTTCCTGGCTCGCCCGTGGCCGTTGCTTCGTGGTGATGACTCACGTCTTAGGAAAGGGGAGCCGAGCCCCGAACAGGGAAGTGAGAGGGGACCCTGCCCGGGGCCAGGCTGGGGGGGGAGAGGGGCTGTGACAGATGTGAGCTCTGCCGTGGAGAAGGCGGGGGGCGGGGAGGGAGGGGGTGCAGGAGCAGAGGACGGGGGGGGGGGGGGGGCGCCATGCACCTGTGATCAGCCCTGCTGGCCCTGCCCCGGGCACCGGCCTCTCCCAGGGTGGTCACCCCTGCCCCCGGGCAGTGGTGTGGCCAGGTGGCCGCAGGCGGACGGGCGGGAGGAAGTGGCCGGTGACTCAGGAGGCGCCGGCTTCCCCTCTGACTCAGGGCCCATCGCCTCTGGCAGGGCCGTGGCGGCGGGACGCTTTGAACTTGGAGGCAGAGATGGAGGCTCTGACCCCCGTGGTCACCGGCCACCCCCCTCGGCCCTTTCCGGGGAGCAGGGCGAGGCGCTGGGTGCCCGGCCCCCCTCTGGCTCCAGGCCTCCCCGTGGCTTCAGCCGTGGGACCTGCGACGTGGAAGCGGAGGCCTCGGGGGCAGGGCCGTGCCCACCGTGGGGGCTCCCTCACGTTTGGGAGTCATTTATTTTTTAAAAATGTATGTTATCGGCTTTCTACAGAGAGGGAGGGAGAGGGAGAGAGAGCTAGAAACGTCCATGAGAGAGAGACATCCATCAGCTGCCTCCTGCACGCCCCCCACCGGGGATGTGCCCGCCACCAAGGCCCATGCCCTTGGCCGGAATCGAACCCGGGACCCTTCAGTCCGCAGGCCGACGCTCTATCCGTTGAGGTAGCCAGCGACGTTCTGAGCAACCGTCTTGGAGGATGAGGCCGCCGGGGCGGGAAGGAGAAAGCTGTGGTTCTCAGAATCGGGGCAAAACCGAAACCGGAGAAAAACCCCAGAAAACCCCTCCGGGGCCGGAAATGCCGCGGAGCCGCACGCCGAGGGTTGGAGGGCCGAGGCTGGGCTGCCGGAGCCTGCTGTGTTTGGGCCGAGGCAGGCGGTGCCGGGACCGGCCCGGGGAGGCCCGGGGGGGGGGGGGGGGGGGGGGACGCCTGTGTCCGTGCACCTGCTGTTCCATCCGGAGCTGACGGGGTGCACGGGCTCAGGGGCCGGGGAGACGGGACGGGAACTGGTTCAAAGGGCCCCCACGGGGGTCAGATGACTGTCAGCTGGCCGGCTCTCCGGAGTGACAGGGGGACGAACGCTGCCCTCTGTGCGGTCCCCAGAGGCCCGTTTGGGCCGAAACCGGTGCGGCTCAGTGGATAGCGCGTCGGCCTGCAGACTGAAGGGTCCCGGGTTCGATTCCGGTCAAGGGCATGGACCTTGGTTGCGGACACATCCCCAGTGGGGGGCATGCAGGTGGCAGCTGATCTATGTTTCTCTCTCATCGATGTTTCTAATTCTCTCTCCCTCTCCCTTCCTCTCTGTAAAAAAAAAAAAAAATTAATAATATATATATATATATTACATATTACCTTTATATATATAATTGATTTTTTACAGAGAGGAAGGGAGAGAGATAGAGAGTTAGAAACATCGGTGAGAGAGATACATTCACCAGCTGCCTCCTGCACGCCCCCCACTGGGGATGTGCCCGCAACCAAGGTCCATACCCTTGACCGGAATCAAACTTGGGACCCTTCAGTTCGCAGGCCGACGCTTTGAGCCAAACCGGTTTCGGCATTAAAATATATATATATATATTTTTTTAAAAAATATATTTTATTGATTTTATACAGAGAGGAAGGGAGAGAGATAGAGAGTTGGAAACATCGATGAGAGAGAGTCATCGACCAGCTGCCTCTTGCACACCCCCTACTGGGGATGTGCCCACAACCAAGGTACATGCCCTTGACCGGAATTGAACCCGGGTCCTTCAGTCCCCAAGCCGACGCTCTATCCTTTGAACCAAACCGGTTTCGGCAAAAATATATTTTTTTTAAAAATAAAAATAAATACGTTTGTATCGGTCAGGGTGCGTGCGGGAGGCGGCCCATCCACGCGTCTCTCTCCCATCGATGTTCCTCGCAGTCTCTCCCTCTCTCCCCGCGCTCCCTGAAGGATGGATGGGAGGAACATCCTCAGGGGAGGACGAGCGGCCGCAACCGCAGGCTCAAACCCACAGCCGGGGGTGGGGGGGTGGGGGTGGGGCGCTCCGGTCGGGAACCACCTTTCTGGTGCTCCCCCGTGAACTGGGGGCGCGGGCGGCACAGGCGGAGGCAGGGGTGGAGGGCGAGGCGTCCGTTTCACCGGAGACAGAGGGGCCTGTGCCCCCAGATTTGAAAGGGGTGCAGCCAGAGCCCCTCCCCAGCCCCTCCGCCCCCCAAGTCCCATGCATCGTCCTCGGTGGGCTTTCCCTCCTGCAGGGGCCCCGTGGCCCCGAGCCCAGCAGTCTTTCTGAAAACGGGGTGTTTTCGGAGCCCGTGCTCTGTTGCAAGACTCGGGGTGACCGTTCGGAGCTGCCCTGAGCTCACTATCTCCACGGGGTCGGGGAGGAAAGAGGGGGAGGGAGGGTGGTCAGGGAGGGAAGAGGGAGCCACTCCATCTGTTCCCCAGGAGGACAGGGGGGCTCCCGGCCGCCCACGCCCCCCATTTACTAGAAGCCCTGCCTCCCGGGCGTTTGTGGGGTTTGCGCACTGGGCCCGTGGAAGGCCGCCGGTTCCCTGAAGCAGGGGGTTTCCGTGAGTCATAACGGCCGGGGGGCGGGGCGGGCGGGAGCTGCAGGCACCCCGCAGCCTGGGGGCCCGGGAGCCGGGGACAGGCCCCCACGTGGCCGGCGGCACCCCATCCCGCCCCGACCCCCCTCCTCTGCGTCCCCAGCACCACCCACGTCCACTGCGCCCCCTGCCCGCGCCCCGGGTCCCCGCCAGGCCTGCCCCCCTCTCCCCCTGTCCCCCTAACCCCTGCCGGCCGGCTGGGGTTCCCCGAGACGCCCCCACTCTTGTCCCCTGCACCCCCAGCCGCCCACTCGTGTCTAGGGAGTCCTTTGGGCCCCCACACCTGCCCCCTGCTCTGCCCAGAGTCACCCGCCTGACACCCGTTCATTGGAAAATGCAGGACCCCAGGGCGGGGGAGGGCGCCCCATCTTCTCCGCTCCCGCTGGGGCCCCCCAAGGCCGCCCAGGGTGGTGAGCGCGATCCCCAGTGCAGGGCGTGCAGAAGGCAGCCGATCCATGATTCCCTCTCATCATGGATGTTTCTATCTCTCTCTCTCTCTCTCTCCCTCTCCCTTCCTCTCTGAAATCAATAAAAATATATTTTACAGCCAAAATCAGTTTGGCTCAGCGGATAGAGCATTGGCCTGCGGACTGAAAGGTCCCGGGTTCGATTCCGGTCAAGGGCATGGGCATTGGTGGTGGGCACATCCCCAGTGGGGGGTGTACAGGAGGCGGCTGATGGATGTTTCTCTCTCATCGATGTTTCTAGCTCTCTATCCTTCTCCCTTCCTTTCTGTAAAAATGCAATAAAATGTATTAATATATGTATATATTTGAGAGAGAGAAAGAGAGAGGGGGGGGGGAGAGGACACACAGAACAGCCGGGCCCCGTCCACCCAGGGCCCGTGCACGCAGCCCCCGGCAGGTGCGCTGACGAGCGTTTACGGAATTCTCCAGCCCCCGCCGGACAGCCCCGGTGTCTGCAATCCAATCAGGACCGTAACCTTGACGATGAGACAGAGGATCCCGGTCAGCTGACCCGTCCAGCCCCCCGGAGGCGCGGACAGAGGAAGCGTGGCCACACGGTGAGTCACACGGACCCTGGACCCCCCGGCCACCCGGGCCCCTTCCCCTGAGCCTGTCACAGAGGCCCGTGTGGCCAAGGGGCCGGGGGGGGGCCGACAGGGCTCCCCCCATCTCTCTCTCCTCGCTGGCCCCAGGCCCGTGGTCGGCAAACTTCGGCTCAAGAGCCACAGGTGGCTCTTGGGCCCCTTGCGTGTGGCTCTTCCACAAAACACCACGGCCCGGGCGTGTCTGTGTGGAAGACGTGGCGTTCGGAGACGTTTACGTGTAAACCATGTGGCTCTCCAGAGACCTGTCCGTCGTGGTGCTGCTGGTATTTGGCTCTGCGGACGGATGAGTTTGCCAGCCCCTGCTCCAGGCCTCGGTGGTCTTCCTTGTAAAAGTGAGGGGGAGGAGGGCACGCCCAGGGCTGGGCCCTCAGGCAATGCGCCCACGAAGCCCTGGCCGGGGCGGCTCAGTGGTCAGCGCGTCGGCCTGCGGATAGAAGGGTCCCGGGTTTGATTCCGGTCCAGGGGGCATGACCTCAGTGGCGGGCTCCTTCCCACGCCCAGGGCCCTGGTCTCACTAACTCATGTGTTTCTCTCGCATCGATGTTTCTCTCTGTCTTTCCCTCTCTCTCTACCATGTTCTCTCTCTCAAAAAAAACAAAACAAAAATCAATGGAAAAATACCCTTGGGTGAGGATTTGAAAAAAGAAAGACATGCTTGCAGGACACAGAGCAGCCCGGGAGAGGCGGGTAGGCCAGGGGTTGAAGGCACCGAGCCCCGTGCAACCCCCCCATGTCCCAAGCCCTGGATGGCGGGTCGTTCCCGATGGCCCGAAGGAATAGGCAGGCGTTTTGTGATGCCAATGGGCCAGGCAACTGTTCTGGTTACCAAGGTTACCTTCTTGGTTTAATCGCCTGCGTGTTTAAAACTGCCTGCGTCGCTGAAGCCAGTGTGGCTCAGTGGATAGAGCGTCGGCCTGCGGACCGCAGGGTCCCTGGTTCGATTCCGGTCAAGGGCATGTGCCTTGGTGGCGGGCACATCCCCGGTGAGGGGTGTGCAGGAGGCAGCTGATCGGTGGTTCTAGTTCTTTATCCCTCTCCGGTCCTCTCTGTAAAAAAATCAATAAAATTTATTTTATTGATTTCAGAGAGAGGGAGAGGGAGAGAGAGACGGAAACATCTATGATGAGAAGGAACCATGGATCTGCTGCCTCCTGTATGCCCCACACTGGGGACCGAGGGGGAACTGAACCAGAACCTCCTGGTCCATAGGCCGATGCTCAGCCCCTGAGGCATTCTGGCTGGGCAGAGAGAATGTTTAATATGCTGCAGGGGCCCTAACAGGTGTGGCTCAGTGGATAGAGCGTCGGCCTGCGGACTCAAGGGTCCCGGGTTCGATTCCGGTCAAGGGCATGTGCCTTGGTTGCGGGCACATCCCCAGTAGGGGGTTTGCAAGAGGCAGCTGATCGATGATTCTCTCTCGTCGGTGTTTCTCTCTATCCCTCTTCCTTCCTCTCTGTAAAAAAAAAAAAAACCAATAAAATATACATATTTAAAAATATGCTGCAGGGAACCTCCTACAAACACAAAAGTCACAACTTAGTGGCTTTGACATGTCCGTGCGAGCAGAGCTATTGGGATGCAGAAGAATGAAGGAAGGTCACGCAGCCGTGCGCTCAGACGGAGAGCCGGCTGTTTCTGGAAGCTGCGTGTGCTTTGGATGAGCTCAGTGTCATGTCCAGCCCCCACACGGCCCAGAGGTGTCAGATGAGATAAGTGTCTGTGAGGTTCGTGTTTGCAGGCGGTGAAGTCTGTGAGGCCCGGGGAGAGGGCCCAGGCCGAGGCTGCAGAATCAAGGTCACCGACTGTCCGTCCTCGCTCTGATGGGGCGGTTCCTGCAAACAAAGGCTGCCCGGCCCGGCCTGGCTTCATGGTTGAGGCTCGGCCTAGGAACCAGGAGGTCAGGGTTCGATTCCCGGTCAGGGCACAGGCCCGGGTTGCAGGCTCCATCCCCAGGGCGGGGCGTGCAGGAGGCAGCCGACCCATGATTGCTTTTCATCATGGATGTTTCATGATTGTCTCTCATCATGGATGTTTCATGATTGTCTCTCATCATGGATGTTTCTAGCTTTCTCTCCCTCTCCCTTCCTCTCTGAAATCAATAAAAATATATTTAAAAACAACCAACAAACAAACAAACAGCCCTGACCGGTGTGGCTCATTGGATAGAGCGTCGGCCTGCGGACTGAAGGGTCCCAGGTTCGATTCCGGTCAGGGGCATGGACCTTGGTTGCGGGCACATCCCCAGAAGGAGGGGTGCAGGAGGCAGCTGGTCCATGTTTCTCTCTCATCGATGTTTCTAACTCTCTGTCCCTCTCCCTTCCTCTCTGTGAAAAATCAATAAAAGATATAGTATTAAAAACAAACAAACAGAAACAAAGGCTGCACCACCTCCTGGCAGCCCTCGGTTGACTTCAGCTCTGAGCTTTGGGGGACAGAGCCTGGCGGAAGCTTCTAGCAAGGGTGCAGGGGCTGGCTGAGCCACGCCAGCCGCTCGGACCCGGGCGGAGGCTGGCGCACCGGCGGGACAGCTATGCGACGTGGCTGTTGGGTTGGCCGGCCTCGCCAGCTGCTGAGCTGGGCAGGCGGAGAGCGCCTGTGTGGACTTCGCTCATCGGTCCGGGTGCCCTCGGTCACCGACCCGCGTCTCCGCTCCGGAGAAAAACAAGTCTGCCCGCCCGGCAGGCCGCGGAGGGCCGAGGGCAGGGGGTTCGAGCCCCTCGGCCACGCCCCACGCGTTTCCACGTGGGTTTCCCTGCACCTGCGTGCGTGGTGTGGGGTGCCCTCTAGCTCTGTTCAAACGTGTCCAACAGCCCGGCCAGTGCGGCTCAGTGGATAGAGCGTCGGCCCTCGGACTAAAGGGTCCCGGGTTCGAATCCGGTGAAGGGCATGGACCTTGGTGGCGGGCACATCCCCAGTAGGTGTGCGGGAGGCGGCTGATCGATGTTTTTCTCTCCTCATTGTTTCTGACTCTCCCTCTCCCTTCCTCTCTGTAAAAAAAAAACAATAAAATATATATATTTTTTAAAATTGTCCAATAGCCCGGCCGGTGTTGCTCAGTGGTAGAGCGTCGGCCTGCGGACTAAAAGGTCCCAGGTTCGATTCCGGTCAGGGGCATGGACCTTGGTTGCAGGCACATCCCCAGTGAGGGGTGTGCAGGAGGCATCCAACGCATGAGGCTTCTCTCCCGTCGAAGTTTCCATCTCTCTCCCTCTCTCTCTAAAAATCAATAAAAACATATTAAAAATAAAATAAAAAATAAAACCTCGCCCTGGCTGACTTGGCTCAGAGGATAGACAGGTCCCAGGTTGGATTCCCGGTCAAGGGCACAGGCCTGGATGGCGAGCTTGCTCCCCAGTGTGAGGCGTGCAGGAGACAGCCGATCCATGATCCTCTCTCATCATGGATGTTTCTACCTCTTCCTCTCCCTTCCTCTCTGAAATCAATAAAAAGACAAAGGATACATTTTTAAAAATAATAAAATAAAAATAAAAAAACCTTCTCGCACGCCCTGGGGTGCACCGTGGCCGCGTGCTCCGGACGGGGAGGACCGGGGACAGGCCCGGGGCCCCGGGCCACGTGTGTGCGGGGACCTGCACCCCCTCGCACGCCCTGCGGTTTCTGTTGGGCTCTCTTCCGCCTGGTTATCAGAGTCAAGGGCGTTGGGCAGGGGCCTGGCACAGATACTCCAACCGAACGGCTTAATGTGTAACCGGTCTGCCTTCCTCCTGCGTCAGCAGCTGGCACCGAGGAGGGCAGCCTGCAGCCGGGGGGGGGGGGGAGAGCCAGAGGGAGCTGTGTCGACACCCACGGTCCCCCGCTGGCTGCACGTGGCCTGTCCCTTTCAGCCACCCGGCCAGGCCTGCGGGCGCCCGGGGTCTGCCTCCGGGGAGCCTCGGGTGTGAGCGCCCTCCCCAGCAGCCTGGGGGCCTGTGGTCCGGGGACGGAGCCTCCGGATGGACCCGGTGAGGCAGGACTCCCGCCAGGAAGGGCTCTCTGGACCGAGGAGGAGTCAGGACGGTTCCCTCTTCCCCTCCTCTCTCCTGCGACTTGGTCATTTAAAAAAAAAAAACACACACACACACACAAGCCCAAACCGGTGTGGCTCAGTGGTTAGAGCGTCGGCCTGCGGACTGAAGGGTCCCGGGTTCGATTCCGGTCGAGGGCATGGACCTCGGTTGCGGGCGCATCCACGGTAGGGGGCGTGCAGGAGGCAGCGGGTCGATGTTTCTAGTTCTCTGTCCCTCTCCCTTCCTCTCTGAGATCAATTTAAGAAAATAAATAAAGCCCTAACTGGTTTGGCTCAGTGGACAGAGGGTCGGGGGCGTGCAGGAGGCAGCCGATCACTGACTCTCTCTCCTCGTGGATGTTTCTCTCTCTCTCTCTCTCTTTCCCTTCTTCTCTGAGATCAATGAAAAAAATATATATCACAAAAAGGAAAGGAAAGAACACGTTAGCTTCCTGATCAGAGCTGACTTCTCCACTTTTTTCTCACCCTCCCTGCATCGGGGTCCCAGAGTGCAGCCCGGCCCCCTCCTTCCCTCACCCCTCACCCCCCTCCCCTCCCTCAACCCCCACCCCTCCCTCACCCCGCACCCCAGTCCCCATGACCGAGAGGGATCAGAGCCCAGAGGGTGTGAGGGACCATGTGACAGTATCACCTCCTGTCTGACGTTCCTCTCCGGAGTGGGTGCCCCTGGGGGGCCCTCCCGGCTCCCGGGATTCCGGGGGGACCTGGGCTGGGCGCTCCCCTCCCGGGGGGGTGGGATTGGGGGGGACGGGGGGTGCGTAGTCCCTTATCTCGGGTACAGCCGGAGTCACCGCGGACCAGGAAGCAGGCCGGGTGTTTGTTTTCCTCTGGAGCGAAGTCTGACGCCGATCACAGGCCCGCGGGCCGCCCGGGAGGTGTGCCCGGCAGCGGCGCACACGCTGATAACGGGGCGCGGGAACGCGGCGCCTCTGTTCCCGGATTTATCATTAACCCGCGCCGGGACCTGTGTGCCGGGAGAGGGCCGCGTCCAGGCGGCCGAGGGGGGGCCGTTGTCCACGGATAAGGACCTGGGACATTCTTCCTTTTATTTTATTTTTGTTTTTTATTTACTTACTTATTTTACATATTTTTATTGATTTTTTTTTTTTTTTCACAGAGAGGAAGGGAGAGGGATAGAGAATGAGAAACATCGATGAGAGAGAATCATCGATCCGCTGCCTCCTGCACACCCCCCACTGGGGGTGTGCCCGCAACCAAGGCACAATGCCCTTGACCGGAATCGAACCTGGGACCCTTCAGTCCACAGGCCGACGCTCTATCCACTGAGCCACACTGGTTTGGCCATTCTTTTTATTTTTAAAAATATTTTTTTTTATGGATTTCAGAGAGGAAGGGAGAGGGACAGAGAGCTAGAAACATCAACCAGCTGCCTCCTGCACACGCCCTACCGGGGATGTGCCTGCAACCAAGGTACATGTCAGCCTGAGGACTGAAGGGTCCCGGGTTCAATTCCGGTCAAGGGCATGCACCTCGGTGGTGGGCACTTCCCTAGTAGGGGGTGTGCAGGAGGCAGCTAATCGACCTCTCTCTCTCTCTCTCTCTCTCTCTCTCTCTCTCTCTCTTTTTCTTTCATTTTTTTAAATTAAGGTATTATGTGTGGATGTTTCTCTCTCATTGATGTTTCTAACTATCCCTCTCCCTCTTGTCTCCCTTCCTCTCTGTAAAAAAAAATCAATAAAATATATATATATTTTTTAAAATTATTTTATAGAGGAAAGGAGAACGGAGAGAGAGCAACATCCATGATGAGAGAGAATCACGGATCCCACAACCCGGGCCTGTGTCCTGACAGGGAATCGAACCGTGACCTCCTGGTTCCTAGGTCGACGCTCAACCACTGAGCCACACCGGCCAGGCCAAGAGCCCACTCCACTCAGAGGCAGGGTTCTGCAGGCCGAGCGGCTCCAGCCGCCGGAGAGGCCCAGGCCCAGGGGAGGGGGTTCCAGGGGGTTTGCACGGCTCAGGGGAAGCTCAGGCCTCTGGTGGTTTCCTGTCCTCCCTCCCGCCCTCGGGGTTGCCCGGTGTTGCTCTGCCAGCCTGTCCCTCTCCCCCTCCCCCAGCGAGAGCGGCCGCCTGCCCGCTGCCCGAGGGGGGGTCCCTGTCGGGTGGCCAGAGCCTGCCGTCGGCTCCCTGCTCCTTGCCCTGGTCTCGGGGGTGGCTCAGCCCCGCTCCGGATTCTTGGAAAACGGCAGTGACCTTTGCTCAGCCACAGCCTGGTCTCCCCAACGGCCTCCTCCCCGTCTGTGCCCGCGCTGCCCGCTTCTGAGCGCCCGCCGAGCGGCTTCCGCTGCTGCCCTTCCTGGGAGGCGGCCGGCCAGGCTGTGAGGCTGCGGTCTGTCCTTCCCGGGCCCTTTGGACAGAGCGTTGAGCATCTGCCTCTGAAACCGGAACTGGAGGAGCTGGGCAACTCCACAGAACCTACAGTTGCTTTATTATTTATTATTATTATTATCATTATTTTTAAGTGATGTCTCCAGCAGAAGTTTTGTGTGCGTGTTTTTAATATATATATATTTTTAATACATTTTTAAAAATATATTTTATTGATTTTTTACAGAGAGGAAGGGAGAGGGATAGAGAGTCAGAAACATCGATGAGAGAGAAACATGGACCAGCTGCCTCCTGCACGCCTCCTTCTGGGGATGTGCCCACCACCAAGGTCCATGCCCTTGACCGGAATCGAACCTGGGACCCTTCAGTCCGCAGGCCGACGCTCTATCCACTGAGCCAAACAGGTCTCGGCTGGACTAGGGAACCTGGACATGCTGCCTCAACGAAGACAGGCATGGGTTCTTCCTATAAAACTGTTCAGGCCCAGCCGGGGTGGCTCAGTGGTGAGCGTCGGCCTATGAACCAGGAGGTCACGGTTTGATTCCCGGTCAGGGCACTCGCCCCAGTTGTGGGGTCCATCCCCAGGAGGGGGCATCTAGGAGGCAGCCGGTCCATGATCCTCTCTCATCATGGATGTTTCTCTCTCTCCCTCTTTCTTCCTCTCTGACATCAATAAAAATGTATTTAAAAACAAAAAGAAACAAAAGGATTCAGGTCTAATGACAAACGTGACCCTCGGGACTCAATGTGGACTTGAAATATCATTTTCTCTCTATCCTTGTGTCTGTCTCTCTTTCCCTGTGTCTGTCTCTCTTTCCCTGTCTGCTCTCTCGCGCTCGCGCTCTCTCTCTCTCTCTCTCTCTCTCTCTCATCTTCCACTTCATCTTGAGTCACCCTCTCGCTCTCTCCCACTCCACAAAACCTCGGAAATGGCCGATGAAAAGTCTATTTTCACTCTGACACTACAAGGCAACTCTACATTTTTAGCCCTAAAAATGGGACTTTCTAATAGATGGTGGATACTTTTTTTTTTTTTTTTTTTGTCTAATGGACCAAGATGGTTGCAAATGTAATACAAATAGGCCAATTAATTCTGCATTTCTTCCCCAGCCAGGATAATAGTGAAAAAACGATCTTAATGGATGGAACGCATTATCGCTGAGGGCCATCAGCCTGAGTCCTTATAGGGGGGTGTGGTGGGGGGAGGGAGTAAATTAGCTCCTTTCAAACTAAAAGCTATTAGAACTGCTAGCTTTTCCTGCCTTTTGAGGCACCTCCTAATACCACCAGAATCTTCTGATAACAAAAAGATGAAACAGCCCTGGCCAGTTTGGCTCAGTGGATAGAGCATCATCCTGAGGACTGAAGGGTCCCAGGTTCGATTTCCGGTCAGGGTACAAGTCCGGGTTCTGTGCTGGTCCCCAGTGTGGGGCGTGCAGAAGGCAGCTGGTCCATGATTTGCTCTCATCATTGATGTTTCTCTCTCTCCCTTCCTCTCAGAAATCAATTTTTAAAATGTATATGTATATCTATATCTGTATCTATGTCATCTATATCTATATCTACATCTATATCATCTATATCTATATCTATATCTACATCTATATCATCTATATCTATATCTATATCTATATCTATATCTATATCTATATCTATATCTATATCTATATCTATATCTATATCTACTACAAGGCCATGCACCTTGGTTGCGGGCACATCCCCAGTGGGGGGTGTGCAGGAGGCAGCTGATCATGTTTCTCTCTCATCCATGTTTCTAACTCTCTATCCCTCTCCCTTCCTCTCTGTAAGAAATCAATAAAATATATTTTTAGCTGAAACCGGTTTGGCTCAGTGGATATAGAGCGTCGGTCTGCGGACGGAAGGGTCCCGGGTTCGATTCCAGTCAGGGGCATGGACCTTGGTTGCGGGCACATCCCCGGTAGGGGGTGTGCAAGAGGCAGCTGGTCGATGTTTCTCATTGACATTTCTAGCTCTCTATCCCTCTCCCTTCCTCTCTATAAAAAATCAATAAAATATATTTAAAAATATATATTTTTAAAAAAATCAATAAAATATATTTAGAAAAATACAAAAAAACAAGCCATCAGCCAACCAGTCAACAAACAGAAGGGTCAGTCCATTCACAAACAGATGGGTGGGTAGCACTCCGGGGGACATGGGGTGCCCGGGGGCTGTGGTTTGGTGACTCCCCGGGAACGGGCTGCCTGCTGAAAGTCCCGATGGGGGGCCTGTTCACTCCTGAGTGACCCCCTCCCAGCCAGACCCCCCAGCGCGCTGCGCACACGCTCATTAGCGGGCACCAGCCTTTGTGCTCGGCGATGACCTCCCGTTGACAGGGGAGTAAACTGAGTCACGGGAGTTGAAAGATCTGCCGGATGCAAGGATGCGAGGCCCGGAGCCAGGGCAGGGCAGGGCCCGCCTCAGACGGGCTGGCTCCTGGGCTGGCGAGGCCTCCACGGAAGGTGCTGGAAGGGGACCCGGGCTCCCAGGCTCCCAGAGTCCCGCCCGCAGGGCCACCAGCCTCGGCCCGCCGCCCTGCACTCACACCCACGCCCAGGACAGAGGTTCCCGCATCAATATATTTTATTGATTTTTTTACAGAGAGGAAGGGAGAGAGAGAGAGTTAGAAGCCTCAATGAGAGAGAAAGATCGACCAGCTGCCTCTTGAACACCCTTCACCGGGCATGTGCCCGGCAACTTTATTGAGAGGAATTTTTTACAGAGAGGAAGGAAGGAAGAGGAAGAGAGAGCTAGAAACATCGATGAGAGAGCAATATCCATCCGCTGCCTCCTGCACGCCCTCCACTGGGGATGTGCCCGCAACCAAGGTCTATGCCCTTGGCCGGAATAGAACCTGGGACCCTTCAGTCCAGGGGCCGACGCGCTATCCACTGAGCCACACCAGGTAAGGCGTGTCCTCCAGCCCTCGCCTCGCTGTGCCTCAGTTTGCCCACCGGGGCTGAGGGGATGGGTGCAGCGACAGCTCCCAACTTGTTTGCGAAAACACACGGGGGCCTTGAAAGGAAGGTGGTGTTTCATGTAAGTTCAAAGCCCCGGGTAATTGTTTTATGGCCCTTTCACTCCTGAGACGGTTCTGCGGGCTCACGGAGCCCACGCCCAAGCCCGGCCATAAAACCCCGTTCCTGCGGGCGCCTTCCCCACGGCGGGCCTCCCCCTGCGCAGTCCGGGCCGGGTGGGGTGCGAGGGCGGGCAGAGACGGCGAGGACAGAGCCATTGCCGCCCCATCGAGGCCGTTCCCCCCGTGAGGGGTGCTGATCGCCGTCCGAGGGGCCAGCTTCTGCCCCAAGGAGCGGGGTGCCAGCTGGGATGGCCCCAAACGCCACACCAGCCGAGCTCTGTCTTGTGGGGTTTCGCCAAACTACTTTCTGTCTCTTCCATATTTTGGGCTCTCTCTGCAGATATGTAGATATATATAGGTATATAGGTATATAGGTATATAGATATAAAGATATGTAGATATGTAGATATATAGATATGTAGATATGTAGATATGTAGATATGTAGATATGTAGATATGTAGATATATAGATATATAGATATGTAGATATATAGATATGTAGATATGTAGATATATAGATATATAGATATATAGATATATTTATATATATCTATATATCTATCTATCTACACACACACACACACTGAGTGGCCAGATGATGATGATCTCTGAACGCATAATCATCTGGCCACTCCCTGTCTATCCAATAGAATAAAAGGCTAATATGCAAATGGTCCCCTCGACCAGGAGTTCGACCAGCAGGCAGGCCAGCCAACCGCCCATGTCCCCTCCTCCTGGTCCAGCTGGCTGGACCGCACCCATGCACGCATTCATGCACCAGGCCTCTGATATACGTGTGAGACACGGAGTGGCCAGATTATTGTATGTTCAGAGATCATCATCCGGCCACTCAGAAAGACAGAAGCATCAAGGATGAGAGAGAATCCTGGATCGGCTGCCTCCGCAGGCCCCATGCTGGGGATCTGCAACCCGGGCCTGTGCCCTGACCGGGAATCGAACCCTGACCTCCTAGTTCACAGGCCAAAGCTCAACCCCTGAGCCACACCGTCCGGCCTGGCTTTCTATGTCAGGTTCCGTGTTTGTTATTTGTGCCCTTCGAGCAAGGAAACAAGGAAAACGATAAAACCGGGCCCTGAGGGTGCCTACCTCATGGTCTCACTCTGTTCCCCGCCCCCCCAAAACCCTCCCCGCCCACCCCACCTCGCCCCCGTCCTTCTCAAACCGCCGGGGCATTCCTCCCTCCGTGGGGCTGGGCTTTTCCATCCTGGCGTTTCCCTCCGTTGAAGGTGACGCCCCCTTATCACCAGGGGCTGGGCACGCGGGTTAACAGAAAGCAACACGTTAATTTTCTACAAGCCCTGGGGCCGGACAGCTCCCCACAGTCCCCTTCCGGGGGCCAGTGCGCAGGCGGCCAGCGAGGCCCCCACCCCGAGCTGACCTCCAGCGGCCCTGGGCCAGGATCGGGGGCAACTCGAGTCTCGGGGTCCATCAGGGCCTCGGAGTCGGCCAAGGTCAACCCCCCTGAGCCGTCTGTGCTGCTGCAGCCATGAGCACGCCCTTGACCCTGGGACCCTCTAAGGAGTCCAGGCTGCATCTTCGTTTAGTCTGGCCACCGTGGCTCGGGGGTTGAGCATTGACCCAGGAACCGGTCAAGGTTCAATTCTCAGGTCAGGGCACAGGCATATCACTTCAAGGTCAAACGGCATACCAGTTTCAAGGTCAAATGGCATGTGACTTCAAGGTCAAACGGCTTATCAGTTTTCAAGGTCATATCAGTTTCAAGGTCAGCCAGCATATCAGTTTCAAGGTCAAATAGCATACAAGGTCGAAAAACGGCATGGAACTTTAAGGTCAAATGGCATAAGATCTCAAGGTCAAACGACATCAATTTCAATGTAGCTTCAAGGTCGAAAGGCATATCAATTTCAAGGTTATATCAGTTTCAAGGTCAAATGGCATATTACTTCAAGGGTGAAAATGCATACCAGTTTCAAGGTCAAATAGTACACCAGTCCAAGGTCAAACGGCATTGTCATTTTACTGTTTTTAAGTATATTTTTACTGCCCTAATTGTCTTGGCTCAGTGGATAGAGTGTCAGCCTGTGGACTGAAGGGTCCCAGGTTCGATTCCGGTCAAGGGCATGTACCTTGGTTTCAGGCACATTTCCAGTGGGGGGCGTGCAGGAGGCAGCTGATGTTTCTCTCATCGATGTTTCTAACTCTCTATTCCTTTCTCTTCCACTCTGTAAAAAAATCAATCAATAAAATATATTTAAAAAAAAAAAAAAATATATATATATATATATATATATATATATATATATATATATATATATATATATATTTACTGATTTCAGAAAGGAAGGGAAAAGGAGAGAGAGAGAGAAACATCAATGGATGGGCTGCCTCCTGCACGCCCCCTTCTGAGGATCAAGCCCACAACCTGGAATCAAACTTCGACCATCTGACTCATAAGAGGTTGATGCTCCACCACTGAGCCACACCAGCCTGGCCACACGCTGCCCGGGGACCCGCCTCGGCTCCCCCTCTGCAGCCACGGCCCCAGGGGCCGCTGGGAAACTCCCGGGCTCCGCAGGGACTTGCCGGGGGATAATTACAGGGGAGCAGGGACCCCCTGCCTTCACCCTGAGTCATAATTAGTTCCCTCCACGGGCTCCAGGGGGCTGATGGGAGATTAGCCGAACAGAGAGAAGACGGGCAGGCGGATCCCCTGGCAGCTGCCCCGTCCGCCTCTCTCCCAGCACCTGCCTGTTCCGGCCTCGGGGGCTGAGGCCTGGGAGGGCGGAGGGCTGCCCGGTGCCCCCAGCCCCCGGCCCCGGCCCAAACCTGCTGCTCCTGCCCAGTTCTGGGAGGCAGACTAGAGACCCCTGGAGCGGAGGCTTGTACCCAGAAAACGTTTTCCACCTGCATGAACTCTTATCTCTTTGACCGTTTGTTTTTAAAAATATATTTTATTGAGTTTTAAACAGAGAGGAAAGGAGAGGGAGAGAGAGTCAGAAACATCGATGAGAGAGAAACATCCATCAGCTGCCTCCTGCACACCCCCCACTGGGGATGTGCCCGCAACCAAGGTACGTGCCCTTGACCGGAATCGAACTGGTCAGGGCTCGGCCTGCAGACTGAAAGGTCCCGGGTTCGATTCTGGTCAAGGGCATGTACCTTGGTTGTGGGCACATCCCCAGTGGGGGGTGTGCAAGAGGCAGCTGATCAATGATTCTCTCTCATCCATGTTTCTAACTCTGTATCCCTCTCTCTTCCTCTCTGTAAAAAATCAATTAAAATATATATATTTTAAATTTCTCCTGCCGAAACCAGTTTGGCTCAGTGGATAGACTGTCAGCCTGCGGACTGAAAGGTTCTGGGTTTGATTCCGGTCAAGGGCATGTACCTTGGTTGCGGGCACATCCCCAGTGGGGAGGTGTGTGCAGGAGGCAGCTGATCGATGATTCTCTCTCATCATTGTTTCTAAGTATCTGTCTCTTTCTCTCTCTCTCTCTCTCTCTCGCTCTCTCGCTCTCTCGCTCTCTGTAAAAAAAATAAAAAACATATATATTTAAAAAAGAAAAAAAGCGTGCTCTGACGACGTCCGCGCGTTTGGATCTGCTTTATCCTCGTTTCACGGGATATTTCCCAGTGTCCACTGTGGCTTTGGCATTGGCTCCTGGGCCGTTTGGAAGTGCGTTGCTTCATGTCACATCACATCCATCCGGTCCGGGACCGGGCTCCGTAACAAGGGTTCAGGCCCGGCCAGATGACGCTCAGAACCAGGAGGAATCAGGAGGTCAGGGTTCGATTCCCCCGTGGTCAAGGCACAGGCCTGGGTTGCGGTCTCGATCCCCGAGGTGGGGCCTGTGCAGGAGGCAGCCGATCCTTGCAGGCTGCCCCCCAGAGGCTGCCGGGCCCTGACCACCCTCTTTCTTCCTCCTCGGAGCCACCCCCGCCCCCGCCCGGGTCTCCGGGCCTGGCGGAGCCCGCTCTGCGCGCCAGATCTCCGCGCCCTCCAGCTGGAACGTGACCTTGGCAAGACGTGCTTCCCCCTCACGTGGTTTCCTCTTTCCTTTGCAGTTGGAAACCACGACCACGAGTGTGGTCACGGGCGCTTGCGTAACGGGGCTGGGGACAGTGTGTGGGGACCCGGGGGGATGGGGGGGAAAGGGGGTGCGTGTCCAGCCGTGGGGAGATGCCTTGTGGGGAGAGAGGAGTCTTCCCGGGGCCTGTCTGTCTGAGTCGGACACGCTCAGATCCATCCTCTTTGCTCGACGTCAAGGTCACTCTCAGACCCTGGAGCTGGGAGTCCGGTGAAGCGTTCAAGCCCCAGGCCCGCCGTGGTCGGCAAACTGCGGCTCTCGGGCCCCTGGAGGGCGGCTCTCCCACAAACCGCCACGGCCTGGGCGAGTCTGTGTTGAAGAAGAGGCGTTAGAAGAAGTTTACGTTTAAACAATGTGACTCTCTTTGTCAATCGTTGTCCTGTTGATAGGATATTTGTCCTGTTTGGCTCTGTGGACGAATGAGTGTGCAGACCACTGGGTTAGGGCATCAGCTAGGAGTTGGTGACCCTGAGCATATGCAGGAGCCTGCCTCAGTTTCCCCACTGTGACGTGGGTGGTATAGTAGTTCCCACCTTGTAGGGCTCTTGTAAGGATCCAATGGATGAATGGCCTGGGTGGTGTGGCTCAGGGGCTGAGCGTCGACCTAGGAACCAGAAGGTCACGGTTCGATTCCCGGTCAGGGCACAGGCCCGGGTTGCAGGCTCCATCCCCAGTGGGGGGCGTGCAGGAGGCAGCCGATCCATGATTCTCTCTCATCCTTGCTGTTTCTCTCTCTCTCTCTCTCTCTCTCTCTCTCTCTCTCTCTCTCTCTCTCTCTCTCTCTCTCTTTCTCTCTCTCTCTCTCCCCCTGTCTCTAAAAACCAATAAAAACATATTTTAAAAATTGAATAAGCCGAAACAAGTGTGGCTCAGTGGATAGAGCGTCGGCCTGCGGACTGAAAGGTCCCGGGTTCGATTCCGGTCAAGGGCATGTGCCTTGGTTGTGGGCACGTCCCCGGTGGGGGTTGTGCAGGAGGCAGCTGATGGATGTTTCTAACTCTCTATCTCTCTCCCTCCCTCTCTGTAAAAAATCAATAAAATATATATTTTTTAAATGAATGAATACCCCGTGCCCAGGCCGAGTCTGCCGTCCCCACGGGTCTCGGCGCCGGTCTCCGCTTCGCCCCGCGGTTTGCCGTCATCGGACATAACCGCGTCTTCTGGAGACCGTTAGGCCGATGTGAAGTAGCAGCAATTTTTTTTTTTTTTTTAAACATCAGTGTTCATGGGGGGCACCCTTTCTTGGGGAAATTGCAAAAAACAAATCGTTTTTAAGCAACGCAAACAGCCCTGTGGGGGTGTGTGTGTGTGTAATGAACTTGAGAAATTTGCGGAACTTGGCGGTTGAGGTTCTCTGGGCCCCACTTCCCTGGCGCCCGGGGGCCCTTCCACGTGTCTCTTTCTCCCTTAGAATCAGAGAGGCTGCGAGTCCTTTTTTAAAATATATATATATATTTTTTTTGATTTTTAAAAAAATATATTTTATTGATTTTGTACAGAGAGGAAGGGAGAGGGATAGAGAGTTAGAAACATCGATGAGAGAGAGTCATCGATCAGCTGCCTCTTGCACACCCCCTACTGGGGATATGCCCACAACCAAAGTGTATGCCCTTGACCGGAATCGAACCCGGGACCCCTCAGTCCACAGGCCGACGCTCTATCCACTGAGCCAAACCGGTTTTGGCTGAGGCGGTGCGTTCTAAGGCAGCCAGGGCCCTGCTGTTAGTCCAGAAAGTCCAGCCGCTGTAGGTGGATGGTGACCTCGCGAGAGAGGCCATTCTTTTTATTATTTTTTTTAATTTTGAATTTTTATTGGTTTCGGAGAGGAAGGGAGAGGGAGAGAAACATCCATAATGAGAGGATCATCCATCGGTTGCCTCCTGCACGCCCCACACTAGGGATCCAGCCCACAACCCTGGCATGTGCCCTGACCGGAATCGAACCCGGGACCCTTCAGTCTGCAAGCCGACGCTCTGTTCACTGGGCCAAACCAGTTTCGCTGTCCATTACATTTTTATAAACAAGACCCTGTCTGGGCCCGGCTGGCGTGGCTCAGGGGTTGAGCATCGACCTAGGAACCAGGAGGTCAGGGTTTGATTCCCGGACAGGACACAGGCCCGGGTGGTGGGCTTGATCCCCAGTGAGGGTGTGCAGGAGGCAGCTGATCCATTATTCCCTTTCATCATTGATCTCTTTCTCTCTCTCTCCAAAATCAAATTTAAAAAATATTTAAAAACAAAACAAAACAAAAAAAAATACACAATGTTTAAGGCTGGACTTCCATGTTCCAAAAGACTCCGTGTCTGTAAGGAAACCGTCAATAACGATACAAATATGAGTGCACAGTGGGTTCTGGCATGCACACACCAGTCCCCTGCTCCGCTGCCGGCCTCAGGATCCGAGCTCCGAGACACCCCCGCCCAACAGAGGGGCTGAGGCCTCCCACTGGGGCCGAGGCACCGTTTGGCTGCCCGCCCCCCACCCCCACCCCCCAGGGCTCCCGGCCAAGGCCATTGGCAGGAGTCCCAGCCTCTTTCCTTCACCAAACAAGGTCAGGCTTTCCAGCTCTTTCAAGGGCTGCCCCTGGCTCCGCGCCCTCCAGCCCCCCCCTCCTCCCCCTCCTCCTCCTCCTTCTCCTCCTCCTCCTCCTCCTCTTCCTCCTCCTTTTTCAAAACCTTTCCTCCCCAGGCATTGCATGTCGCCCGTTGGTTGTGTGTCTGTTTGTGGCCTGCCCCGCCCTTGTGTGATTTGGCCTCTGGGGACCGGGATAGAGTGGATAGAGCGTCGGCCTGCGGACTGAAGGGTCCCGGGTTCAATTCCAGTCAAGGGCATGTATCTTGGTTGCGGGCACATCCCCAGGAGGGGGTGTGCAGGAGGCCGCTGGTCGATGCTTCTCTCTCATCGATGTTTCTAGCTCTCTATCCCTCTCCCTTCCTCTCTGGGGGAAAAAAAAAATCAATAAAATATATTAAAAAAAGAAGTGGGGTGCCTGGAACGGGTTTGTTCTGAGCAGAAAGCGAAGGGCATGTTCACCGTCCTGCCGGAGTGAGAACCCAGCGCTCGCTCGGGGAGGGAAATTAAAAAAACCAGCGTGTGGACGGCGTGGGGATGGCGTGTCAAAGCCCGTGTGTCTGTGAAGTGTCAGGATGTTTTCGCGAGAGGCACACTGTCAAAGCAGCAGTACAGCGTTAACATATTTTATTGGCTTTTCGCAGAGAGGAAGGGAGAGGGATGGGGAGCTGCTCTTCCTGATCGCCAGGGGAGGGCCATCGGGCTGCTTTGGAAAGGCTCCGGGCCCTCGCTGGTGTGGCTCAGTGGATGGAGCGCCGGCCTGCGGACGGAAGGGTCCCAGGTTCGATTCCTATCCGGGGCACATGCCCGGGTTGCAGGCTCGATGAATACACACGTTGGATGAAGCATGCCTATGGCCTGCTCAGGGGCTAAATGTCTACCTGGGAACCAGGAGGTCATGGTTCGATTCCCGGTCAGGGCACAGGCCTGGGTTGTGGGCGCCATCTCCAGTGGGGGGCGTGCAGGAGGCAGCCGGTCCATCATTCTCTCTTATTCTTGATGCTTCTCTCCCTCTCTCTCTCTCTCTCTCTCTCTCTCTCTCTCTCTCTCTCTCTCTCCCTTCTCTGGAATCCGTAAAGAAAGCATGTTTGGGAACTCCACCCGCTGTGGAAGGTGGGGGGGCAGGGAGCCAGGAACTGGGGCAGAGACGCAGCTGCACAAAACCCTTCCAGAGGCCCGGACGTGCTGCTGCTCTCCTCGCTGCCTCCCCAAAGTGGTCCAGAGCCAGAGTGCGTTGCCATGGCAACGGGCTCAGCAGGGGAGCCGCTCAGCATCACTCGGTAATTCGCATCTGTGCTGCCCGCCCTCCCCCATCTCCCTCTCTGTCCTCGCGCCCTCTCTTTTTATCTGTAAATGGAAAGCCACGCGTGAGCGGCTTCATCTCGAGGCTGAGTTCCTGGAAGAAGGGAGAGGAGCCTCTTTTCGGGGGGCTGTCCCCGCCCGCCCCCCCCCAAGTCCTCTCTCCCTCTCCCTGGGGCGGGAAGAGCTGGTGGGATGGGAGGGAGACTCCTCGGAAAGCTCAGGGATGGGCCTGCAGGTTTGAGAAGCCCCTGGGGCCTCAGGGCTGGGGGTGCAGGTGTGGGGATGGGGGCCAGGCAGCGGCCTCCCCTTCTCAGGCACCCCCAATTAGCACCCCAACCCCCAATCCCCAACCCCCAGCTCTGGGGGTCTACACCTTCCCTCAGGAGCCCGCCCAGGTCTAGTGTGGGCGCCCGCAGGGGGTGGGAAGTGGGGGCCAGGATCCAGGAGGCAGCATGGTGTGGGCATTTCACTGGCATGGGGTGTGGGGGGGGGCAGGGAGCTGCCCTCAGAGGGCACGGGTGCAGCTTGGCCTCAGGGACGCCCCCAGCGCAGGTGGTGCGCACTGTCCAGAGGGAGCCGCAACTGCAGGGGCTTCTGGGAGCTGTCTCCTGTGTGTGTCACTTTTTTCTTTTTTTAAAAAATATATTTTATTGATTTTTTTTTTTTTTTTTTTTTTTTTTTTTTTTTTTTTTTTTTTTTACAGAGCGGAAGAGAGAGGGATAGAGAGTCAGGAACATCGAGGAGAGAGAATCATCCATCAGCTGCCTCCTGCACGCCCCCTCCTGGGGATGTGCCCGCAACCAAGGCACATGCCCTTGGCCGGAATCGAACCTGGGACCCTCTATCCACTGAGCCACACCGGTTTCGCTCCTGGGTGTCCCCTTTGTCCCTGCGACCTTGGCCGCTTCCTTCCCACCTCCGTCGTGTCCCTGCCTGGGCCTGGAGTCCATCACGCACATTCTTCTCTAATATATATATATATATTTTTAATTGATGTCACAGAGGAAGGGAGAGGGAGAGAGAGAGAAACATCCATGATGAGAGAGAGTCAGCGATCGGCTGCCTCCTGCACACATGCTCCCCACTAGGGGATGGAGCCCGCAACCCGGGCATGTGCCCCAGCCAGGCGGGACTTGAACTCTGACCTCTGACCTCCTGGTGCGTAGGTCAGCGCTAACCACTAAGCCACGCTTCAGAAGGCCGAGGAGGCCCCTGTGGAGGCCGGCTGAGGTCTGTCTGCGGGGACCAGGGAAGGAAGGCCTTTCTGGAACCTGGCTGAGCCCCGAGGGCGAGGGGGGTCAGGCTGTGCAGGGAGGTTTTGGGGGGAAGGGGGTGCTGGCAGCGGCCTCCCCTTCTCAGGCACCTCTGGCTCAGAGCCCCGCCCGCCCCCTGCCCAGGCTGTGCCTGTGATCAGACGTGTCCCCTCCCGGGGGGTGGTCCTCTTTCCCAGCAGGTGACAAAGGAGCCGGATTGAAAACACAGGACTGTCTGTGCTGCTGGGAGCTGCAGAGAGGGCAGCCCGGGTCTTAGGGGGCAGGCCTCGGGGGCCAGCCAGGCTCCTGGACCCTGCACCCCAGACCCTGATGTCCCCCCTGCTGCACCCACCCCAGATCGGCCTGCGGCCCCCTGGTCAGGGCCGGGCAGAGCCCTGGCAGCCAGCAGAGCCCTCGGCCGTGGCCACAGGCCAGCTCCTGGGGACCAGGGGCCCCCGGGCCGGTGCCCCCCCCCCCCATCACCCCTCTGCCTCCTGCCCGCCCCGCTGCTCTGTGGCCCGGGCTTCTGGATCTTTCTCAGAACCGCGTCCGCGTTCCCCGTGGAAATCATGACATTTTCCGTTTCACATTACGCACCGCAGCCTCGGGAAGAGGGAGGGCGGGCAGCCAGTGGGCGCCGGGCCAGCCCCGGCGTCGCTGCTGTAAACAGCGCGGCCCGGCCCCGTGTGTATCCCGGAGTCACCCCGGGCGGGCGGCGGGGCCCCGAGGCCCGGCTGGGGAGGGGGACGGCGACGGGGACGGGGTCTGGGGTCCGGGTCCGGGTCCGGGTCCGGGTCCGGGTCCCGTCCGGCCCTCCCCTCTGCGCCGGCCACATCTGGATCGAGGCCTGCCTCCCGCCTGCCCGTGTTTTTTAAACTTTGCTCCCCTCCGCCATGGCAACCGCGCTGCTGGCCGGGGAGGGGGGTCGGGCTGGGGGAGAAAGGCCTCCCCCGGGGCTGGCGGCCGGCCAGGCCATCGCTGCGGAGCGGAGAGCGGAGAGCCGAGCGGCCTGGCGGGCGGCCAGGCCAGAACAAAGCTGTCAGCTCCTCCCGGCCCGGCCCACTTGGCTCCGGCACACGGCTTCCCAGAATCCCGGCCTGGCCGCCCGCCCTCCCCTCGGGGCAGCGCAGGGCCGGCGCGGCCCGGCTGTTTTTCTGCTCTCGCCTCCAACTGCCCATGACATCATCCCGGCAGGCATGTGCCAGCGCCTGGCCCTCCCTCCTCCCTCCCTCTCCTCTCCCTCTGCCTGTGTCTGCCTCTCTCCCTCCTCCTCCTCCTCCTCCTCCTCCTCTGCTCTCTCTCTCTCTCTCTCTTTCACACACACACACACACACACACACACACACACACGCACACGCACACGCACACGCTCCCACTTCCTCCCTGCGGCCCCCTCCTCCACTGTCCTCACAGGAATGTTCTAGGTCGTTCTCCGTGTTCAGCTCTGAGGCCACGTGGGCATGCCGGCGCCTGTAGGCAGACGCTGCGCTTTCTCTCTGGAGCTGAGCTCCCGGGAGATAGGATCGCGTCCCGGCCGCGGCCGGCAATCAGCCCGCCCAGCGCTGCCGTCTCCAACCGCCGGGAGCCGGGAGCCGGGAGCTGGGCTCCAGGGCAGGTTTAAAGGGCCCACAGCCCGTCTCTCTCTCTCTCTCTCTCACACACACACGCACACTCACACTTGTGCACACATGCACACAGACTCACTCTCACACTTGCACCCATGCACAAACACACTCACATGCACGCACTCCCACACACATGCACACACTCACCAACACGTATATATTCACACACACTCTCTCACACTCATGTGCACACACAGACACACACATGCACATGCACTCACACACAAAGACACTTATACACTCACTCACACTCACATGCACACACACAGGTGCATGCACACACTTATATGCACACGCATGCACACACTCATACACACACACATACACACGCACAACGGGGGGCACACACACTCATACACGTAGCATGCACACACACTCACACACACACACAGCGTGCACACACACTCATACACACACACAGTGGGCACACACACTCATACACACATACACAGGTGCATGCACACACTTATATACACACTCATACACACACACACACACATACACACGCACACCGGGGGGCACACACACTCATACACGTAGCATGCACACACACTCCCACACACACACAGCGTGCTCACACACTCACACACACAGTGGGCACACACACTCATACACACATACACAGGTGCATGCACACACTTATATACACACGCATGCACACACACACATACACACGCACACCAAGGGGCACACACACTCATACACGTAGCATGCACACACACTCACACACACACACAGCGTGCTCACACACTCACACACACAGCGGGCACACACATACACACACTCATACACACACACAGAGCATGCTCACACACTCACACACACACAGCGTGCACATACACTCATACACACACACACTCATACACACACACTCATACACACACAGCGTGCACACACACTCATACACACACACAGAGCATGCTCACACACACACACGCACACAGGGGGCACACACTCATACACACACGCACAGAGCATGCTCACACACGCCATTGTCCGGGGCACAGCCATGCAGACAGAGGGCAGGGAGGCACCCGGGCGGCCAGCGGGCCTGAGGCTGGGCAGAGTCCTCCCTCTCGGGGGAAAGTAGGTGAGTTGGTGACGCCGGCCGGCCAGGCAGGCAGAGTCCTCCCTCCCCGGGGAAAGTAGGTGAGTTGGTGACGCCGGCCGGCCAGGCAGGCAGGGTGCGTTATGCAATGGCCAGCCGGCTCCCCGGGGATGGAGGCTCCGGCCGCGCCCGGCTCCCGCCCGCCACCTCGCGATTCATGAACTAGTTCTCCGATTCATGAATCACCCGGGAGCCGGCAGGCGGAAAATGACTCGGATTGATCTCATTTCCATTGAAACCAGCTCAGGGCGGCCGCGATGGCCGCAGGCAGGGCCAGATGCTATGTTCTCCATCTCCTTTCCTTCCTTTAAAAACTATGTGTGTGTGTGTGTGTGTGTGTGTGTGTGTGTGTGTGTGTTTCCCCTGGCCAGCGTGGCTCAGTGGATAAAGCATCAGCCTGCAGATCACAGGGTCCCGGGTTCAATTCCGGTCCCGGGCATGTCCCTTGCTTGCAGGCTCCTCCCTGGCCCGGGCCCTGGTTGGGGACCGTGCAGGAGGCATCTCATCGATGCATCTCTCTCTCTGTCTTTCCCTCTCCTACGCTCCCTAAAAATATGGGAAAACATTCTCAGCTGGGAATGAACAACAACAAAAAGTGTTTTTAATTAAAAAAAATATTTTTTTATTGCTTTCAGAGAGGAAGGAAGGGAGAGAGAGAGAGAGACATCCGTGACGAGAGAGAATCATGGACCAGCTGCCTCCTGCACGCCCCACCCTGGGGATCCAGGCACGTGCCCTGACCGGGAATCGAACCCGGTACCCTCCCAGCTCCTAGGTCGACGCTCAATCACAGAGCCACGCCAGCCGGGCCGAATCTGCATCGTTTGGGGTCCCGGCTTCCAGAAACGAGACGCTTACCCCGGGGTTCAGACACACGGCTGCCCCATCAGACGTGACTCCCTCGGCAAGCTGGACGGGGTGACCTTGCAGTGTGTGTTTCTGCAGATCCTGGGAGCGGGGGGGGGGGGGCAGGAGCAGCCGGAGAGGGGGGAGAGGACGCTTCTCTGCGTGAAGGTGCCCTTCAGCCCCGAGCTGCCCACGTCCAGGGCTGCCAGGGGTTAATTCACTCCCACAAGCGCCCGGCTGGCCTCCGAGCAGCCGGGAGAGCGCGGCTGGCTCATGCTTTGCGTCAGCGTGCTCGATTTTTCCACTGCAGATAAACCCGGTTGCTAGGAAGGCTCTTTATGTAACTGGGGCCGGCCCGGGCGCCTCCGAGCAGCCCTCGTCCTGTTCCTAGAGTTTTCCCCGTCCGCCCGGCAGCACATCCAAACCTCCGTTTAATAACAGCCGGGACCGGGGTTTTCTGATCATATCCCCAGGGCAGGACCGATCACACCCGGGTCTGCAGTTTTCTATGAATTGTTGACAGCTAAAAAGACACACACACACACACACACACACACACACACACACACACAGGTGCCTGGCTGGCGTGGCTCAGTGGTTGAGCATCGACCTAGGAACCAGGAGGTCAGGGTTCAATTCCCAGTCAAGGGCACAGGCCCCAGGGTTGTGGGGGCTCCATCCCCAGTGTGGGGCGTGCAGGAGGCAGCCGGTCCATGATTCTGTATCATCATGGATATTTCTCTCTCTCTCTCTCTTCCTCTCAATCCCTCTCTGAAATCAATAAAAATATATTAAGTATTTTTTTAAAAAGAGACCCCCGTCTGGCCATCTCGGGCGGGAAGGGACGTCGGAAGACTTGTGGTTTCTGCCTCCATGAGCTGAGGGTTCGTGACCGGAGGCCTCTTCCAGAGAATGTGCTAAATAATCTCAAACATATTGAGGAACTTACTCATGTTTTTCAAGAAGGAAAAAAAAAAACACCAAAACGCCTTCTTCCTGCTTCTTCCTTCATTCATGGAGAATGTGGTTTCCTTTCATTGATTTGTTTTTTAAAATATTTTTATGGATTTCAGAGAGGAAGGGGGGTGGAGAGAGAGAGAGAGAGAGAGAGAGAGAGAGAGAGAGAGAGAGAGGTAGAAACATCCATGATGAGAGAGAACCATGGATCGGTAGCCTCCTGCACGCCCCACACTGGGGATGGAGCCCGCCACCCGGGCCTGTGCCCTGACCGGGAATCGAACCGTGACCTCCTGGTTCCTAGGCCGATGCTCACCACGGAGCCACGCTGGCCGGGCCCTGCTTTAAATTTAACTCTCGTCTTCCTCTCCCGATCAACCTTCCTGGTTGTCTCTCCTCCTTTCTCTTTTTGGAATATTGGCCCTGCAGCAGTGGTCGGCAAACTCATTAGTCCACAGAGCCGAATATCAACAGTGCTCAGTGGATAGAGCGTCGGCCTGCGGGCTGAAGGGTCCCCGGTTCGATTCCAGCCAAGGGCATGTACCTTGGTTGCGGGCACATCCCCAGTGGGGGGTGGGAGGTGCAGGAGGCAGCTGATCGATGATTCTCTCTCATCAATGTTTCTAACTCTCTATCCCTCTCCCTTCCTCTCTGGAAAATCAATAAAATATATATATATTTTTTAAATGATCAAAAAAAGGCTCCTCTCCCATCACCCTGTCCCTGTGCCCAGCTGGGCCCTGGGCCGCCCCCCCCCTCCTCCCGCCCCTCCCCCACGCACCCACCCCAGTGCCGTGGGCAAGAACGGCTCTGAGACTCACAGCCGCCAGATGCCTGGCTGAGATTTAATATCCGTGAGACGCATCGAGTGTCTGGACACCTGGTTGCCATGGAGACGGTGGTGCTGAGAACACACCGGTCTGCAGAGGGAGAGAGAACGGGTCCCCGTGGCACGCCGTCAAGCACACGAGCTCAGGGCACCCAGCGCCCGGCGGTTCTCAGTCACTGTCTCACCGGGACCCCCAAGGCCCGCGGCCCCCGGCTGCCCGGCCCAGCAGAGTCAGCCTAGACCTGTGGTCGGCAAACTCCTTAGCCCACCGAGCCGAATATCAACAGTGCAACGACTGAACTCTGTTGATCTGCATTCTAGGAAAAGAACCACGGACTTGGTTTTTTTTTTTTCTTTCTTTCTTTCCTTGTTTTTTTTTTTAGTGTATTTTTATTGATGTCAGAGAGGAAGGGAGAGGGAGAGGGAGAGAAGGGAGCGAAACGTCCATGATGAGAGAGGATCATGGACCGGCTGCCTCCTGCACGCCCCACCCTGGGGATGGAGCCCGCCACCCGGGCCTGCGCCCTGACCGGGAATCGAACCCTGACCTCCTGGTTCCTAGGTGGCCGCCGCTCAACCGCAGAGCGAAAAAGCAGGCGAAAGGCTCGGCGAAGGGGGAGCCCTTAGCGTCCCGCGCCCTCCTCACTCACGAGGCAGACGGGTCTGGGTTTCCTGTGTCCTGAACAAAAAGGGGGGAAAGGAAAAACATGTGTATAACCACACGCCCGCCCTGGTCCCCTCTGGCTGGATGGAAAGCCCCTTCCGTTTCCTTCTCTCTCCAGACCTTGTGCTTTTCCTGAAAATGTCAACTCTGTCCAGGTGGGGGGGGGACGGGACCCCGCGTCTCCATGTCTTTGAGTGCAGGGGGTGGGCGGGGGGCTGCTCTCCTGATCCCCCCTCTTCCCCTCTCCCCTCTCCCCCTCCCCTCGTCCCCCTCCCCTGCCTGCTTCCCCAAAGCACACGGAGTCCCGCTTGCTTCCTCCCTGTTTCCTGTCCTGTTTTCTCAGAACCCGTTTCCATGGCCCTGGCCCCGCCGTCGGGGGGCGGGGGGTGGAGGGAGAGGGGGTCGGCGTTATCTCTCTCCCAGGCAGCGGCTCACATCCTGGCCGGCCAGACAATGGCCGTGCGTGCCTTTTCTTAGCGTCCGCGCCTTCTGTTCCTGGGGCAGGATTTCCTTATGGTTTGTTTGGGCTTTTCAAAGCTTTACGGACGGATCCAGAGAGGTGCCAGGCTCACGGGCCAAGTGTATGGGCCGACACGCCGCCATCGAGGCCCAGGCCCCCACGGATGTCTGGATTGGACGGCTGTGCGGTCCGTTTGCCAAAAAAAAAAAAAAAAAAAAAAAAAGTGGCTGCAAAAAAACACACCGGCCCCCGAGCCAAAACCGGTGTGGCTCAGTGGATAGCGCATCGGCCTGGGGACTGCGGGGGGAGGGGGGGAGGGGGATCCCGGGTTTGATTCCGTTCAATGGCATGCATCTTGGTTGCGGGCACATCCCCGGTGGGGGGCATGCAGGAGGCAGCTGATGGATGTTTCTCTCTCATCGATGCTTCTACCTCTCTATCCCTCTTCCTTCCTCTTCCTCCCTGTAAAAAAATCAATAATATATAGATGATAGATAGATAGATAGATAGATAGATAGATAGAGATAGATATGTATATAGATAGATAGATATGTATGTGTGTGTATATAGATAGATATGTATGTGTGTATATATATGTATGTGTGTGTGTATATATGTATGTGTGTGTATATATATATGTGTGTGTGTATATATATATATATATATATATATATATATATAATAAAGAAATATATTTTAAAAGCAGTTAATGTGGAATGGGGTCATAGACCACGGTCTCAAGGCCACTGTACAGACTGGAGGCAGAGGGGGCCCTCCCACTGGGCAGAACCCCTTTCCCTGGCGCCCGGGGAAGGCCAGCCGGTGCGTTATAGGAGGGCCTGGCTCGGCCCCAGCCTCCTTCGGGATCGGCTCTCCGGGACCCTCTAATTAGAGCACCGAGAAGCCACATCAAGAGGAGAGACCCAGCAGGTATGCGGGCTGCGCCAGGCGCCGCGGGTGGTCTGCCCGGGAACGGGACGGGCGCGGGAGGGTCCTGTCCCAGCTTGCTTGCACGGGGGCCTGGCTCTGCCACCTGCCTGGGCATCGGGGGACGGTCCCGGGCGAGTGTGGACGCCGGGATGGCGGCCTCAGGCTGAGCTTCCAGAGCCCGAGCCCTCCAGCCCTCCCCTCCCGGCCGGCGTGGCTCAGGGGTTGAGCAGCGACCTAGGAACCAGGAGGTCAGGGTTCGATTCCCGGGCAGGGCATGTGCCCGGGTGGCAGGTTCGCTCCCCAGTTGGGGCGTGCGGGAGGCAGCCGATCCATGATTCTCTCTCATCGTGGATGTTCCTATCTCTCCCTGCCTCTCTGAAATCAATTTTAAAATATATGTATTTTTTGCCGAAACCGGTTTGGCTCAGTGGATAGAGCGTCGGCCTGCAGACTGAAGGGTCCCAGGTTCGATTCCGGTCAAGGGCATGTGCCTTGGTGGCGGGCACATCCCCAGTAGGGAGTGTGCAGGAGGCAGCTGTTGGATGTTTCTCTCTCATCGATGTTTCTAGCTCTCTATCCCTCTCCCTTCCTCTCTAAAAAATCAATAAAAATATACTAAAAAATATATATATGTGTGTGTGTGTGTGTGTGTGTGTGTATTTTTAAAACCCAGACCGTAAACGCAGCTGGACAGAGCACACAGACATCCAGAGGGTGTGGAAGGATCATTTGAAGCCGTAACTGGGCCACTGTTCTCACGCAAAAAAAGAACAACAGAACTCCTGGCAAAAGGCAAGGACGTAGGCCCTCACCGGTGTGGCTCAGTGGATAGAGCGTCGGCCTGGTGACCGAAGAGTCCTGGGTTCGATTCCGGTCAAATGCCCATACCTCAGTCGCAGGCTCCTCCCCTGTCCTGGCCCTGGCTGTGTTTCTCTCACGTCGATGTTTCTCTCTGTCCCTCTCTCTCTCCCACTCTCTCTAAAAAATGAATGGAAAAATGCCCTCCGTTGAGGACTGAAAATACATTCTCTTTTAACGTAAAGAAGATGAAGGACTTAGCAGGTGACAGGCCCGGGTATAGTGGGGAGCGGCCGGGTCTGGGGAGATGGGGCTGATAAGGTCAAGTTTGTTGGCGCCGCCCGCCGAGGGCAGAGCCACGGGTTCCCCCGAGGACATGGGCGATGAGTGCACGTGTGTGCGAGGGAGGGCTCGCCGCCCCCTGGCCCTCGGAGCACCTCTCAGCACCGCGGGGCGGTGAGGACAGGAGTGTGCGTGGCGACCAGACACGGCGGGCCAGACGGGCAGGCCCTGCAGCTCGTCCCAGAAGTCCATGGGGGCAGCAGTACCCCCTCGGGCACGGGCGTGCGCCGGGCACCACGGGAAATAGAGCCTCCACTGCTGCTAAACCTTCCAAGCCCGGCTGGTGTGGCTCAGTGGTGATCGCCGACCTAGGAACCAGGAGGAAACATGCCTGAGTGGCGGTTCCATCCCCCCCCCCCCCCCCAGTGCGGGGCGTGCAGAAGGCGGCTGATCCATGGTTCTCTCTCATCATTCATGTTTCTCTCTCTCTCTCTCTTTCCCTCTTCCTTCTTCTCTAAAAATCAATATATATATATATATATATATATATATATATATATATGCAGAACAGGGACCCAGGCGTGGGTATGGTGGGTAACAGAGTGGCTTTGGGGTCGGGTGGGTCCATCCAGGTGTAGCCAGGTCCTGGCTGTGTAGCTCAGTGGATAGACAGTCGGCCTGCGGACTCAAGGGTCCCAGGTTTGTACCTTGGTTGGGGGCACATCCCCAGAAGGACATCTCATTGATGTCTCTAGCTCTAGATCAGATCGAGATCGATTGGATCATCAAATAGAGAATGATTGGATCATCAGATTGAGAATGTTTGGATCAGATGGATTGGATTAGAATTATTAGATTATAACAGATGGGGTGGAGTTAGGGAGGGGAAGAGAGAGAGAGAGAGAGACAGACAGACATTGACCGGTGCCTCCCATGTGCACCCCTAATGGGGTTGGGGGATCAAGCCCACAACCCAGGTCCATGCCCTTGACCGGAATCGAACCCAGGACCCTTCAGTCCTGGGGCCGCCGCTCTATCCACTGAATGATTGGATCATCAGACTGAGAATGATTGGATCATTCCCTGTGAGCTGCCCATTGGACTACCCTTCCGCCTCCTTTCCCCTGTGCCCTCCTGTCCTCCCACCCAATATAGGCAGCTGGCTGATGGGGGGCAGAGCGGAGGTCTGTGGGTGCCCTGCCGCTCCCCTCGCTGCCGGCAGGACCGGGACACACGCTCCCCTAGGCCTCCGCCCGTCTCTGCCGAACCGGCTCGGCCGTGACCGGCGGCCGGACCCCCGGGCCGTCCAGGTACGAGTGACGGGGCCGCTGGCTGAGTCACAGGGGCTCCGGCAGCGCGCACGGAGCAGCGCCCGGCGTGAGAGCCGCCCCGGGCACAGGGTGACACCTGACTCACACTCCGTGGGCGTGAGGGGATGTCCACAGGGCCTGCCCCGCCCCGCCCGGAGGGCCAGGGCCGCCGGCGGGAGGCGTGGCCGGGACGTGGCGATGGGCTCATTCCCAGGGCTCAGACCTCTGGGCTCTGGACAGCGTTGGGGCCGCGGGTGCCCATCGGGGGTGGGGGGTGGCTGCCATCCTCCCTATTGCACGCAGATCGGGGCGGCCTGGGCCCCCCCAGATGGGCTCTCAGGTGTCACCCCATCCAGGAGGCACTAGAAGGGGCCTCTAGTCGGTGACTCCCCCCAACGCATCTAAGCGGCTGCCACGCTTCCCTCGGGCCGGGACCCCGGCCTCCCCCTCGCCCGGCCTTCCCAGGCCGCCTGGGACGCAGCTCAGGGCCGAGGGCACCCAGACAGCGCACCCACGTGGTTCCAACTGGGCCGTGGCCGTGTTGCTCAGTGGTTAGAGCATCTCCCTAGGAAAACAGGAGGTCACGGCTCGATTCCAGGTCGTGGCACAGGCCCAGGTGGTGGGTTCGACGCCCAGCGTGTCCCTGCTGCATGGGCTCCCGTCGTCACAGGCACAGCCCGGGGCCCCTCGGCTGCCCGGCTAGGGGGACAGCAGGTCTGTCTGTCCTGCTCTCCTGCAGGGACAGGCCTGGGGGAGCCTGTTCAGCTCGGTCGCGGACACCCCCTTCGCTCTCCAAAGTGACAGCCAGCCCCGGCCGGGTTGGCTCAGTGGATAGAGCGTCGGCCTGCGGACGGAAGGGTCCCAGGTTCGATTCCAGCCAGGAGCACAGGGCCGGGTTGCGGGCTCCATCCCCGGTGTGAGGCGTGCAGGAGGCAGCCGATCCGTGATTCTCTCTCATCATGGATGTTTCTCTTCCTCTCTGACATCAATAAAGAATTATATATATATATATATATATATATATATTTTTTTTTTTTTTTTTTTTTTTAAGTGACAGTCGGACGTCGGATTTGGCGGTCGCTCCCCGGGAAGGGGACATGGCCGTGTGCCGTCCAGGCGCGTCCTTTCTCGCCGGGAAGCCGGTGGCCTCGGGGGGCCGAGACGGGGAAGTGACTGGTCCGCGCTCCGCGGTGAGTCAGCCAGCAGGGGGGTGGGGGTGGGGGGATCAGAAGAAGCCGGGGCTCTGACTCAGGCGCTGCTCACCACCCCCGCCCGGACGGGGAGGAGGAGAGAGGATGGGTCCCTCACCGGCACACCGAGCCCCGGTGTGAGCCAGCCTGCCGGGGGGAAACCCGCCTCCGAAAGCAGCCGGTTCACATACCGGGGTGCAGGCCTGAGGCCCCAGTGCAGGGCGTGCAGGAGGCAGCGCATCCAGGAGCCTCTCTCCTCGTGGATGTTTCTCTCTCTCTCCTTCCTTCCTTTCTGACATCACTCAGTGTGTGTGTGTGTGTGTGTGTGTGTGTGTGTGTGTGTGCAAAAGGCAGCAGCCCCAACTGATGTGGCTCAGTGGAGAGAGCGTTGGCCTGGAGACCGAAGGGTCCCGGGTTTGATTCCGGTCAAGGGCACAGGCCCAGGTTGCAGGCTTGATCCCCATGGTGGGGCGTGCAAGAGGCAGCCGATCCACGATTCTCTCTCATCATGAATGTTTCTCTCTCTCTCTCTCCCTCCCACCCTCTCTCTTTCTTTCTTTTTTTTTTTTTTAAAAAAAATATACTTTTATTGATTTCAGAGAGGAAGAGAGAGAGAGAGAGAGAGAGAGAGAGAGAGAGAGAGAGAGAGAGAGAAAGAGAGAGGGAGAGCGAGAGCGAGAGCGAGAGGAACATCCATGCTGAAAGAGAATCATGGATCGGCTGCCTTCTACACGCCCCACATGGGGGATGGAGCCCACGACCCAGGCATGAGCCCTTGACCGGGAATCAAACCCGGGACCCTTCAGTCCGCAGGCCGGCTAGGGCTCCCTTCCTTTCTGAAATCAATAAAAAATTATTTTTTAAAAAAAACAAAAACAAAACCTGAGGAGTCCCTCGCAGGATGTGGGGCGGAGAGGGTGGCGAGCGCGCACGGTGACATGGTTCCGAAAGGCGTACGGAGGGCAGGTGCGAACTCACTTCCCGCTAACACCACGCCTCTGAGCCCAGCTGCTGGGGGGGGGGGGGGGGGGGTGAATTCAGCGTCTCTGGGAGAAGGGAAGCGCCCAGGAGGAACTGCAGGAATGTGGGGGTGCCTGCAGGAGGAAGTGGTGAGCTCCCCGCTGCTGCCAGCAACCGGGCGCTCCTGAGCCAGGGGCTGCTGAGCTGGAGGGCGGGGGCAGGCCGAGGCCTGGCTGCAGCCCCCGTGGGGGCGGCTGAGGGGCGAGCAGGGGCCGGTGGGCACCCTGGCCTGCCCGGAGGAGCAGCCCGGCTGGGGTCAGGGGGGCGGACAGAAACCAAGAATGTCTGCCCCACATCCTCCTGGTTGGTTTTATGGGAAAAGGGTGAGACTCTCTCTCTTGCAGGCGGTGATTACAGGGGATGGCAGTGGGCGGGAAACCACAGTGGGTTTTTTTGGTTTTTTTCCCGCCCCCCAGGATAGAAAAAATGCTGTCCTCAAACTAAACAGCCTCTGATTGGGAATGTGACCTGGTCCCATACCCCCCAGGGCCCTGTTCCCCCAGGCCCTGGCCTCCGGGACACAGCACCTTCTCCACACCCAGACCCTGAGGGTCCTCTTTTTGCAAAACAGTTGATGCTGCTCCAGGCAATGCGGTGTGGGCCCAGCCTCACGGGTGGGGGCGGGGGTGGGGGGGTGGGGGGGAGACCAGACTCCAGGCAGGTCCCCCTGGGAGCTGTGACCTCAGGGTGCTGGGCTGGACTACCCCCTGGGGCTGGCGGTTGCTGTGGGTGTTTCCCCCACACCCCATCCCCAGCTTTAGGATCTTTAAAGGAACAAAGGGACCCAGCAGGGGTGGCCCTGTGGTTGAGCATCGATCTAGGAACCAGGAGGTCAGGGTTCGATTCCCAGTCAGGGCTCATGCCCAGGTTGCAGATCCCCAGTGTGGGGGTGTGTGCAGGAGGCCGCGGATCCGTGATTCTCTCTCATCGTAGATGTCTCTCTCTCTCTCTTCTCTCCCCCTCTCCCTTCCTCTCTGACATCAACAAAAATATATTTAAAAAACAAGAGCAAAACAAATAAATAAAGGTCATATATTGTTGAATTTATTATTATTTTTAAATATATATTTTATTGACTTTTGACAGAGAGGAAGGGAGAGGGAGAGAGAGTTAGAAACATCGATGAGAGAGAATTATCGATCAGCCGCCTCCTGCACACCTCCCCCGGAGATGTGCCCGCAACCAAGGGACATAGCCCTTGACCGGAATCGAACCCGGGACCTTTCAGTCCGCAGGCCGACGCTCTGTCCACGGAGCCACGCCGGTAGGGGTTGGTGAATTGATTAAACAAATAACCAGCCACAGGATCAGAACAATCCTTTCTGGGGAGTGGCTTTTTCTTTTTTTCTTTCTTTGCCAAATATTTGCCGATGGCCGGCTTTCCCCGCCCACGTTCACTGCGGGTAAGATGAAGGAGGGCTGAAATGTCCCCCAAAATATTTGCACACGACTCGCCCCAGAACTGGGGTAAACACCCCCGTCCTCTCCCCGGGGGGATCTCGAACGCGGGGCAGGCTTGCTGGCTGCGAGGTGTCCCACGTGGCCGCTCTGTGGGTGGTGGCCAACATGCCCAGGCCTCCCGGAGCCCAGGGACCAGCGGGTGGATCTGTGGATCTTTCTGGAAGGCCAGCCCAGCAGCAATCCACTGGTCAGAGGACACCCGGAGGAGGACTCGGAACTGAGTCATAAATCAGGGCCTCCAGCGCTGAAGGTCACGCTGGCCGGTGACTAACTGCTCACCCTCGTTGCTGCCGGGCGGCCAGGAAATCCTGGAAGGTCGGCCTTGCCTCGATTACATCTGTGACCCGTTAGCCAGATGTATCAGGGGACCCCGATAGCAGATGGCCCCTGAGGCAGACTCCTCCTCTTCCTCCTCCTTCTCCTCCTCCTCCTCCTCCTTCTCCTCCTTCTTTGGTTAATCCTCAATGGAGGATATTTTTCCATTATCCATTGATTTTTTTTTTTTTTTTTAAGGGAGGGAGAGAGACAGAGAAACATCGATGTGAAAGAGACACATGGATTGGTTGCCTCCTGCAAGGGGGGGCCAAGGGATACTTGCCCTGGAGCAGCATCGAACCCGGGACCCTTCGGTCTGCAGGCTGACGCTCTATCCACTGGGCCAGACCAGCCCCTCACCGCCTCCTCTGCCTGAGCCACCGCCCTGGCTTGTCCAGAAGGATGACCGGTCTAATTAGCATATTATCCTTTTATTAGGATAGATAGATATGTATGCATTGGTTGCCTTGGAGGTCCCTGGAGGGGAAACAGAACCCAAACATAAAGGGTTGTAAAAATACCCTTGGGTGGGGATTTTTTTTTAAAAAAAGTAGACATTGCTTACATTTTTAAAATTTTTTATATTCTCACCGAAGGACATTTCCCCATTGATTATAAGAGAGTGGAAGGGAGAGGGAAAGACAGAGAGAAACATCAATGTGACTGGTTGTCTCCTGCATGCACACCGACCAGGGCCCACGATGGAGGTCCATGCCCTTGACCTGAATCGAACCCGGGACCCTTGGCCCACAAGCTATCCACCGAGCCAAACTGGCTAAGTCAAGTTACATTTTTTTAAAAAAAACTAACACTATTTAAATATTCTAGAGACACGTACTAGTATTTTTTCTTTATAAACCTGTGGTTTTTAAACTACAGGCTAAAATATTCTGAGTAACTGCCTCCTGACTTCTCTCAATAAGTAGTTGCAGCAATGCTTACTTATAGAGAATTAACATGGGGAGGGAAAAAAGTCAAATATTCCTTCCATTATTTTGGAAGTGACATTGGATGGGGAGAAATCGATGTAAATGTCCTAACCACAAACCAGGCAGCTCATGCTCTTGACCGGGAATCAGACCCAAGACTCTCGGGTCCCCGGGCTGACGCTCTAACCACTGAGAAACACTGGCCAGGGAACAACAAGGTTCTTATTGGCATGGGTTTTCCGTGATTCAGACGTGTGTGTGTGTGTGTGCGTGTGTGTGTGTCCTCCCCCTCTCCCCCCCCCCCAATCTCAAAGCAGGGAAACGGAACAACCGTTTTCTATCCAAAAACTGGGATCTGCCGCCCCCTTATTTGCTCTGATTAGCCGGTGACCTCTGAACCTTGTTTGTCCCTGTCCATCTGTGCGCTCGGGGTCGGGGCTGTTTTCGCCGTCCGTCCGTCTGTCCCGCCCCAGATGCTGTTTTGAGGTCAGTGGCCGAGGCGGTGGCCAGGTCATCGCTCTCAGGGGCTCCGGAGAGTGTGTGCCGGGGGCCAAGGTCCACACGTCCAGAGTCTAACCCAGGCGCTGGTGCCCTGGGATTCAGGCTCGGAGGCTGCCCTGTGGGTCATTTCCTTTTTGGGTGGGATTATTTCTTTTTAAATATATTGTTATTGATGTCAGAGAGGAAGGGAGAGGGAGACAGAGAGAGAGAAACATCAAGGATGAGAGAGAACCATGGACCGGCTGCCTCCTGCACGCCCCACACTGGGGATGGAGCCAAGCTTCCCGCCCACCTCCCCGCTCCTGTCCCCAGCTGGCCCCTTTGGCTGTTGTGCCCCAATCCCTTCGGATCACCTCCACACAACAAAACTCTGCCAGGGAAAAGCGATGCCCAGTATAATGTACCAGTAAAGGGGTCTGCCCGGCCGGTGTGGCTCAGTGGTTGGTTGAGCGTCGACCTCTGAACCAGGAGGTCAGGGTTCGATTCCCAGTCAGGGCACAGGCCCAGGTTGCGGGCTCCATCCCCAGTGTGGGGCGTGCAGGAGGCAGCCGATCCATGGTTCTCTCTCATTCTTGATGAGACTCTCTCTCTCTCTCTCTCTTGTCTGAAATCAATAAAAATATATTTTAAAGAGAGAGAGAGAGAGAGAGAGAGAGAGAGAGAGAGAGAGAGAGAGAGCCTAAACAGGTTTGGCTCAGTGGATAGAGAGTCAGCCTGCAAACTGAAAGGTCCCAGGTTCGATACCGGTCAAGGGCATGGACCTTGGTTGCGGGCACATCCCCAGTGGCGGGTGGTGCAAGAGGCAGCTGATCGATAATTCTCTCTCATCCATGTTTCTAACTCTCTATCCCTCTCTGTAAAAAATCAATAAAATATATTTAAAAAAAGAGAATATCCCTGAGCTCTGGGCTGGATACGCCGCCTCCCCACCCTCACTACAAAACGCAGGTGCTCTTGGTGGGGCGGGTGACGGGCTGTATTTCTGGCTAATGGTTAGCTCCGTCCGACCTTCGACTTCGCCCCCGTGTGTAACAACATAGCCTGCGCCCCGCCTCCTGCACCGAGGTGGCCGTTCCTGCCTCGTAAACAACGGGGGTGCTGAACCGCGGCCAGGATATCGGTTAAATTTTACCGCCGGCGGGTGGGGAGCTGGAAGGGAGCAACGGACTTTCTTCCCTGGGCTGGCGGTTTTATTGGCTTCTCCTCGAATGCCACCACGGATGTGCCATGATGGAAGCATCAAAAGAGAAGAAGAAACGATTTTAGCCGAAACCGGCGAGGCTCGGTGGATAGAGCGTCGGCCTGCGGGCTGGAGGGTCCCGGGTTCGATTCCGGTCAAGGGCATTCCGCAACCTTGGTTGCAGGCACATCCCCAGTAGGGGGTGTACAGGAGGCAGCTGATGAGTGTTTCTCTCTCATCGATGCTTCTAACTCTCTATCCCTCTCCCTTCCTCTTCCTCTCTGTAAAAACATCAATAAAATATATATTTTTTTAAAAAAACAAAATATATTTTTGCCGAAACCGGTGTGGCTCAGTGGATAGAGTGTCGGCCTTTGGACGGAAGGGTCCCAGGTTCGATTCCGGTCAAGGGCATGTGCCTTGGTGGCGGGCACATCCCCAGTGGGGAGTGTGCAGGAGGCAGCTGGTGGATGTGTCTCTCTCATCGATGTTTCTAGCTCTCTGTCCCTCTCTCTTCTTCTCTGTAAAAAATCAATAAATAATATATATTAAGAAAAGAAAAGAAAAAAAGATTTTAGGAGCCGCCCCCTTGGTCTGCGAGGTGAAACATCCCAGAAGGACTCCGGCCCTGGGGGGCCTGCCCGGTGTGTCTCCCGAGCCTCTCCCTGCAGAGATGCCCCCAGGAGACGTCCCCATAAAACAGACACAGAAAGAAACCGTTCCCACAACGTGAAGGGAGAGACCTTTCCTTCCTTTTTTAAAAAATATTTTTTATTGATTTTTTTTTTTTTTTTTTTTTTTTTTTTTTTTTTTTTTTACAGAGAGGAAGGGAGAGGGAGAGAGAGTCAGAAACATCGACGAGAGAGAAACATCCATCAGCTGCCTCCTGCACACACCCCCGTGGTGGACGTGCCTGCAGCCAAGGCACATGCCCCGGCTTTTCTTCTTCAGCTGAGTGTGGCCCTCGTCAGCATCCAAAAGGCCTGTGCACAGTGCATGGAATCTTGGCCCGTTATGTATATACTACATATATATCACATACTACTAGTATGTGGATCGCCTACACGCTACACATGTATATTACATATACATTACACATAATACACCTATGTGTTACACGTTCAGGTTACATGTATATTGCATAGACAGGATATAGGGTACATGCATAAACGTATATCACACATAGAGTACACACGTCTCCTGTGCAGATAGTTACATGGATGTGAAGGAGGACCTGAGCAGAAAACGGAGCTAGGAGTTTGGGAAACCTGAGTCCTAGATCTTGTTTGCATGTTTTTTTCTTTTCTTTTCTTTCTTTTTTTTTTTTTAAAATATATTTTATTATTGATTTTTTACAGAGAGGAAGAGAGAGAGAGAGAGAGAGCCAGAAACGTCGATGAGAGAGAAACATCGACCAGCCGCCTCCTGCACCCCCCCCACCGGGGATGTGCCTGCAACCAAGGTACATGCCCTTGACCGGAATCGAACCTGGGACCTTTCAGTCCGAAGACCGATGCTCTACCACTGAGCCAAACTGGTGTTGGCTGCATGTTTTCTTTGTCTCAAGGCAAAGTCCTTGTTGTATTTTTTTTTTTTTATAAGCGTATTTTTACTGATCGGAGAGGAACGGAGAGGGAGAGAGAAACATCCATGATGGGAGAGAATGATGGATAGGATCTAGACCATGGAGTTAGACAGCTGTGCTCACGCTTGGATTGCAGGTCTGACCCTCGCCGTGGGTGCAAATCACTTATCTTTTAACTAGAGGCCCGGTGCACGCAATTTGTGCACTGGGGTGTTTGTGTGTGTGTGTGTGTCTGTGTGTGTGTGTGTGTGTGTGTGTGTAGAGGGGCCTGCACCCTCTTGCAATCCAGGGACCCCTGGCTCCTAACCACTCACCTGCCTGCCTGATGGCCCCTAACTGCTCACCTGCCTGTCTGATGGCCCCTAACTGCTCACCTGCCTGCCTGATCACCCTTAACCGCTCGCCTGCCTGTCTGATCACCGCTCAGCGCCTCTGCCTCGGCCCCCGCTGCTGCGGCTTCATCGGGAAGGATGCCCGGAATGATGTCCAGAAGGTCGTTCGGCTGTCTGGTCTAATTAGCATATTAGGCTTTTATCGTTATAGATACCTCCGTTTTAAAAAGGATGACGAGATGATAGAAGGTATGCTCGCAGTATCTTCTTGAAACATCCATAGGAGAGGTCAAGTTAAATAAACCGAGGCGTCCCGTTATCCCTAACCTTTTAGAATTGTGACATCTTCTCATTTTTTCCCCCCGTCCCCATCCTAGTGAACGTCCGTGGGGGAGAGTTCCATGTGTAAGTAAGCCGATGGGAGAGGGTTTACCCCTTTAATATTCTCCGGGAAGGCCACCCACCGTTTTGTCAGCCTCCCTCTTCCTTTGGCGGGACCGTGGTGAGCGTCAGCAGTAGAAGTTAAACCCTCCTTCTGCCCGGGAAGCACATGTGGTGGCTCTTTCCACACAGGCCGGCAGGCAGGGAGGGGGCTCCGGGCCCCGAGAGGCTGCTCGGTCCCTTCCCGGCCTCCGCTCGCTCCCTCGCAGGCCGAGCGCCTGTGCGACCTCCATCTCTCCTTTGTCTGCCGTTTTCACTCCGCTCTTTAGGATCTGACGCAGGAAAGTAGGTAACCTACATCGAGACCCCACGTTTCCCTCCCACGGAGTCCTGTGTGCGCGGAGGCTGGCGCTCCTGTGATCCTACTGGCCCTGATTCTTTTTATTTCATCTTATTTTTTATTTTACTGATTTTTTTTTTTTTTTACAGAGACGAAAGGAGAGGGAGAGAGAGCTAGAAACACCCATGAGAGAGAAACATCCATCAGCTGCCTCCTGCACACCCCCCACTGGGGACGTGCCCGCAACCAAGGTACATGCCCTTGACCGAAATCGAACCCGGGACCCTTCAGTCTGCAGGTCGACGATGCTCTACCCACTAAGCCACACCGGTCGGGGCTATTTGCCCTGATTCTTAGACCCTCCACAGAGCCTTTATCTGCTCCACGTGCACAGGTCTCTTTGCTATCCCGATGCAGCCCTAGCTGGTGTGGCTCAGTGGATAGAGCATCGGCCTGGGGACTAAAGGGCCCCGGGTTGCAGGCTCCTCCCCGGCCCGGGGTCCTGGTAGGTGTGCATGCAGGAGGCAACCAATCCACATGTCTCTCCCACATGGATGTTTCTCTCTGTCTTTTCCTCTCTCTTTCACTCTCTCTAAAAACCAATGGAAAGACATCTCTGGGTCAGGATTTAAAAAGAAAAGAAAAATTATTTAAATAGCCCAATGCTTTCTGAGGCAGGCTGCGGGGAGAGGTCAAACGAGGGGAAAGTATTTCTAACACAGCGTATTTGCAATTTGGAAAACAGTGGAATTGTCTCAGAAAACGCCGCTATTGCTTAGAAGGAGGCTCTCGTACCTTTTTAAAATTTCTACTTTTTTATTTTTTTATTTTTATGGATTTCAGAGAGGAAAGGAGAGAGAGAAACATCCATAGATGAGAGAGAATCCTGGATCGGCTGCCTGCTGCATGCCGCCCCACACTGGGGATGGAGCCCACAATGCCGGGAATCGAACCATGACCCCCTGGTTCCTAGGCCGACACTCAACCACTGAGCCACACTGGCCGGGTTTGGATCTTGGGCGTCTGATGCTCGCACCGGGGAAGCCCACGGGAACCTGAGCGTGGAGGTCGGATCTGTTCTTGCTTTTGAGCTGCTGCTTGGCCAGGATCACCCCGAATGGCTTCCCTTTTGTTTGTACGGCCTGGCCGTGACTTCTGTGTGCATTCTTTTAAATCTCAGACACCGGAGCTGGCGAGGGCGGCTGCTCAGACTCCCAGCGGCAGGGAGTGCTCCCCATAGGATATTTCCTTTAGTGCTCCAGTCACATCGCAGCATGGGAACCTCCTGGGTAAAAGCCCGTCTCCACCCTCTGCCTTTGCCACCCTGCACGGGTGTGTGTGTGCGTGTGCGTGTGCGTGTGCGTGTGCGTGTGCGTGTGCGTGTGTGTGTGTGTACTCGGCCTGCCTGCCTGTCTGTCCGCGCAGGACCCGGTGGGAGCTTGCTGGCAGCAGCCAGCCAGCCAGCCGCCCTGGCAACCTTGACTGTGAATGGCAAACATGACCAGGATCCTCTCTCCTGCCAGGCCCCGGGGCCTCGGGCGGGCGGGAGGAGGGCAGAGCCCAGCCTACGTGACTCAACCGTACCCACTTCCTCTTTCATAAGCCGTCACATGACGAGCTGCCATCACAATCACCGCCTTGTCTGTGTGCGGATTGCAGACGCATTGCCTCACCCCAGAAACCCCGGCGCTGGGCTCTGGGGAGGCGAGGAGGAGGCGGTGCCTGCTGCAGAAGGCGCTGGAAGGGATCCAGCTGGGAGGGAAGGAGGGAGGGAGGGAGGGAGGGGGTGGGAGATGAAAACAAAGCTGTGTTTACTTAGCACACATGACAGAGCCGCTCTGAGCAGACATGAAAGGCCGGGCCTGAGCAGGAAAAGGCTCCATACAATCTCGCCGCTCTGCCCGGGGTCGGGCGCGCTGCAGGCCTTAACCTCCTTGATCCCGGATCCTTTTATGGCCCGGGGACGCCATAAAACCCGCCTTCCCATGTTCCCGAGAGCCCCGAGTTAGGGAAGTCACATGGATTCGGTTTCGACATTGGGGGAGCGGGAGGGGGAGGAGGAGGGGGAACGGGGCGTCGGACAAAAAGGAACTGCTCTCCCCGCGGAGAAGCCGTTGGTTGGGACAGAAATCCGCCCTCGGCGCCTTTTTGGGGCAGAGCTCGCCTCTCCCTGTTCCCGCGTGGGGCTTGGGGTCCCTGGAGGGTATGAGGGCTGCTCGCAGGTCAAGGTGCATAAAATAAGGGCCACGGCTCAAACCCCTCATTCTGTCATGTTTCGGGCACTGCCTAGCGAGGCCAGCTCTTTGGGGTGCTGAGTGGCTCACCTCCCTGCAGGGGGAAGACTAGGCCTGATCGGCTTTGGGCAGTGCAACCGCCCTACAAATCCCCCCCTCACCCCTGGGGCCAGGTTCTGGGGTGAGGCCATGCCTCTTGGTGGAGGAGAGTGAGCCAAGAAAGAGACAGGTCCCGAAAGAGGTGCCACAGCAGGGACCAGGCGTGCCCAAGCCCACGCTGTCCCCAGCTGCTCCCCCCCCCCCCCAGCCAGGAGGAGAGGGCAGGATCTGGAAGGGAGGGGAAGGCCTCTCTGGGGGCCCCCCCTTCTCTGGAAATCCCCGGGAGAGCGAGCGGAGGCGCAGCGTCCGTCTGCACACATTTAGGTCTGGCACTGCGTCTCCGGGGCCACCGCGAACAGGTTTTTTCATGCGCCGTAAGCAGCTCCCTGCACTATTGTTTTTCCAAGCGTGTTTTTCCTCTTCCCGGTGCTTAATCCTTTGAAGCAACCTGCCATTTTCAACAGCAACTGGGGAGAAACGTCAGCAGGATCTCTCTCTCTCTCTCTCTCTCTCTCTTTCCCCGCCTACCAATCCGGTGGAAGGAGCGATGATATAATTAGTACCCTGTTCTTCCCACACCTCACCCGCTCTGCTCATGCCAGGCCCCGGGAGCCACGCGGGCCTGTTTTTTCCAACAAAAGCGGCTCCAGAGGCCAGCCGGCCTTGCAGAGTTGCAAGTGTCAGAATTCCAGCAGCCGAGAGTGACTAAGCCTGGGCCTATTAGTCAGGGAGGGAAGGACCCGCCAAAGTGATTGACTGGAGCACGCGCCAGCTCCTCCCCGCGAGGCAAGGGTGAAACTCCAGAGCTCGGTGCATGCAGCCCGGTCAGCAGAGCTGCGGCTGCCAACCCTGGCGGGGGCGCGGTTGAGAGGGGGGGACACCTTGGGGCTACAGCTGGGCCCTGGGAGCGTGGGGGGTGCACATCCGCTCCGCCCCAGACCCCCAGGCCCGCATGGGCCCCCCAACCGCCTCCATCCACGCGGGCCCAGCGGAGCAGGGCGGGGCGGGGGGCTTGCAAGAGCTAGGGGGCGGGGCCTGGACGGCGAGGGGCGGGGCATGCGCCGTGACGCAGCACGCTGGCCGCCGCCGGCTCCCTGGAATGTGTGTGCGCGCGCAGGGACGCCGCCAACGCCGCCGCCGAGTCACGTCCGCGCGGAGCATGCGCAGTCGGCGGCCCCGCGCCCACGTCATGCGCCCGCCTGGGACCTACATAAGAGGCCCGGGCGCTGGCGCCGCGAGCTCTGGCGCTTAGGGAGGCCAGACCGACGGGATCCGGTCGTCCTGCGCCCCCGCCTTCCGGAAGGTCCCAGACTAGGGGACATCCTCCTTCCTGTGTTAAGAAAACTTGGGGCTCGGCGGCGTGTGTGTCCCCCCTCCTCCCCCCAAACCCCCGAGACACACATGCGAGTGTAAAGCACCACCACCCAGCAGTACAAATGCGACTCCTCCAACCCCCGGGGAGCCACGCCGCTGCCCCCGGGCAGCCAGGGCGCAGAATGGCGGCCCTTTTAAAACACGGGGTGATGAGCATGATGTTTCCCCCCCAAAAAAAACACGGGGCGGGAGGGGAGAGCGCGATCGAGGTTGGCGGCGGCTGGAGACACGCAGCCCCGCGCGGGCGGAGCGGGCTCTCCCCGCGGCGCTGGGGCTGCGCGCGGGGGCGGGGCGGGGCGGGCGCGGGGGCGCGCGAGGCGGGCGGGCGGGCGGGCGCGCGCCGGGCGGAGGGGAGGGGGCCGCGCAGGCGCCGTGCGGGGCTGTCGAAGAATCGAGCCCGTAGAAGTGGGGCGGGCGGCGGCGGCGCGGCAGCAGCAGCCCCGGCGGCGGCGCAGCGGCGGGCGGAGCGCGGAGAGCGCGCGCTGGAGAGCGGCGGCGGCGGCGGCGGCGGCGGCGACGCCCGGAGCGGAGGGAGCAGCGCAGCGACCGGGGCCCGGAGCAGCGCCTGCCCGCCGCCTCCTCCTCCTCCTCCTCTTCCTCCTCCTCCTCCTGCTGCTCCGCGCGGCATGCCTCGCCGCTCGCGCTGAGCGGCCCCCGCCCCCAGGCCTCCCCGCACTCCGCCGCCGCGACCTGCTGCGCTCCCCCGCGCCCGCGCGGCCCGTCTTCGCCCCGGTCTGGAGGCCCGCCGCCCCGGCCGAGCCCCCGCCGAGGCCGCCTTCGCCGCCGCCCGCCCGCGCCCGCGCCCGCGCCCGCCGCCGGGGGGCCGTGCTGCCCCCGCGCCCGCCGCCGCCGCCGCTGGAGGTGGTGGGGGAGCCGCGGGGTTGGGGGGGCCGGCGGGCGCGCGCGGGCGGCGGCGGCGGCGGCGGCGCGGACATGGCCGCGGCGGTGGCGGTGGCGGCCGCGTCCCGGCGCCAGTCGTGCTACCTGTGTGACCTGCCCCGCATGCCCTGGGCCATGCTCTGGGACTTCACGGAGCCCGTGTGCCGCGGCTGCGTCAACTACGAGGGCGCCGACCGCGTGGAGCTGGTCATCGAGGCGGCGCGGCAGCTGAAGCGGGCGCACGGCTGCTGCCCCGAGGGCCGCTCCCCGCCCGGCGCGCCGGTGCCCGCCGCGGGGGCCCCGGCCGCCGCCGCCGCCGCCGCCTCCGCCGCCGCCGCTTCCAAGCCGCCGCCGCCGCTGTCGGCCAAGGACCTGCTGCTGCAGCCGCCGCAGCTCGGCCCCGAGGCGGCCGCCGCGCGCGCCCCGCAGGCGCTGGAGCGCTACCCGCTGGCGGCCGAGCGCCCGCCGCCGCGCCTGGGCCTCGGCCCCGCGGACTTCGCCGGCTCCGGGGCCTCCCGCTCGGCCGCGGGCCTGGCCCCGCCGCCGCCGCCGGGGACGGTGAACGGCATCCTGGTGCCCAACGGCTTCGCCAAACTGGAGGAGCCGCCCGAGCTGAGCCGCCAGAGCCCCACGCCGCGCCGCGGCCACGCCGCGCCGCCCACGCTGGTGCCGCTGGTGAACGGCGCGGCCGCGCTGGGGCTCGGGGGCCGCGCCGCCTCCGCCGCTGCCGCCGCCGCCGCCGCCGCCGCGCTGGTCGCCGTGTCCGGGCCCGCGGCCGGCGGCCTGGGAGCCGCCGAGCTGGCCGTGCACAAGCGGCCCGCGTCCGTGTCCGGCGAGCACGAGCCCCGCGAGGCCGCGGCTGCAGCTGCAGCTGCAGCGGCTGCAAAGGAGAAGGCGCCGCCGCCGCCCGCGCACCGCGGCCCCGCCGACGGCCTGGGGCCCGCCGGGGCCGGGCCCGCCGAGCTGGGGGCCGAGGCTGCAGCCGCGGGCAAGGGCCGCGCGCCCCCCGGGGACCAGGACTGGGTGTCGCGGCCCAAGACGGTGCGGGACACGCTGCTGGCGCTGCACCAGCACGGCCACGCGGCCGCCTTCGAGGGCAAGTTCAAGAAGGAGCCGCCGCTGAGCGCAGGCAGGTTGCTGGGGTTCGAGGCCGGCGGGGCCAGCGGGTCGAAAGCAGGTAGGGGTTGGCCGTGGAGGTGGCGGGGAGGGCCCGAGGGGGACCCCGGCTAGGGGTGCAGGGGCGGGGGAAGGGGACCCAGGGCTGCAGCGCAGGGGGGTGGAGTGGGGGGGAGGTTCTTTGCATTCACATCTGCACCCTCCTCTCCCCCCCCCCCACCAAAGCCTCAGCCTCAGCCCAGAAACAACAAACAGGCAGCTTCCTGCTGGCCCCGCGGAGGGAGGAGGGAGGGAGGGAGGGAGGGAGGAAGGCTCCCTGTGCTTGTGCTGAAGCAGCACAACGGGGATGAGTCAGGCTGGGCCTGACCCCGGGGTTCCTGGAGCAGCTGGGCCCCAGGCACCTTTTGCATGGGGGGGGGGGGCAGGAGGGGGAGCCTTCACCCCCCCCCCAGGCCACAGGTCACACCGGGGACAGGCGTGCACTGGGTAACAATAGGCAGGCACCCCCATGGGCCAGTGTCTGTGGCTTTTTTTATTTTATATATTTTTTGAGACTTTATTTTTTTATTTATTGCTTTTTTAAATGTCAGTTCCGCTTATGTAGACATTCCTCTGTGGCTTTCTGTGGCTTCTTAAAGGAGCTGCTGCTGCAGAGCCAGCCCCGGCAACGTGTGCGTGTGCGTGTGTGTGTGTGTGTGTGTGTGTGTCTGTCTCTGTGTGTGCGTGTGTGTGTGTGTATGTCTGTGTGTGTGTATGTTTGTGTATGTCTCTGTGTGTGTATGTCTGTGTGTGGTGTGTGTGTATGTATGTCTCTGTGTGTGTATGTCTGTGTGTGGTGTGTGTATGTCTGTGTATGTCTGTGTGTGTATGTGTGTGTATGGTTGTGTGTGTGTATCTCTGTGTGTATATGTCTGTGTGTGTGGTGTGTGTGTGTCTGTGTGTGTGTGTATGTCTCTCTGAGTGTATATGTCTGTGTGTGTCTCTGTGTATGTATGTATGTGTGTGTATGTGTATGTATCTGCGTATGTGTGTGTCTGTGTATGTGTATGTCTCTCTGTGTATGTATGTCTGTGTGTATATGTGTGTGTGTCTGTGTGTGTGTATGTCTGTGTGTGTGTCTCTGTGTGTGTATATGTCTGTGTGTGTATGGTGTGTGTGTATATGTCTGTGTGTGTATGTGTATGTCTGTGTGTGTGGTGTGTGTATCTGTGTGTGTATGTGTCTGTGTGTGTCTGTGTGTGTGTATGGTGTGTGTGTATGGTGTGTGTGTGTGTATATGTCTGTGTGTATGTGTATGTCTCTCTGTGTGTGTATGTCTGTGTGTGTATGGTGTGTGTGTATGGTGTGTGTGTATATGTCTGTGTGTGTATCTGTGTGTTTATGTCTGTGTGTGTATGGTGTGTGTGTGTATATGTCTGTGTGTGTATGTGTATGTCTCTCTGTGTGTGTGTGTGTGTGTGTGTATGTCTGTGTGTATGGTGTGTATGGTGTATGTCTGTCTGTGTGTGTGTGGTGTGTGTGTGGTTGCACACGTGCACTGGGAACTCACATGGGTTCTTGGCTCGCCCAGGGAAGAGGTGCTTGGGGAGAGGTGTTTTGCATCAGGAAAAAGGTCCTTTGGGCGTGTGTGTTCACGTATTTCTCTCTCTCTCGCTCCCCCCTTTTCTCTGTGTGGTGGTCGCTCTCAGTGGCCAGAACAGCGAGGAAAAGGAAGCCCTCCCCGGAGCCAGAAGGGGACGTGGGGCCCCCAAAGATCAACGGCGAGGCCCAGGCGTGGCTGTCCACGTCGGACGGGCTCAAGATCCCCCTGAACTCCGCCGCCTCCTCCTCCTCCTCCTTCGTGTCCCCGCCGCCGCCCACCGCCTCGCCCCATTCCAGCCGCACCACCACGCCGCCCGACGCCGCCACGGCCGCCCAGAACGGCCAGTCGCCCATGGCCGCCCTCATCCTGGTGGCGGACAACGCGGGGGGCAGCGGCCACCCCAAAGATGCCAGCCAGGTCCACTCCAGCAGCGCCCGCCGGAACAGCAGCAGCCCGCCCTCGCCGTCCGCCGTGAACCAGAGAAGGCTGGGGGGCCCCCGGGAGGCGGGGGGCCAGGGCCCGGGCGGCACCGGCGGGGGCGGACTGGAGCCCGCGCACCCCGCCAGCCTCCCGGACTCCTCGCTGGCGGCCAGCGCCCCGCTGTGCTGCACCCTGTGCCACGAGCGGCTGGAGGACACGCACTTTGTGCAGTGCCCCTCGGTGCCCTCCCACAAGTTCTGCTTCCCCTGCTCCAGACAGAGCATCAAGCAGCAGGGCGCCAGCGGCGAGGTGTACTGCCCCAGCGGGGAGAAGTGCCCGCTGGTGGGCTCCAACGTGCCCTGGGCCTTCATGCAGGGCGAGATCGCCACCATCCTGGCCGGCGACGTGAAAGTGAAAAAGGAGCGGGACTCTTGACTGCCAGAACGCCGCCCGGACTGTATATATATCTCCCCATCTATACATACGTATATATATACACACACACACATATATATATATCTCCGAGACAAGGGAAACATGTAGACTTCATAAACGTGGGTGTATAATTTCGAATTTTTTTTTCTTTTTTTTGGAATACATTGTGTTTCTATATATATATATATATATTTTTTTTTTTTTTTTTTTTTTTTTGACAACGACAGGTATGTACTTATCGAGGCATTTCCTCCTCGCGTGACCGTTCCTCGCCGCGCTCTGTGCTTTCCGATCCCGGTGGCAGGGACCGTCCGTCCGGTGTAGGCTGTGACTATCGCTGCTTTGTTAGAGCACTTGGCAAACCCCCCCCCCCCCCCCCCCCAGATCCATGATGTGTGATGCACTTACTTTAAAAAGGAAGGAAGGAAAGAAGGAAGGAAAAAAAAAGCCAGATACATCCTCTGACGGCGTAAGATTGGCCTTACTGTCCGTCATTCCGTGTTGCTGGCCCCCCATCTCAGGCTGGAGGCCGACGGGGGGAGAAGGGGGGGGAGAAGGAGAGGGAGTGAGGGAGATGGCACCGCTGTGACGCAGGCACACCCCTGGGCAGCCTCCCCGAGGGCACCCCCCCTCCCCCCAAAAAAACCCAAACGCTGTCCCCCAAAAAGGAACCGGGAGGATAGATTGTTGTGAGTCTTGTCTTCGTTTTGCTTTTCAAGTGCGGTTGTTTGTTGAGACGTTGAGGATTCTGCCTGGGGGTTGCTGCTGAGAGATTTTGGGGGGACGGTGTGCTTTGGAGGGAGCGTTCTCGTTATTTAAGGCCACGTTGACCACGGCTCCCTCGCTGCCCGCGCCATCAGTTGTGAGGTTTCTGACGCTGCATGCTCGTCGGTTACATAACAGCCGGCGGCGGTGGCGTTGCTGTGCAGATGGCACTGCCATCTCCCCCCGGGGCCTGGCGCCGCCTCCTTGTAAACACCCCGAGCTCGGCTGTGCCCTTGGGAAGCGTGGCGTAGGGATCCCAGTCCCAGGGAACTCGGAGATGATGGCAGGGGTTGGTTTCGTTTCTGGTCCGCGTTGTGTTTTGTTGCAGGTTTTTTTTTGTGTTTTTTTTTTTTTTTAATGGTTCACCTACGGCGCTGTCGTTGGTAGCAGCACCCACAACCCCGCCTCCTGCTGCGCTGCCCAAGGCAGTCCCGGTGCAGACAGCCGCCGGGGCCACGGGGTGACAGCCCAGCGGGGGGCGGGGGACCTGTCACTTCCTCTGACCTGTGGAGGGAGAACACAGTCCTGGGGGGAGGGTGGGGGAGGGCACCCCGCGGACATCCAGATGTTTTTCCCAGCTCCCCCCAGAGCCTTTTGTAAACTAATTTCTTTCCGTCACTACCTTGCATCCGTGAAATGATTCTTTTTTTAACAAAAAAAAAAAAAACCACACACAATAAATCACCTGGGAATAGTAGACGTAGTTGTCTCCCAGCGATGCTGGTTTTTTCCCTCTCTCTCTCTCTCTCTCTCTCTCTCTCTCTCTCTCTCTTCTCTCTCTCGTGCCGTGTTCACCATCCCGAGGCCCTTTGATGTTCGGGTGCGTGTCGCTGGCCCTGACGTCGGGCTGAATCATCGTGTTCAAGGTCTGTTGGCAGCCTAGCGTGGTGGTGTGTCTTTCCACAGCCCGGCTGCTCCCTGCATCGGAGCACAAGGTTGCCACCCTAACCTCCTTGGGATTCTTTTTCCGTCGATGTATCCTGTCTTTGGAAAAGTGCTCAAAACAAAACAACACAAAAAAATTTTTTTGTAACGGTCGGGTTATCATAACCCTTGAAAAAAAATAACAAAACAGATAACTGCGCCAAATACAGTCTTTTTTTCCCCCCCCCCGTCGTTTTTAATGCGTGCCCCCTTGTTACTATTATTGTGCAGATTCGTTTTCCAAGTCCTTGTGAGACGGCCGGCAGACTTGCATGCTCAACCAGTTTGTTTCTTCTCCTTTTTTTTTTTTTTTTTTCTTTCAAGTCGGAGTAGCTATGACTCAGACCCAACCGGTTTCTCTTATGTAACGTCCGCAGGCGGGCAGCCTGTGTCCCACAGAGACGCGTGTAAAGAATCCGCACGACGATGGCCTGTTGTATGGACTTGATTCCCAGCTGGAGTTTGACCTCAGAGATGGTACACGTCGCTCCGCCGGCGTGTGACCTAATTTGTGGGAGCTATCTGTTATGGTTTGCAATCTCAACACAGATAAGCTTTAAAAAAAAAAAAAAAGAATGTTCTAGAACCGTCCTGCTGCTGTTCTGTATCCGTCTATCCAGCTGTGGAAAAGACAGCCTGTGTTTTTTTGTGTGTTTTTTTTTTCTGCTGATGGTGAACAGGGCAGGGGTGGGGAAAGACAGCCAGCAGCTTGTCGGGGCTGTGCTTGGATGGAGGTGACTCCCTGTTAAAAAAAAAAAAAAAAAAAAAAGATTTGCATGAGTCTGCCTGGCCTCCACGGGAGACTGGCAGCTGGGAAGTGTTGATCGGAGGGGTTATTTTCCTGGCTTTCCATGAGAAATTAAAAAAGAAAGTTGACACGGGGACAAGGGTCTGATCTGTTGTTCTACCTGATGACAGTCTAGTTTTCCACAGCTGGATAAAAAAAAAAAAAAAAAAAAAATGCCTGCGAGCTACTCAGATGTCAGATTCTAATATTTCAGATGTGCTTGGAATACCCAAAATATTACGGGGTTTTATTTTATTTTTTTTTGCTTTCCCGATTTATAGGATTCCCCAGATATGTACCCTTTCACGTGGCCTCACGTTAAACGTTATGGGAACGTTCCCCTGGTTTATAGCTTTTCCTCAATACCCCTTCTCCGGCCACTGCGTATTTTTACACGTGTGCCACCTCTGAACCTTGACTTTGACGTTGAAGGTGATAATACCTTTTCCTCTCTGTGACGCAACTCCTGTCGAACCGAAGTGCGTGTGTGTACTCTCTCCGCTACGACCATGATTCTGTTTTCAAAAAAAAAAAAATCACCACGTTGTGGAACTATCACCCGCGTTCTGTCATTTGTCAGATTTACAGTACCCTTTTTTTTTTTCTCTCTCCTCTAAAACTTTTAGCATTAAATAAAAATAAAATTGGGAGCACTGAACATTTTCTGAGGCCATTTTTTTTTTTTTTAAAGGGAGGGTAGACCACGGTGGTTGCTTTCATCACCAATGGCAGGAGGACTCAGGATGTGGGGGTTGGAGGGTTTAGGGGGTCGGGGTTTGGCTGGAACTGCAGTGCAGAGATAAAAGGACACAACAACAAGGCATCTGAGGGTAGAAAAATAAGAGGAGGGTGAGGGCAGGGACTGGGGAAAGGGCCACTGGAGAGACGGCCCAGAGCCAGAAAACTCTTGTTTATTGTTGAATTTGCAACAAGCCAGCCCTCCGCAATGACGGCATTGCAAACACTGTCAGGACAGGAGCTTGTGCTCTCTCTTTCTGGGAAATGGCCCTGTGGGGCCAGAGGAAATGCCCTGAAGGCAAAAGGGAAAGAAAGAAAGAAAATTAAAAAAAGCCATTCCTTGAAAAGTTCTGGAATAGGGTCAGGGCCCGTGTCCTGAAGGAGGTTTACAGATATGGCGAGGTGAAAGGAGGTACATTCCCAAACCACTGCACTCCACTGTCCCTTAAGAGATTCCTGGGCGTCTGCAGGTTTGACTCTGTGGATCAGTGGCTTGGCCTGCTCCTCTGTGAAAGGAAGTTGTGAAACAGTCCGAGGAGTTGGAGGACAGGGTGGGTACACACTCAGGCTTAGGGCGTGTTTTAAATTCAACAGCGCCAGCTCCCGGGGCCTGGGATATATTTTCATGTGGAATGGCCCAGTACCTCAAGGACTCATCCTTTTATTTTCATAATAGATGTAGCCCGTGGAAGGCGGTTTTCAAGAAACCGTATCCTTAAACAGTTCGTTCCAGATCATGCTACACAAGGTGCATTTCCTAATGGAAGGGAAGCGTTCAACTTTTTGTAGCTTAAAACGCTAGGCCTCGTTTTGAAGTTTAAAATCGTGCAGCTTGTGCAGACGTCATGTTTGAATTTCAAAAGCTCCTTTCAAAGGACGCTTTCATGATTGCATCCAGTTTCCAGTTTTTGAAAAACACAAAACAAACCAGACTCTTGATGTGGCAGATGTCTTTGTTTATATCCCGGCGGGGAGGGAGAGAAGTTACAGGGAAAATGTGGAGGGCTTTTTTTGTTTTGTTTTTAAGTCCCTGCTTCCTCCAAGAAGCAGCTTTGCCTCTGACAGATCGATGGCTTTATCGGGTGAGTGAAGAGTGAAAGGTTTTTCTTCCTGATTCCAAAGCGTAGACGTGGAGGGACCATTCAGAAAACACGCTCCGGGGCTGGCAGGCCAGGAGAAGCCTGAGTCACCCTCCCTCGCCTTTTTCTTGCGGGAACAGCGGGACACGCCTCTCCTCTGTCACAGCCCAAGGTCAGAGGCACCAGTGAAGGGGACACAGTTACCTGCTTCGTCCGTCCATCCTCCATCCTCCATCCATCCGACCCCTGAGGGGTCGAATTCATGCACTGGGCCTCATGCACACACACACTCTGAGTGGCCAGATTATTATGTGTTCAGAGATCACCATCATCTGGCCACTCAGTGTTTATGTACCCTGTTTCCCCGAAAATAAGACAGTGTCTTATATTAATTTTTGCTCCCAAAGATGCACTAGGTCTTATTTTCAGGGGATGTCTTATTTTTCCATGAAGAAGAATACAGTACACATTTATTGTTAAATGAAGATAAAGGAAATGTATTCCCTGGATACGGTACGGTAGTATGGTGGTTGTCAACACAAACCAGACAAACTGTGAATCCTACAGGATCAAGAATTGGCTCATTGATTCAATGACAATCATGTCATCATCTTCTGGAACATCATCATCACAATCCAATTCCTGAATTTCCTGGTGAATTTCTTGGGACTCCATTTCTTTCAGAATCAGGGGACCAAATCTCTCATGTTTAGCCTAGGGGGGGGGCCTTATTTTCGGGGGGATGCCTTATATTTCTCTCAGAAGGAAACCTGTAAGTAGGTCTTATTTTCGGAGGATGTCTTATTTTTGGGGAAACGGGTGTGTGTGTGTGTGTGTGTGTGTGTATATATATATATATATATATATATATATATATATATATATATATAATTGATTTCAGAGAGGAAGGGGGAGAGAGAAACATCCATAATGAGAGAGAGTCCTTGATTGGCTGCCTCCTGCACCTCCCTCCCACCCTGGGGATCAAGCCCACAACCCAGGCCTGTGCCATTGACCGGGAATTGAACCGTGACCTCCTGGTTCATAGGCTCAACCTGCAAACCAGGCCAGCCACACCACAGAGCCACGCTGGCCGGCATAACACAACCTTGAGAGGGGAAAAAAAAAAAAAAAAAAAAAAAAAAACAATTTGGAAAACTGCAGACTAGCCCTTTAACGCTCAGATTCCTAGCGTATCCCGATTTCTCCGGGCGGGTAACACGCATCACACAGTCAGCCCTGAGCTTCCTCCCTCCCCGAGGTGACTCTCTCCCGGGGCAGACAAGGTCTGGAGGCGAGACCGCATTCCTGTGGACGCTGCAGGCTGAGCTCAGCCTCTGAATGGGCGATAGAAGCTCGATTGCACAATCTGCTCAGCCTCCCAGCCGCCCGCAGAAGCCCTTGATGCTGAGATAAGACAGATCCCGCCTAGAGTAACCTGTGTCACATTTGAATATTTCTAAATATAGTTCCTATGGGGGGGGGGTAAGGGGGGGAGATGAGCTGTGTTATATAATCTCTAGATCCCATCTCTTGCTTTTATTTAGCAATGACTGCATCATTACCACCCGTTCCCATTCACATGCCCCTGAGGGGCAGGCCTCCTGCACAGGAGGCATCAGGGGTTGTTGGTTTTTTTTTGTTTTTTTTTTAATATATATATAAATATATATATATTTAAATATATTTTATTGATTTTTCGCAGAGAGGGAGAGGGATAGAGAGCCAGAAACATCGATGAGAGACAGAGAGACATGGATCAGCTGGCTCCTGCACACCCACTACTGGGGATGTGCCCGCAACCAAGGTCCATGCCCTTGACTGGAATCGAACCTGGGACCTTTCAGTCTGCAGGCCGACACTCTATCCACTGAGCCAAACCGGTTTCAGCTTAAGGTTATTGTTGTTTTGTTTTTTTAAATATATTTTTATTGATGTCAGAGAGTAAGGGAGAGAGAGAGACACATCCATGATGAGAGAGAATCATGGATCAGCCGCCTCCTGCACACACCCCACATCGGGGATGGAGCCCGCAACCCGGGCATATGCCCTGACCGGGAATCGAACCCTGATCTTCAGGTTCCTAGGTGGACGCCGGCTGGGCAGGGGTCGGATTTTGATTATGTACTCAGGGAGACTTGGCGGGGGGGGGGGGGGGGGGGGGCAACTTTAGCCAAGAAAGCTTTAGGTCGCTGCCTATTTCTCTGCCACTGAGAACACAGCTTTCCTGCAACCTACATGAGGACGTACGTATGTGCCCTTGGTTGGAATCGAACCTGGGACCCCTCAGTCCCCGGGCCTTGAACAGCCGTAGTCAGTGAGGTGCATGCCCAGCACCTGAGCTCTGGCGCAGAGGGTCCGCCCCAGGTGGGCATGTCCGCGTGCGTGAGCAGGAGCCCGCCAACTCCAAGAGCTCCAGGTGGGTGGGGAACCTTCTCCCCAAACCCCTGAGCCTCCTCCCAGCACCTGCCCCGGGAAGGGACCCGGCTGGACCCTGACCCGCGCGGGGACTCAAGGCCAAGGTGAGGTCCTGCGCTAAGATCCCTCCGCGCGCATCAGGCTGGAACCGTTATCACGGACACACACCAGGGCCAGCGGCAGACACCGGAGGTAAGGCGGGCCCAGACGATCCATTGAAGCTTTTTCTGTTTCTGCTTCCCCTTGGGGCTCCGCAGGGCACTTTTAAAAGGAAGGAACCAGTTGCCCCGCGTGCTCCTGGGAAGGGAAGGGGAAGAGGAGGGAGGCCCTGGCGGTGTCCAGCGCCCGGAGGCCCTGCGCTCCCGGGCTGGCTGTTTGGAGAAATTTTCCTGGACAACCCGAGCCCACTCTGCGCCCTTGGGGACCCCGGGAACCCCGCCTGCACGCTCCCACCTCCCCAACCCCTGCGTCCAGGCGGGGCCCCCAGTGCCAGCCCGGCCTGCGCAGCTGCCACCCCTGCTATAATTAGGGGACCGGCCCCCCGGACGTGGAGGCACCCTGGCCTGCCTGGCGCAGCTGAACCAAATAAAGGAATAAAGGCAGAGCCCGGCTCCTGGTGAGGCCCAGGCCTAAGCCCAAGCCCCTGTAGCCCAGAAAAGATCAAAGAGGCGGCCGTCATGGCCACTCAGCCACCCGGCCCGCCTGGCAGGGCGTGCAGTCAAAGAAGTTGGAGGCCCAGGAAGAACTGCCCCCAGTGTCACTCCCTTTTTGGAAACGGGGCTGCTGCTTTTTTATTTTTATTTTTATTATTTTATTTTTTAAGTCTGCGGCTATAATAAGGTAAGTGCTCCGTGCTGGTGGAGTAAGCAGTCTGGATGGATGGAGGGGCGCCCGGCTCAGCAGCCAGCACCCAGGGCGAGATGCAGGCTCTGATGAGCATGGATTCCTGGTGCAGACTCAGGACAGGCCCCTGTGGGGAGGACAGGCCTGCAACACCGCTGCCTGCCGGGGAGCCGCCCTGTTTTTATTTGTGTGTGTTTTTTAATATTATATTTTATTGATTTCTTACAGAGAGGAAGAGAGAGGGATAGAGAGCCAGAAACACTGATGAGAGAGAATCATCCATCAGCTGCCTCCTGCACACCCCCTACTGGGGATGTGGCCGCAACCAAGGTCCATGCCCTTGACCGGAATCGAACCCGGGACCCTTCAATCCGCAGGCCGACGCTCTATCCACTGAGCCAAACCGGTTTCGGCTGTGTGTGTGTGCATTTTATAATATATTTTATTGGTTTTAGAAAGTGTGAGAGAGAGAGAAACATCCACGATGAGAGAGAATCATGGATCGGCTGCCCCTTGCACGCCCCACCTTGGGGATCCAGCCTGCAACCCCGGGCCTGTGCCCTGTCCGGGGATCAAAACACCATGACCTCCTGGGTCACAGGTCAAAGCTCAACCCCCTGAGCCACACCGGCCGGACCCATGTTAGAACCTCAAAGTGGAAGTTGTGCAAAAACAGCCTGCTCCTTATATACCGGTATTATTTTATCGAGGAGCATGGACGTCTTTCCAGGGTGAAGCTGGATCCCTGGGCAGGTCTCTTCCTGTGGCTGTCTGTCTGTCTGTCCGACCCGGCCGTCATGGCCGAGATCTCCGAGAGACTCAGGGCAGCCTGCTTCTGTCCCAGGCCCACACATGCTCGGGGACAAAGGTCGGGAAATGTCCACGTGGTCCCAGCTCCAGGAGGCCATTTCAGATCACTAGATGCTTCTCTCTTTATTTTCATGTCACTTACATTGCCCTGTGCTTGCCTCCCTGGGGCTCAGGAATCCAGCTGGGAAATCTCTAGAACTGTGGGGTGTTTTTTCTTGTTTTGTTTTTTTTGTTTTTGGTTTTTCATCAACCCAACCAGATGTGAGCAAGCCCTGGGTCTCTGTCGTGCCAGAAGGTGTGTGGGCGTGGTGAGCTGTGCCCTTACCTGTGTCCGAGGTTCCGTTCAGTGAAACGGGGGTGCTCACCAACCGCTGTGACAGCGGAGGGGAGGGGCGCCCCCTGCTGTCATCGAAAATGTGTCGTCTGTGGGCCGAGTCTGTACCTGGGACACCCAGGTGACCAGGTGCCCCGTGAGGTTGTCATCACCAGGGCGGGTGTATGGTTCTCCTGGAAAGAAAATGAAAACGCAGAACACAAGTAAAGGACATTCATCTTTTTCTTTTAAAAAATATATATTTTATTGATTTTTTTTTACAGAGAGAAAAAGGGATAGAGAGTCAGAAACATCCACCAGCTGCCTCCTGCACACCTCCTACTGGGGATGTGCCTGCAACCAAGGTACCTGCTCTTGACTGGAATCGAACCTGGGACCCTTGAGTCCGCAGGCCGACGCTCTATCCCCTGAGCCAAACCAGCCAGGGCTAATATATATATATATATATATATATATATATATATATATATATATATATATATATATATTTAAAGGTTCTGTGCTCAGATTCACTGAGTGGGGGAACCAGTCTACCTATCAACCACCCAAAATGGTGTACCCAATTCCACTCATGGGTTTAAAAGCTAGGATGGGCCCGGCTGGCATGGCTCAGTGGTTGAGCATGGACCCCATTACGGTCCAGGGCACATGCCTGGGTTGTGGGCTCAATCCCCAGTAGGAGGCCTGCAGGAGGGATCGCCCTGTTTTTAAATATATTTTTACTGATTTCAGAGAGAGAGGGAGAAAGAGAGAGCGAGCGAGAGAGCAAGAGAAACATCAATGAGAGAGAACCATGGATGGGCTGCCTCCTGCACACCCCACACTGGGGATCGAACCCAAAACAGGGGCCTGTGCCCTGACCGGGAATCGAACCTTGTGTTGGACAGTTGTTTCTAAGTCTCTGCCTCTGCATGGAGCCTGGGCAGGCAGGAGCCCAGCACAGCCTCAGTGCCAGGTCCTCGGCGTCCGAGAGGCCGCCCCCAAGCTCAGAGCACTAGGACCCCACGGTTTGGCTGCCCGCCCGCCTCCTTGCTCCTCGGCCCTGGCACCCCCTCACAGGCCAGCCACTGAAACCCTAACCCCCACCGATGGGTGGGACCCCCCCAGCCTGGCCCCGCGGTAACTCCCCTTGTTAGCTCTCTGGCGAGTCCAACAGCTCCGGCAAGCCTGCCCTGACCCAGCCTCCCCCCACCCCCCTCTGCCCCCCCCCCAGAAGGTGGACATTCAGGCCTTGAGGGGGGGCCGTGGCTGCCAGCGGGAGGGGGGCCGTGGCTGCCAGAGCGAATCCTGCCACAGGAGCCAGCAGGAAAGCCCACAGAGAGAGAGGAGGAGGCTGTTTTGAGCTTTCCAAAAGGTAGGGCACCGGTCCAACAATTTTTTTTTTTTTAAATCTTTGTTTGCTTGCAGGCTCAGCATTTAAACCTAGGACACTCCATGGCCAGAACCCCGGCCTCTCCCCTGCCCCCAGCTCCTGGGGCGCCCTGCCAGCCCCCGGCGTTCGGGTTTCTGCCCAGTAGGCTTGTAACCTGAACTCGCTGTTTCTCCAAAACCCGGTTCTTGATAGCGGGCCCTCCCTTCCTCCCTCCTCGGAGCCACGGGGTTCGGAGAAGGATGGCGCTTGTCAGCTGCCCGGTCACACGCCCCGTGGCTCCCCCTGCGTGCCAGGCGATCAGTTTTCCTGCCCCCTCCTCCCCAGTGCCGCCCGGGGCCTGCCAGCATCGCCCAGAGATAGAGCATGGGGCCCGGGTGAAGAGTCTGTGTCAGGGTCCCTCAGGGTCTCCCCCTCCAGGGTCAGGTTGCCGATTCATAGATACTTTGGTTCATGTTCTGTGACGTCACCAAAGAACTGGCCCCCGGATGACAATGGAATTTAGTTCGGGATAATATCTCCTGTTTATTTATTTTAATATATCTTATTGATCTGTTACAGAGAGGGAGGGAGAGGGGATAGAGAGAAACATCGATGAGAGAGCCACATCCACCAGCTGCCTCCTGCACACCTCCCCACTGGGGATGTGCCCGCAACCAAGGTCCATGCCCTTGACCGGAATCAAACCCGGGACCCTTCAGTCTGCAGGCCGATGCTCTGTCCACCAAGTCAGACAAGTTAGGGCTTATTATTATTTTTTTTAAAAGATGTATTTTTATTGGTTTCAGAGAGGAAGGGAGAGAGGGGGAGAGAGAGCAATATCAATGAGAGAGAGTTCTGGGTCGGCTGCCTCCTGCACGCCCCCCACTGAGGATCGAACCCGCAACCAGGACATGTGCCCTGACCGGGAATCAAAACATGACCTCCTGGTTCCTAGGTTGACACTCAACCACTGAGCCGAACTGGCCGGGCCCCTCTCTCACGTTCCCACAGTGCCTCTGCGCAGAGGGGTCCTCCGATGCTCCTGCTTTTTTTTTTTTCTTTCAACATCTCGCGTGTCTCCGAGAGCCACCTGCCAGGGACCAGGGATGGGAGTCCCCAGTCTGCGGGTGAGAAACCTTGCAGGTCGCCGGAAATGGTGTGGCTCGGTGGAGAGCATCAGCCTGTGGACTGAGAGGTCCCGGGTTCGACCCCGGTCAAGGGCATGTACCTTGGTTGTGGGCACATCCCCAGTGGGGGGCGTGCAATAATATATATATATATATATATATATATATATATATATATATATATATATATTATTGATTTTTCACAGAGGAAGAGAAAGGGATAGAGAGTTAGAAACATCGATGAGAGAGAATCATCGATCAGCTGCCTCGTGCACACCCCTACTACTGGGGATGTGCCTGCAACCAAGGTCCATGCCCTTGCCCGGAATCGAACCCGGGACCTTTCAGTCCGCAGGCCGACGCTCTATCCACTGAGCCAAACTGGTCCCGGCCCATGTTTCTCTTTCATCGGTGTTTCTAGCTCTCTGTCCCTCTCTCTCCCTTCCTCTCTGTAAAAAGTCAATAAAATAAATTTAAAAAAGGAAAGAAAGAAAGAAACCTTGCAGGTCGACAAGGACGGGGCCATCACGGAGCTCAGGGGGGGATCGGGCTGTAAACCCGGTTTTCGGTCCGGGTTCCGCCCCCTTCCCCCCCTGCATGAATCTGCTGAATGAATGTCCACGCACGATCGCAGCCCAAAAATACACACGGGCCGGTGTCCTGGGGGCCCTCCGGGTGGGAATAGGGTGTCCTGTGTGCGAGGCCAGCTGCAAATAGACGTCCGTAGTGGACAAATATAGACGGGGCCTGTGCCCGGCGGCCCTGCCCTCCCCCACAGCCCTGCTCCGCGCTGGCTGTCAGGGTTGGGGGGGGTCAGGGTGGGGGGGAAGAGGCCCCTGTTTTAGGCCCAGTTGCCCGGTTGTACAAAGAGTCCTGTGTTACGTCTCAACACGGCCATTCATAGCCTGTGACCCGTTAAGCGCGGACTCCCTGGTCCTGCTTCTCCCGACATCTCGAGAAGGAAAGAAAAAAAGAGAGAGAGAGAGAGAGAGAGAGAGGGAAAAAATAGCCCGCCCGGAAAAAGAAATGAAGGGCAGAGGGGTGGGGGCGGGGGGAAGCTCTCACGTACGAGACTTAAGTCAAGAATTTGGAAACAGGACTCCGGCCAAAGCCTTACGAGGCGGGGTATCGGATGTCGTTATTTTTGGGTGGCGCGCAGAGCCGGCTGGTGTCGGGGTGGCCCTGGTGCCCGTGTGGCTGGGGCAGGAAGCAGGAACCCCGGGGCGGGGGAGGGAGGAGGGGAAGAGGGGGGGTTGTCAGGAGGGGTCCCCGCTTGGTGTGGGGCAGCAGCTGCCTGGTGGGCCCGGGCCTCCCAAGGGGAACTGGCTCCGTGGCTGGGGGAGGACTCCCCTCCCCTGAGTCCCCTCCCTTTTCTGCAGGAGGCAGGTGCCAGCCTGGCCCTCGGGGTCCCCAAAGGCCGCTTGGCATGCTCTCCTGCCCAGGCCCCCCACCCCCCGAGGAAGTGCCCCCCAGTGTGGTCTGACACCCCACCTCCTTCGGGCGGTTCTATCCCTTGGGGGACAACGCCCTCGGAGGGGTGTGTATGCCCCGTCTGCAGGGGGCAAGCGGGACCCCTGGCATAGGAGGTCACCAGGTCCGCACCCCCCTGCCCCCCGGGCATGTCCGCGTTAGAGTGAGGCCCTGGCTGTGCTTGGGGACATGGCTCCCCCGCCCGTCCTGCCAGGTCCCCTTCCGGCATAGGCACCACCACGGACACACACACACGTGGAGGCACACAGGCACACACACACACACACACACAAGCACACACATATACAGGCACACACACATGCACACACAATGGCATGCGCAGATAGTCACACACACATACAGGCACCCCTGGGACACACGCTGGCAAAACATGCATGCCCATACAGGCATGCACAGGGGTACATACACACGGTCACACATACAGTGCTCGCCCGACTCAGAGGCCACATGGTCACCAGCTGCGTCGTGCATAGACTTCTGGGACAGATTTGAAAATTATTCTAGGAGGGCCGTGGCTCAGTGGTGAGTGTCGACCTAGGAACCAGGAGGCCACGGTTCGATTCCCGGGGAGGGCACAGGCCCGGGTTGCAGGCTCCATCCCCAAAAGGGGGCGTGCAGGAGGCAGCCGATCCATGACTCTCTCTCATCATGGATGCTTCCGTCTCCTCTCTCTCTCTCTCCCTCTCCCTTCCTCTCGGACATCAATGGGAGATATTTTTTTTAAAAAGGATTCTTGGGGCACACGAGAGAGACAAGAGACTCCAGCGACAACAACTCAGACGTCAGAGGGACCCTCCTGAGCACAGGAGGGAGAGGCAGGGAGCCGCCCGCAGTATTCACCGGCCCTCGGCCGTCCCTGAGAACGGGAAGGTCCCTCCGATGCTTAGGCCCGGTGCCTTTTCGCAAGTAAATCGATGTTTCCCCGCCGAGCGGCCTGCGAAACACAAGCCTGCCTGTTCTCGGTTGGAGCATCAGGTGTGGGTGTCTCGGACGGAGATGGCCTCTAAGTGACCTCCTAGCGTCCAGAGCTGTTTCCAGCCGATGCAGCCGAGAGGGTGAGAGGGGGGCCAGGCCGAGGGCTCTGTCCACCTGTTCGGCGAGGGATTCGCTCTGGGCTGTGTCTGGGGTCCTGAGGACTTGGGGGAGACTGTGAGGCTGAGCCCCCAGCTCCTAGTTTGGACATGTCCCCCACATTCTCATTTAAAAAATATATATATATTTATTACGTTCAGAGACGAAGGGAGAGGGAGAGAGAAATAGAAACATCCGTGATGAGAGAGCATCACGGACCGGCTGCCTCCTGCACGCCCCACCCTGGGGATGGAGCCCACAGCCCGGGCCTGTGCCCTTGCCCGGGAATTGAACCCGAGACCCTTCCGTCTGCAGGCCGATGAGTCAAACCCCCCTCCCTTTTGTCTTTAATTTTCTGAAGCTCCCCTGAGCTGTTCTTCCTATCCGGAGCTGCCAGCCACTTGTCAGGGGGAAGTCAGCGGGCAGACCGTTGTTTGCACCGCCTGGTGATGGATGATGTCACTGTCTGGGAGCTGGACTCTGGGCCCGGGGCTGGGAAGACAGCAGCCCGGACTGACGGGGGCGGGGTGGGGGCGGGGAGGTGATCAGAACCCACAGAGCCAGCCCCTGAGTCCAACCCCTCAGGCCCAAGAGGGCTGAACGTGGCAAAAGGCTTTGAATCCCTTCGGTAAAGCAGTCACTTTTTCTCTAGAAGTTGTGTGTATATTTTGCCATTGCTTATCTATCATCTATCTATCTATTTATATCTATATCTATATATCTATATCTATATCTATCTATCTATCTATCTATCTATCTATCTATCTATCTATCTATATTGATTTCAGAGAGGAAGGGAGGAGAGAGAGAAACATCAATGATGAGAGAGAGCCGGGACCGGTTTGGCTCAATGGATAGAGCGTCGGCTTGGGGCCTGAAGGGTCCCGGGTTTGATTCCGGTCAAGGGCATGTACCTTGGTTGCGGGCACATCCCCAGCAGGGGGTGTGCAAGAGGCAGCTGATCGATGACTCTCTCTCATCGATGTTTCTAACTCTCTATCTCTCTCCTTTCCTCTCTGTACAAAATCAATAAAAATATATTTTAAAAAAATGATGAGAGAGAATCATGGATCGGCTGCCTCCCGAACGCCCCCTTCTGGGGACTGAGCCTAATACCCAGGCATGTGCTCTGACCAAGAATCAAACTGTGACCTCATGGTTCATAGGTTGATGCTCAACCACTGAGCCACACCAGCTGAGCCACACCATTGCTTAGCTGGGTTGAGTCCACTGTTGGAATATCATCATTTCAAGATCGAAATGGTCTCTCTTGCTAGGTTAGAGCAGGGACCGCATCTGCTCTTGGGTGACCTTGGCTTTATCATCCTGCTCCCTCGGCCTGCTTTAGGGAGCGTCTCAAAAAATCAACGCTGTGTGTTGATAATGGCCAAAGGGTTCTATCCTATACCATCGCTATCTGTGGATTTTGGAAATATTATAAAGACTAGGGGGCCGAAACCGGTGTGGCTCAGTGGACAGAGCGTCAGCCAGCGGACTGACGGGTCCCGGGTTGGATTCTGGTCGAGGGCAGGTACCTCGGTTGCCGGCCCCTCCCTGGTCCGGACCCTGGTCGGGGCTTGTGCAGGAGGCAACCCATCGGCTGTGTTTCTCTCCCATCGACGTTTCTCTCATCTTCCCCTCTCTCCTTCTCTACTCTCCCTAAAAATCAATGGGAAAATATCCTCGGGGGAAGATTAAAAAACACACAAAACAAACAGAAGCAAAAGGAGAGTGAACCTAGAGGTACTTCAAACGTTTTCCCTCTCAGGTTTTTGTGTGTGTGTGTGTGTGTGTGTGTGTGTGTGTGTGTGTTTTTAACGAGCCCGGGATTTCATAAGACCGAGGATGGGTGTGTCCGGTCGGCCCCGAGACCTGCTTCTCCTGCTTGCTCAGCCCGCGGCCTGGCAGCGGCTCCGGGTCCTGGATTCCGAGGGCCGTCTCCTCCCCACACGCCGCCTCCGCCGAGCCCGTGACTCAGCCTCGGAGCCACCTCCCTCTGCCCCGTGTGGCGGGTCATCTGTGTTCGCTGTTCTGGCATGTTCCGTGCCCCGTGGCCGATCGGCACGGCGACCCAGCCAGGAAACCAAACCGGATTCCCCGGGCCTGAGTCACCGCGGAGCCTGCCAGCCTGGCCGTCGAAGGCATGCGCCTGCACCACGCACAGAGCCGGGAGCGCCGTGGGCTCGCCCAGGTCCGACACAGGTGGACCCAATCCCAACTCTTTTTCTTTTTAAAAAAATATATTTTATTGATTTTTTTACAGAGAGGAAGGGAGAGGGAGAGAGCGCTAGAAACATCGATGAGAGAGAAGCATCCATCAGCTGCCTCCTGCACACCTCCCACTGGGGATGTGCCCGCCACCAAGGTCCGTGCCCTTGACCGGAATGGAACCTGGGTCCCTTCAGTCCGCAGGCCGACGCTCTATCCACTGAGCCACAGCGGTTTTTATTGATGTCAGAGAAGAAGGAAGAGGGAGAGAGAGAAACGTCCGTGATGAGAGAGAATCATGGATCGGCTGCCTCCTGCACGCCCCACCCTGGGGATGGAGCCCGCAACCCGGGCACGTGCCCTTGACCGGTAATCGAACCGTGACCTCCTGGTTCCTAGGCCTGCCCTCAACCACTGAGCCACCCCAGCTGGGCTCTTGATGTTCTGCTTCTGCCAAGTGCCTTGCCCTCCCGCTCAGGGAGGAGAAAAGGTGGCGATGACATAAGAAGGGGCCTGATCTCTGAGGCCCATCCCCAAGGCCACGGCCAAGCCCCACGGAGCGTGCCCGTGTCTCCCGTGGGGTCCATGCCCTGAGCCTCCCCCCCCCCACCTGGATGTTTCTCCTGTGGGGACCCGGCTGGTGGGGGAGAGGGTCCCGGAGTCTGAGCACCCCTGTCCCTCTCGGGGGATGGGGTGGCAGTGGGTCCCTCCCTCCGGACCGTCCCCTCAGATGCTTTAAACACATCCTGCGCCTTTCCCTCCTCCCTCCTCCCCCCAGCCCTCGCCTCTCCCCGCTGCTGCCGCCGTGATACCCGTTGCCATGGGAACTGCCGCCCCTGCCTCCCTGGCTGTGAAGAGACCGCGTGATGATGAGCGCAGGGATGCAGCGGCTTCCAGGAGATGCTCAGGCTCCTGGTCCCCCCCTCTCCCTCCCTCCCTCCCTCTCTCCCTTTCTCCCAGGCCCTGCCCGCCTCCGCCCCTTCCCTTCCTGTCTGGGGCTTGTCTCCCGCAGCCCCTGAAGTGGAAATGAGCTGCTCGCTATCTCGGATCGGAACGAGGCTGCGGGGACGATCGGGATGGCTTCTCCTCCCCCTGAGCCTGGCAGGCGGCCAGCGCGCCCGTGGGAGCCAGACACAGACACACAGACACACAGACACACAGACACACACACACACACACACACACACACACACACACACACACGCTCACACATGCGCGCACACATGTGCGTGCACTCGCACAGGCATACACATGCACACACATATACACACAAGCACACATACACACTTACACACACAGGCACACATATACACATGCACGTACATCCACATGCACACACATGAGCGTGCACACATGCACATGCACACGCGTGCACACACGCACACAGGGAGCATCCACACGGCCCGGTGTTTACGGCCCAGCACCAGCACAGGGTGGCTGCTCTGCCAGTGAAGACGGACACAGTCACTGAGGAAACGGCCCCCGTGCAGATTGCGTGTCATACACTGAGCCCTGAGAAAAGCACACACACACAC